>VZTG01006664.1:150449-455024 GCA_013397845.1 Melanocharis versteri | reverse complement strand
AAGGGAATGGCGCACCACCACAGCAAACTATATTTAAAAATCAATTTTTATCATAGAAATTATGCTTGTAAATTCTTCAAATCCCTGAGCCAATGTTTTAAATTCATGTGACACTTTAAAGAAAGCCTGTCTTGATATATGACCAAGATGAGCCAACATAGCAAAAGAGGAAATAACATACTATTCTTAAGACATAAATATTTTGTGATAAATCAAAAATATTTCATCTTCAAATATCACTGTGGCACATTCACTCTATAGTTCATCCTTTCTTATTATTTATGATAGGAAAATAAATATTGAAGAATAGTGTGGGGAAAGCTAAAATCTAAAAACAATTAGTCTTTGATGTTGAAAACAATGTTTCAGTAATAAATTTATCCAATTTAGCCTGACACAGTTAGCCCATGATTCAAAACAAATGAAGTCTGTAGCATACAACAGGAATGACAGAATCAATAAGTAGATTTTTACTCTCAGCCATTTTTTACAGTCTTTGCACATGGTTTCTGTCCCTGTCTCAAACTGTCAGCTGGGGTAGCTTGGGAACGACATGGTTTCTCTTCTCAGGGTTTCCCTTCCCAGGGTTTCCCTTCTCTGAAGTACCAACCACTCAGTGTTCTTATATTCAGACTTAAACTATATCTAATAAATCTCTTCATATTGCACCTGTAAATAATCACTGCAAATAGAACTAATCTTTATAATTTTTTTCTTAACAAAATAAAACAAGCACCATTGTATCAAAAAGTTTGCTAAAAAATCCCAAAGCTTTTTTTGAAAGATACTTCCTAGTGAAAGTAGTTAATGGGGTTTAAGTTAAAGCAAGGTCTTTAGCTCTAGTTCATTATTACATCCAGACACATGAGTCTTCTGGAAGATTGGGTTTTTTCTTCACATTTTAATTAATTTCTGCATTTTAATAAAGCTGGTATATAAGCCCAATGGCATTAGAGTTTTATCATCCATACATTTGTGAAAATTGAGAGTAAATCTTAATAAATACAGAATATTTTTGGGCCTTGTTGCACAGCTTCCTTCACGCCTGAAAGGCCCAGAAGAATAAAACATGTGGGCCCAAGCTGTAGGCTTTGGTATACTTTGTCAATCAATAAAAATCACTGCTGAAGGCAGGAAAAGTATCCGAGATTTGCATTGAAATGATGCATGAAATTTGCATCAAGACAAAAAAATAGAATAAAAAAACCAAACAGTATATATTATCAAACAATAAGGCAGAAATATTTCACATAAAGGCTTTTACCCAAAGACCATAAGCATTTCTTTCAAAAGATGCCTTTAAAATGAAATGGATGCAAAAAAGTAACAGAGAAAATGAGAACTTTTTTACAAGAAATGACTACAAGTACTGCCTGATTCAGTCTACCAAAGCTGATGCTAATGGAGAATATGATAATTTACCATCAATGTACCAAGAAAAGTAACAAGTACTTTTAATGCAAATATATGATAAACTAGCCATAGATAAATGTAGCCAGCAAATTACAAGGCTCTTTTTAATATCAAAGGATGGACTTTGGGAACAATCTTTCAGTTACAGAAACAACTCAACTCATCTGAGATGAGGCCTCATAAATTTACAATAGACCTAATTTTCTTGCTGTATTACACATTTCTCAACCTCTCAAGTGTAGGAATGCTTTCCTAGTGCTTTAATGTTTTTCTTGCTTGATCTATGTTTTTAGCATCCATTTTATGTTTCATGACAGCGTAAAGAATGCAGGAAACCATATATAATGATACGATTCTGTCACTGCAGTTTTGGTCTTGTGTATCTCAGTGATCACATGGCTTCGTTATGCCACAGTAAGTTTTAAAACACTGCATTTAATGGTAAATGTGGTGAGCCACAATTGTAGAGCTTGGTAATGCTTGCTTTGGCTTTGCAAAATGGGATATCAAAGAGGTATAGGATCAACTTGCCATGTTTGGCACCATCAAGTTCAAGTTAAACTTCTATCCTAGGTGAATGGACAGTCAAATAAAACCATCCCTCTGGAAATAGCAGGGTACTGTACATAAACTAGAAAAATTATTGCTTGTAAAGCAGTCTGGACTGAATATAACAAACTCAGCTGGCTCAAGCTCAGGGAGCTGTTTCTTTTGCTTCATAACAGAGCTTTTGTTTCAGAAGTTGGAGACCCTGTGTTTAGCTCAGCAACAAACTCTTAAGTGAATCAACCATGTGTAGGCTTGATAGTGTGTTTACCATAGCTTCCATGTGTGTATTATTTTGTCCTTGCACCTTAGGCAGTATGATGTGTCTTACTGTGTGCTATCCTACACTAAAAGTAAAAACTAAAAATAAACCAAAGCCTTCCCCTTAAAATATTTTTTAAAAGCAATTGTGCCAGAAAAATACATTTCTAATCATCCAGAAAACACATCCACTATCACACTAGCTCCCACAAAAGGGCTGGTCCCCTCATTCTAGAACTCATCATGCATTTTCCTTCTTTCTTGATGGTAAATGGGTCATAGTCTATGACCCACTCTTAATTCTGTTTGTCAGTTACCTGCATTTTCCTACTCCCATTGCCATTTTGATTTTCTTTCATGGACTAAAATACATTATACAATCCAAGTTTCCCATTTCAGGTCATTACTATTATTTTAAAGCAATTTCCAATTTAAATATACACCCATCCCAGGCATAAATATAACTAGTTGGCTGTGGAAGTACAAATCAGCATGAGGAAAGTTTATACAAAGTGTTTTGTACATTCAAATTTCAGCCAGTGCGTTCCACAAAAATAATTTTTGTGAAATCATTACCTTGGAGATGAAATAGTACTGTGCTTGAAACATCCAGTCTTATAGCCTGAAATTTGTGGTTTATAATAATTACTTAAGAACATTACTCAGGAACAGAGCAATGACGGAAAGCAGGAAGTTGTATCTACTTTATTTAAAATGCTTTTAGAGTACCATGACTTCATGTCCTTGACACCATCAGGAAGGGCTGGGAAGCTTTACCCAGGGATACTGACAGCTTCACTGGGGTTAGAGGGGTGCCTACCTGGCAAGTGAAAGAAACTTTACTTGTACTGACAGACACAGCTGTGACTTGCATTTTATGCACTCCCAAGGGAGATCTTTCCTTCACTGTGAGTCAGGCTTCAAACCTTGCACAGGGGAATAGAAAGACCAGGCAAGAAGTCAAAGGAACGCAGATACTGCCTCAATTTGCATACAGCACAAGTGCCTGAAATATTTTTCAGACATGAGAAGGAAATCCAGTTAATGTTTAGAAGGGAGTAAGTAATTTGTCCAGTTTGTTAGGGAGGTTTTCCAAAAATAAAAAAATCTTGATTTCATCCATTTATAAATTCAGTTCTTCGGCATTTTACTAAAATACAAGTTTAGAACCTTCACTATTGCTTTGAATGAAAACCTGGTGAGCTCAACTACCCAGTCTTATTTCCTTTCACCACTACTGAACCAGGCAAGAACCTACTATTTTTTTATCCTATTATTGCAAACATCCACAGGGATAAACTCACACTATTCCAGCTTAGCAAATATCCACAATATCAGCCTATGGCTATACGGTTTGCTACGGTTTCTTCATCTGTATATTTAAAATTTCAGTTTTCCCCACCTCTTTCTTTCCTACAAAGATGACAGAAAAATATCAAAGATCCAGAATACTGGGAAATCTCTCTGGACGAGCTGTTTTGTGTATTCTGATGTGCAATTCATTGATACTAACTGAAGAACACTAGACAAAAGGGAAACTGATACTAGGAAATCTAAATGATGCTCTACACTGAAAACCCATTGGATTGGAAATAGCATCTTTACCTAAGTATTGCTTAGGTAGATGTTCTTTGCTTTTCCCTTCCTCTGTCACAAACTATTTTTCAAGTGAGAAACAGGAAAAACAACACAACCAAAAAAAAAAAAGACCCCGGAACAACTCTCATTACCTCACCAAGTCTTTTCTTTGTTCATAATTTTGGGTAAAATTATGATAGCCTTAATATATAATTTATATGTTTGTTGTGTTTCTTTCCTTGTGAAAAAGTATATTTAAGAGTCTTAAGAATTATGAAGAGTTTGCATGACTTTTGCCACTACCCTGGCCTATGTAAGCTAGCAGTGATCTAAAGGAATTAAAATCCCAACAAATTTTCAGAAAACACAACAGAAAATATGGAATATAAATATACAGAATTAACTTAGTTGAGTTGAGTAATACAATACTGAAACAGTAAATAAGGATCCATTTTTACACCTGTCAAAAAGCAATAGGCAAAGGACTCCTAGTAACATATTGATTGGCAAGGGACAGAAAATTTCATAATATGCTTATACTAATCTATCCTAGTAAGAATATAAGTTAAAAACCCTCTATACTTCTGATACATCGATTTTTTTAGATTTATAGTGAGAAAATGAACAGCGTAATCTCAGCTAATGAAGGCCAAATCACGTCCTTTTGATATCACTTATTAATAACTTACAGACCTAAGTCTACTTAAATGACCATGTAAATAAAAGTGCTGTCAGGATGAGATTATACTCTGCATGGCCTGAATTGAAGTTCTCTTACAGAGATATTTGTGTTTGAGAACTCAAGCTTGTTATTAGCCATCTTCCTTGCTGCTGATTTCTGAATACTTATTCCGCAGTAGATATCGAAATACACAGAGTGGAAGGGAAACCTACAAGATTTACCACAGCAGGAATTAGCATCAAGTTACAGCATAATGAGGAGTGATGAAAACTTCATGATAAACCATACAGCTGGATTTTCTTTTAAAACAAATATATAGTATTTTTAGGCATTTTCCTCAACTTAACACACCTAAATTGAGTTAAACTTTAAAATTCTTGTGATTGCAAAATAGACTGCCTTAGTCTGATGAGTCTCATTTTACAGACTTGGAAGAAGAGAAAAAATATAACCAAGAAATGCTACTTACTGGTTGTTATAAAATCAACCTGATCTGTTTTATTTTACATAGGAAGGTTGGCCTTTAAATCCTGGCATTTCAGGGCTTACTAACTCAGAGAATTTTCCCCTTTTCAATTTTATCATTCTCCTAGTCCTAGTTCCTACTCCTTGTTTACTTTGGTCTAATAGACTATCTCAAACAAACTCAACATGGGTAAAAAGTTGTTCTTTTGGTCTTCAGGTTACCATAACTGTGAGATGAAGCTCTATGGCTGTCACAGAGAACATAGTAAAGGTACATTTTTATGGCAGTTCATTTAAAGACAGAAAAAAATCAACTGTCTGAGATTGCTCAAATGTTTGGAGTGTTACAGACATGTTGGGAGAAGCTGGCTGAAAAGCAAATGAAATGATGAAAGATAGGTGATAAATGGAATTTATCAGGATTCAGACTCACCATAGGAATACCAAAAGCCATATGCTAAAAGCCGGGCAAAGAGAGAGACCCAGGGTAGCTTCACAAGAATCAATGTATCCGCTTTAGAGGAGACTTCATTTATAACCCTGGGTGACAGGCAGGGTGCAAGCCGGGACTTCGAGGCAGAACTATTTGCACCTTACTTAGGATCAGCCGTTCAAAAGTGGTTAAAGGTTTTCCATTCCTAAGCTAGATTTTAGTGGAACCCAAACTGGAACAAGGGAGCTTATCAAATAGACATAATGCAAATCTGTTGGAAAAGGCAGTTTTAGACAACTGACAATTTGTAAACAGTTTATTCCCTATCCTTGGTGCCTGTATATCCAAATCCTGCTCCCAGATCCAGCAGTTTCCAAGTCTTGGATTACTACAAATTCAGCAATCCCTTTTAAAGCCTAAGGAGGCTTTCCTTGTCCCTTTATATGTAGCTATTTGTCTGCTCCCAGCCCGATAAGGATTTCCCAGGTCCTCTGCAAACTCCCCAGCTGCTTGTACTGAGCTGTGAAAGCTCTGCCAGGTAAGCACGGCCAGTAACACTCAGGAGCTAATTCCAGGGAAGCCCCAACACCCCTTCCCTTTAAAAAAGTTCACCTGAACTGAATAAATCCCTCATCAGGCCTAATTTCACCCTTGTATAAAGTGTAGTGCACAACAAGCTGTGATCAAACAAGTGGCACAATACACCTTTCATCACATCATGGATGGAATACAGTGCTCAGTTGTTAATTTTAAAAATCTCTTACTGCTAAATTTAACTTGCTTACTTCCAGAGTACAGCAAGGTGTTCTGTACCATCCAGCCTACCCTGGTTGTGCTTCCTGGCAGTACCACAACAGTGGAGAATCCTTAGGGGTTCTTATATATGGAGCTCCACAAGGATTTTACTTAACGTGCATGATGAAGACCTCACTGATATCTGCTCTTTCCACTTTAAATGAGACTTTTTAATTTCATGCTCAGAAATTTGCTGGATGGATAAAGGAGCATATTTCTGTTGCAGGCCAATTTACTGTGAGGGAACAGCAGGGGAGGGATTTTTTTCTGAAGCAGGTCATCTTTTCCCATGAAATGGCCTTTACTGATATTAAGACAGTTTGCTCTTTTGTTTTGGTGGTTTTGTAAGCTCCCCAAACATTGGTTTGACATAGACCTATGAAAGGTCTATGCCAGTTTTAATTAACTCCTGACATTTAACAACTTTTCCTTAAACAAATTATTGAACACCTTGATCTCAGTTATCTACCAAATCATGACCCTCAGAATACACAGTTTTAATTTGATTAAATAAAAGCAGCATTTTTTTAAGAAATGAAGATGATCACATTTTTTAAAGTGAGAGGCCTAAAAAGTGAGAGAGCAAGCAAAGCACTGAACAGCTACTTTAAGGGAAATTTTTCAAAAACAAAATAATTCCTACATTTCTTGCTGCTGTCTTCTGCATAGAAAGAAGCCACTGTTTTACAAGCCAGACCATTTTGCCTTTGGGGAGGGGAAGTCAGGAACAGGGAAACTCCCTGTTGAAGGGACAGCAGCAACATTCCCATGCCTGCAGCCCATTCCTGTGGCTCCCACAGCTGGAAATTGAACAGAAAAAATGGGTAATGCAAACTTGTGGTCAGGTTTCAAAGTTAGTAGATTGTACCAGCTTGACATGTTTGAAATCAAACTGTGCATTCTTTCATTCCATTTTTTACTGTTTGATCAATGTAGGTGTTTGAAATTTTATGAATATCCACTGTGACAGTGTGCTACTGCTCTCTCCACCACCACCACAACTCTTAAAATGTTGTTTGTGTTCCTCTTTCTCAATGTAGTATGAGATTAAATTTCACAATATTACTAACAGTGTAAGGTAAGTAATATAAAATAAATCAGCAGCTTCATTTTGTAGGATAATTTAATGGGTACTTCTAAATTAATTTTTTCTCAAAAAAAGCAAGTCCAGTGAGTTTCAGAAACATATCATACAGTTATAGTAACCTAAGTTACATTTCTAAACAAATAACAGAAAGACAAGCTACCATCTCTTTGCCATTCCTTTTTAGAGTACAGAAATACCTCCAGAGTTTTCTTGGGAATTTGAGACATATTCAAAGCAGATAATAACACGTGAATTCCTTACAGGCTAAGGTAAGCCATCGGGGATACAACCCTTGGAGACAAAGCAGCTCTGATAAATGAACCCTGACAGAGGCGAACAAAGTGACAGACCCACAGGCAACTCTGAAGGCAGCAGCTCTCCTGCTTGTGAAGTTTGCCATGAAGCATAACAAGCCCAGGTATTTCCACCTGCCTGTTCATTATTCTCACTCCTGTCAAAATGCATCTCTCTTGCTGCACTGTCATTCACAAAACACTCACTTTAGGCTCCAAAGGCAAACAGGCCAAATTCAGAGCCCCAGCAATCTGACATGAGCCCACTGAAGTCAACAGCTATCCTTGCTTATATATCCATGAAGAATTTTGTCTCAGTATCTTAAAATGTGGAAAATTCTGACCCATTCAATTAGGCACAATTTAGCACAGGTTTGTAGAAATTTAAGGGATTCTTTCAAATGGCAAAACTGCAAGATTGGAGCTTATCTTAGATACTATCTGGAATTTTTCTTCTGAGTTTTAGTATCAACACTTCATCAATGTCTTCCCCTTGCTGTTAACAGCACAGGCATCACTGAATGGTGGACACTGAATGCCCGTTTTCATTTAGTCATTTTCCTTTCCCAAAGAGCAGAGCACTGCAAATGAGCCTTTCTCATCCACTGCTTCCCATAGGTCTTTCCAGGTATTTTCAATACCATAACCATCTTGGGCCCATCAGAAGAGTATATAGAGTGAACTAATCATCCTTTTTGATTTTTTCATCCACTTCAACATTTTTCCAACTCAAAATGATGGTAACATCATTCAGGTTTATATTTGTCTTAGCACCATACAAATGCCCAGGAAATATATAGATTTTGCTTTTCCAATCTAAACCCCCCAGTTACATACACTGATTTTAGAAATGTCTAGCTACCTTATAGTATTTGGAACTAGTCCCGGGGAGAAAAAAGACACATATAAATATAAACCCCAGTGAGGTACACAGATATATTTACATGCTTAAAAATTAAGCACCTGCCAAAATACTAGAAGGATCATAATCATAGTTGGCTTGCAGATGTGGGAATAAATAAAGAACAGAAATACTATTTAGGGTTAAGATGGGTTGGATGTTTTTATCTAGGGGAAACTAAAAGACAAGATTGCTATATTTCATCTGGAATGAATTTTGAGCCTTTTACATACCTAAAAATAAAAACAGATGTATAAAATCCTATTGGCATAACAAAGCCCAGCTTTGAAAAGGCTATTGTCTGCAAATGTGATGATCCCAAAGGTCTATCTTTAGGAGGACTAAGGGATTCTGAGCAGTCTAGGGATGATAGAAGGATATCATATATATAATAGCTAATACTTGGAGTAATTTTTTTTTCTCTCCATTTCTCAATCTTGCTCTCATTTGATTATAATTTGGTAGCGAATTAGAAGACTAAACCATATAATAAATGTCAGAAAATTACTGCAGTCATCATCTGGAATCATACTGGATACAATAAGGTAATCCTTAGTATAAAATAAACCTTGCCTCCTATACTTCACAATCTGAAAATATACACTGTAGAGGCTATAAATATATCCAAGCCTTGCTTTCTCCAAACACTGAGAATCTGCACCAATACTACACCTGTGACAAACAGGTGATCTTGGATTTTAATGTCTCACAGCACTACAAACAAATAGGCCTATTTCAACCTTCAGTGTTTTGCCCACTGTATTCCAGAAATTCTGCAACTCATTTTGTAGTCTTTTCACAGTAGTACCTTTTGGAATATTCTGATTTTTTTCTGAACAATTTTTTGGTTTAGCAATCTTATCTCAAGGCATTATGTATAAATTAACAAAAATATTTTTCATTATACTTCTATAACTTTCATTATGTAAATAAACAAAATATTTACATCCTCATAAGCTATGTAAAAATTACCAGAACAAATTTAATACTGAAATATATGAATTTGGGACTCAGTAACATTACTGATGATGGTTATATAGTACAAAATTTATTTATTGCTATGATAGTTTGATAATTAATACCCTTTAATCTTGAGTGTCTGATCACGTGACTTTTAAAATAATGGATTGCTGGAAAAAGCAATGTAATGGAACCTGTATTTCTTTAATTAAGAATCCAAATGTGAACTTAAGTATTCCTATCTTTTTATTGCCTATTTTATAGAATTTCATTAAGATATAAGTAAATTAAGATATTTTAATACGGAGTTCTTTATTTTGTACTTTTTCATCTTCCTCAACCATCACTACAGTAGTAGACCTCATTACTTTTTGCTTCAATTCAGACTGGCTACAATTGAATCTAATTATTTTATAGTTTGGGCAATGTGCCTGGCAGACAGCAGGGCTTGGACACCCACTGCTGCTTTGAAGATACATGTTGAAAGCAAAACTTGACGCTTTTCTGATAAAGTTATTAATTGTCATGGTATTGACTAGAAAATAATCACTTCCTGGAAAAAGATCAGAATATGGGCAGCTGAGATTACTACGGACTGCAATAGAATTACTGAAGCGTTGTGAGCACCTGTAAATACGTTTTTAAAGTGTTAAGGGGAAATGAACACCACTAAGAGTGAATGAAGTAGAAATCAACATATTGATCATTTAGTCTTACACATATTATAGAGAAAAAAGGTGTATTACAGTTTCAAGATAACATCAGATAGGAAAAGGTGTATACGAAGATTTCTGCTCATCCTGCATTTACTGATTCTTTTGTGATTCTCACAGAGCTGCTATATTCTCCTCTGTTTGTCCTAACATCAGATGCAAATATTCCCATTTTTACATTAAACAATGATCAAAATAGTATTTTCTTGACTTGCCTTTTCAAATCCATACAAATTCCCAAACAACATGTAAACACAGCACCTCTGAGAGAGGAATTTTGTGCTCTGCAGAAATCTATGCCCGTGGACAGGAAGCCTAAGGCAATTTGGCAGTTTTAGTGCAATCCTTGTTTCATTATCTGTCACATGAACTACTCAATGCCTTCTGGGAACAGCTGTTAACACACCCAGCCCACTGGGCTCCTGGGACTGGTCCCTAAGACTTTGTAGGGCCTGTGTACTGAAGGCAGCCTCACATTTCAAAAGGGAATGGTCAGCCCTAAACAGGGTTTTCAAATCTTAGACAATTAAAAGGCACCAACTCAAATTAAAAGCTTTTCCATGCCTAAATTTTAAAGCTACTACACATAACTCAACCACTTTCCTCAGAGGGGTTTCTTTCTTTTCTGGGATAAAACTGGAATTTGGTCTAGAGAAGATGTATTACATAGCATGCTAATGCATGTGATTCAGTTTTCATCAGCTAGGACTACTAAAATGACCATTATTTATGAACTGAGATGGATAATGAGAAATATTTCGTACTACTAATGTATTTTTTCTTTTATTATTAGTAAGATGTACTTTATGTTTTGGCCCTCATCTTCTCAAAACTGGGCAGGGATGAAATGGAGCCTCCTGAGGCACAAGGCCTCCCTGAAACATTACCTTTGTTTTTTATGTGTTCTTTCTTATTGAACAGGATAAACTTTTCTTCTACTTCAAAGTGCTTTAACAAGTGATCAGTTATGAGGATTCTGTGCTTAGGAAATACAGGACTATCACGGCTGGACATAAATTTGTTTGCTGTTAGAAATTCACTTTCTTAACTCTGTCCATGTCTTAATTTCTTCCAGTTAAAAGGAACTGTGAGGGTGGTAGCATCAATGTTGCCAAAAACTAATAAACATGCTACAAGTGTGTGACACATGCAGACCATTAGTCTGTGCCTGCACTGCCTCCTTGTGTATTAGACAGGCCACCAGTGCTCCCCCAACACGAAACAATGCCACAAAACAATGCAGAAGAGAGACTCTGAGAGGCCTTTTATACTTAAACATCTGTGTTCATAATTTGTCCCAAGTCATAAATAAAAATGGACTGTGGTATGTAGATATTGGCTCACTGCTTCAAGAATAATACCAATTAAAGCAGAACTAAACAGGGACACTCTCCCTGATAATAAGATAAACAGTTGCCAATGTGAGTAACTGCGCCTGGCTACACTGTCCAGTTTTAGCTCTCCCAGCCCATGTATTTGTTTCAGTTGGTCTCCTACAAAAGGAAGTTTCAGATAAAACGTAAAAAAAAAAAAAAAGAATACGTAGGAACCAAAAGGATACAAGCAATTGAAGACAAATATTTGTAAGTGTTGTGTTGAAAAACCACGACAGACTCAAGTTTTGGTTGGCCATTGGAAAAATTCAGAAATGGCAATCAAAATGCAGATTTCTGGCAGTTCAGGTGTGTAACAGCAATCAGAAACTGAGAAATGGCTTCAAATATATGTGTCTCATTTTCAGTTGTCTTAAATGAGGAAAACGCTGGTACCCCTTATGTGTTATATTTTAGAAGATGTAATGCACATTACACTAATTGCTCTCTTTGTTTTTTCTCTTGAATGAAGTATAATTATGATTACAGCAGGCTATGATCTCAAAAGAAGTTCATACAAATTAAAAGAATGGTGGGTTGCTGTATCAGTTTCACGGTGCAGTCCTATAAAATACCAGTAGGTGAACCTTGAAAGCCTGAGGAGTTTGGCTGAAATAAGCCTCCAAAAACTCAAGCCGAATGACAAAGCTGAGCTGGTAACGCTGCAGGATACTTGATGCTTCCTGCTGCTTCCTGAACAGGAGAGAAATGTGCTGTTTATATGCTATAAAACACTATTTCAGCAATATTTTTCTGAGGAGGGAGGTGTAGGAAGACCAGATTATTCTACGAAACAGTGATGATTAACATCTAGCTAAGTCAATGACACCAGGAAATACAGCCATTGCTGCTTCTCTCCAATGAACTCCACAGGCAGACAGTTTTAACATTCTGTTTTAACCTGAGGCCAAACACATAGCACATTCCCAGAAAAATTCTAGTCAGAATATCTTCCATTCACAAATGTGAATATGTGGTAGCTTCTCAAAGAGATCACCTGTGTCAGCATTAAAACACTGCTTACTTTTGTGTATATTAAGGCTATATAAAGCAGGAAAGGAGGAACTACATAGAGAATTACAAATTTGTCAGACTACATCGATCAATGAAAAGAACAAAGTTAATGAAAAAATGGTGCTCCTTAATAGCGGCAAGATTTTATGTAAATGCAGTTACTTTTCCTCACATATAAAAATATAGAAGCACATTGATCCAAAGGAGGGTTGGGGAGTAGAACACGTGAAGGAAGGCAACTGTGTGACATGGAGGTGTGCATCAAAGTAGGGGTAGGAGGCTCAAGTTCAAAACACATGCCCTCATCTTGTCTGCACAGACAGGTCAGAAGCAAGCAATAAACTAATTTTTTCCAAGCATCTCAATTTTGACTATGTAAGCAAAACAACCACCAACCATTACAAAACCAAACCTTGAAAATAATCAATTAAGTTCTGATAACACCAGTTTCTTTCCTCGCCCTTTGATGCACAGAGAATCCCCATGTGGAGAGTTCTTCATCCTTTTCTTCCTAAATCACGACCATAACCAGACCAATAACCATAGCAAACATAAAAATCAACTGACAATTCAGGCTGTCCAAGAGAATTCTCAAGCCCAACCTTTAACACCTACCTACTTAACCAGCACTTATAACAAAAGATGACGCATTCTCATAACACTGTCAAGCCCTGCAGTGTCTGGGACAACCAGACTCTTCAATTTTATTGCATGAAGCACTGAACGTAACTCCAATCCTAAACATTATTTTCATTGCAGCAAGGGGGTGGATCAGGACAAACTTTGGTAAGTTGTAACCTCAGGTGCTGCCTATTTGGCAACACTTACAGCATACCTGAACTAGGAGAATAGCCAATGAAAACATGACAGCTGTTCAGGGAGCTGTGCAGAATCAAACAATTATCCCCAACAATTATCCAGTATGTTTAAGTTTTCATTTTCCAAGTGATACTTCCTAACTCCACCCCAACTCTTAATTTTATATGCATACACATGAGTATCAAAAAGAATATAAACTCGTGACAATTCCATGGAATATCCTATTCCTTCAAGCTTTGAAGAATCTTGCTTTAAACATGGGTCTCGAAAATATTATTTTTCCATCCTAACCTTCCAGCCAATCTTATCCCTATGCCCATTGCTGAAAACAAGGCATTTGCCACTGATAGCAATAAGCTGCTTTGTATTCCCCAGAAATAACTCAGTCTCCTGAAGTCATCTCTTATAATATAACCTTAACGAAGACTCTATATAGACCTGGCAGATAAAAAAGACAGCAAACTAAAAATAAGATGCTGGATCCTTACAATACCAGACCATTTTGTATCTCTAGATCCAATAAACTAGGTTGTCTATGAATTATAGTCCTCACCTCAACCTCTCCTACTGTTGACAGCAGCCTTCCTAACACTTCAGATCTGTAAAAATTGATTGTAAACTGGAGTCTTGACACTTTCCTAATCTTAATCTGAAAGATAGTAAATCATTACTGAAAAAGAACAAATGGCATCAGTTTCTAGCATCACTGTTTTGGGGGCTTTTTTCCTGCCTCTAAAAAACTTCCAGAGACTAGCAGTGAATATGATTCTAGACAGTAAATCTTATGCCAACTCCATCCAGAAGACCAGACACCTCCGGGCCACAAAACATTCCCTGGACCATTTTATTTACTAGATTTGACCTAAAGATTGTCAAACATTAATCCTAAATTCCTAATCTTCCTAATTCTAACTCTTGCATTATTAATGACACAGGATCAATTACTGCCAATGGTTTCTCTTCATGTGAGCTGAGCCTTATTAATTCATATTTCTGGCAATGTTGTAGATGCTGCCATAAAGTATGTTCTTTATACTTAGTCATCTTCTTCCAAAGCCCTACCCTTAACCTGTTTCAAATTCTAACACCCTCCTAGGGCAAGTATTCCTACACAAACTGAGGGAGGAAAATACAACATAAGCCTTGTAGCAGTATCAGTATTCTCACCTCTGTAGCATGTGCAGAGTCCAGTGCTAATTTGTAATTTATACATAGCAACCTACTGTTAAAATGTAAGACAGTATCAGTCTCTGCTTTCCGTCGGTACTGTTTACATGCTTCCATGGAGGACACCCCTGTACAACTGAAAATTACTCAGGGATGCAGACACATCATAGTAAAAAACCCTAACCTCTCATATGGCAAAAGTCTTGTTCAGATCTAGAGAATGAATTCTAACTGTAAAACAAAATACAGACTCTTAGTTTATTTCTCCACCTGATTTAAAACATTATTTCTCTTGAGGAAGAAAACAATGAAAGCTTTGGCTGCCAACTACATTAGTACAAAGACTGCTGACAAGATTTTGCATTTGTGTGAAATGAATTTACCTGGTAATCCTTTATTTTCTTAAGACTTAAACCCTCTGTTTTATACTAGACTTCTTCCCAGCCCACAGGAGACTAAGGCATTGGTTTCTGCCAGCTGGTATAAAGCACTGGCTTCTACTAGTGCCTACCTCCTTATACCTTGCTTCCGACAGATTCAAAATGGAAGGGGAAATTGTGACAATTTAGAATGCAAATATCAGCTTTAAAGTAATTTCTAATAGTATTTTAGGAAGGGCACCAGTTTATACAGGAAATCACAGTACAATATTTCAGAGTCTATTAATTCCTCCCTACTACTCATCTTTGGCAGTCTTACATAGTTGTATTACTCAGGGTTTATGACAGCTACAATTCTCAAACCCCAACACTATTACTAGAATGCTAACTAGAACTTGAATTAACTAGCACATAAGGGAGTAAACCCCATAGTTAAAGGCAGCATTAGTCAATGATTTCTACCACTTAACTTAGGGGGAACCTGTAGAAAGGTATTATGGCTCTTAGCTAAAACCTTTGGCCTAAACCTAATTGTCATACCTAATACCTAGGCAGTTGTCTTCTAGTTCTTATAGGACTAATACAGCTCAAGGCACAGGTTTCTATCAAAATAATTACTATTTCCAGGAACAATCTGCCTTCTGAAAACTTGAAAATCCTCAACCCTTCACCTGTCCCAAATCTCCCTTTTCTTATTGTTAAAAAAATCCCATGTTTCTGTCAACCAAGTTCTGGAAGAAGCATTCTACTAACTCATTTCTGGGCTATCATCCCTGAAGTGAAAAGCAGCACAGGTTATTGTCTTGCTTTGATCTTATCTTCGAAGAACATTGGAGACAAGATTCTCCAAATTTGTCCTCATCTTCGTGATGCTGAGGAACAGCATGCAAGTTTGATGGTTGACATTTTTAACTCTCAGTGTTAACCATATCATAGTTAAAAATGGGATAAACCCCTGCAGCAAGAGATGTGTAAGTTCCTACCAACCACAGCCCCCTTCCAAACCAGCAGACTGTTTCAAACAGCAGCCATGTCACTAAACCCCTTCAATCCCTAACTCTAACCTTAATCCTGACTTCATTCCTTACACAAGCCTAGAAGTTTTAACCTCTCATGTTGGTGTTTCTGGTAGCAACTCCCATTAGTACACATTCAATGTAAAACTGTAAGGATTTTTTTTCACCAGACACGGTACAAATTCAACCTTCAATATAAACACAGCAACAAATATGCATCCAATTTCTGACCCCACCACAGACCTGCTTTTGGATCTGTGTAAGGTTGCACAGTGCAGCTGCCATTCCGGCTTTGTTTATGTCATTCTCAATACATTCTCCATAGGGAAAAAACTAGTAATGCTAGTATTTCTCTAGTCTTGTGGTACCTGAGCTAATGAGTACTGAACTACGCTGTTTTGTATCTAATTTCTTTTACTGTCTTCTTTCCTCCCTAATTCTTGGGAATCTGAAAGAAAAAATCAATGGGCACAGTCAGTCCCCAGCCCAAAGAGGCTTGCTGAGGGTCAGAGAAAGCCTTGGCTTCACCTTTCAAAACCTTAGATAATGGAACTGGGGGAGTTCAGTGAAGCTGTAAGCTGTTATTGATAATAGCAAAAGGTATATTGCCCTTCTTGAAGATAGAATCATGGTAAGTAATACTGTCATTATTTTGCCTATATGCATGTGTTTATATATTTCTCTGCCTTTAAAAGTACAAAAAGGAGTTGATTAGCATTTCATCTAGCAGAGATCATTCCACTGACCTCCATCTGTGAGACAACCTTTTGTACAAGGGTTCACTTCTCTGAAGCAGTATAAACTCACTTTTCTTCCTAATATTAATCATATAACAGAAAACTCTCAGCAAACATAGATTTGCACCAGAAATGAGACAATGATAAAATACCCACCTACCTAAACCAAAAGAATTAAAGCAAGAGAGAAGGCAGTGGGCGATGACTTTTAAGGCAGACATTTATTTTGCAATATTCACCTAACTGCTGTGAATAGAATTGGAGAGGGCATCAACATCTGTGTGAAACTAGGAAAAAAAAGTCAATGTCCCTGAGATATAGGAAAATCAACAATAAAAGCATTCTCTTCCTTACAGTGCATTATTTATTCCCAGTGAAATGACCCCTTTATATAGACAGAGAAGTCTCTCGCTTTTGGTGATGTCAAGGAATATGTTAGAAAAACACAATGTGATTGCAAGAGAGCCAAAGAACACCATGTTTACAGTTACATTTCATTATGGTGCCTTCAGCCTGAAGAATGTGAAAGAGCTGCTGCTGTGAGTTTCTTGTAACCTACAGCGGTTCAAGGAAACATGTTCTCTTCTCCATAGTTCCTAACCCCTCCCCCTCTCTGCCCCAAAATACAACAATGACCCATCTGTGCACATACAAGAGAGCAATTCCTAATATTTAA
This sequence comes from Melanocharis versteri, assembly GCA_013397845.1. Classification (NCBI taxonomy): domain Eukaryota; kingdom Metazoa; phylum Chordata; class Aves; order Passeriformes; family Melanocharitidae; genus Melanocharis; species Melanocharis versteri. The sequence continues at coordinate 437,715 of VZTG01006664.1, read as the reverse complement.
GCACGGATTAATTTGCCAACATTGATGTATCAGGGACAGAACCTAATGAATGTCACAGTGCTTAGTCTTTCTTTTCACTAAAACTGTCTTGAAGAGTAATGAGGAACAAAAAAGACAACAGAAAGAACAAATCATCGTGGATCACAGACGATTTAATAAATAACATCATTCACTTCTCTTCTGTTTCTCAGAATATTTTTACATTTTAACATTCTTTCAGATTCAAGAAAGAAAATATTTATCTCTAAATTACATCTGAGAGCTGAAAAATTCTGACAAAAATATTTAAAGAATAATTTTATGGCATTCATTAAGCTTATCTATGCTCTGAATTGTTATCTGTTCTTTGACATATTTTCATGACTGCAATTACTTCACTCTAGAACACCGTCATTACAATTTAGAAGATTACAAACAATAACTAGGAAAAAAAGGTAAATGTAAATCAATAATCCCTAAATAATGAATTTGATGGGCTGCAAAATGTGGACCTTCCCCTAAATGGCACGTAACTTTTCTCTTGTAACTGCTGAATCTGATGGCAATTTATTACGTCTGTGTGGCTTAACATAATTGCATGCAAAAATAACTGAGCTAGCTCTACATTAAAGTGGTCCTGAATTAATTAGTCAAACTAGAATTAATATAGAATTATACAGATTTTTAGATCAATATAAGTATGCTACCTCACTAGGATTAATACTTAGCATTTTTACCTCTTTTTTCTGCTTTGGATTCATGTAGGACCACAAAAATCAGTGGGTATCTTTCCACTGGCAGTTTGGGAGATAAAGCACATTCCCTAAAACTTAAATAATGGTAAAGGCACTGTGTAAAATTACTATTCTCTATATTGTCAGAATACTTGTTCTTTTTCACCACTATCTGAAATGCTTCCATTTCTTCTCCTGGGCTGAGACAGACTTTTTCCTTTTTACTAGGGAAGAGTTTAGCTGTATTCATTCAGGTAAACAGAAAGGCTCAAAACAAAGTCAGAGAAGCACTGTGTGATAAGAGACTGGAAGCAGCAAGACTGTTGGTGACAAAGATGTGTAATCTATAAGCATGAAGAGGAAACTTGAAACTTTATAGCACATGAGATTTTCCCACAACAAAGTATTGAGTAAAAATAATAAATTGCCATTGGGACTACCTACTGCCATTGTAAGAAAGGAGGCTGAAACAGCAAGTTGATTTGGTCTGTTCTACAAAGCATCTAGTAAATGACTGAGAATTACACTGACCTGCAGAGCACCAATAATAGTACTGACTTTTGGGGACCCGTATGCAGTTAGGGTGTACAACAGACAATTGTCAGACAGGATGAAGCAATCTATAAGCAGCTGCGAGTAGTCTCACAACCACTGGGGAGATGGTTCAGTGGTGCACATTGTGCTGTTGGGTTAAATGGTTGATGATCTTAGAGGTCTTTTCCAACTTTAATGATTCTGTGTCTAAGTTTTGATACAGAAAGGTCGGATACATGCGGCATTTTGGTGCTCCACAGGTGTACTGTGGGTACTACCTGACGCACCAGAATCACCTTGAGTATCTCTACAGTGATGGCACCCAATGCACAGCACTTAAGGGAGCTCAGATGTAACTGTGCTATGCACCTCAGTCTCCTCAGCTGCAAATCTAATGTCAATGATACCAACTGTTTCAGGAAACCAAGGGCAGAAAGAGCTAGGTATGTTAATGGAGCACAGCAAAACGTAAGACATTTTATGAAAGGATAATAAATATCTGAAGCATAATCTGACATATAAAAGCATAATCTGAAGCATATATCTGAAGCATAATCTGACATGTATTTTATTGATAAACCATATGTTTATTAAATGCTGTAAGGCATTAAAGATCTCGGTGAAGGCAGATTTTAAAAAAGCTAAAAAAAATTATATACATTTCTACTAAAACGTGACCATTGTTTTCTCTCGTTTTCCAGAGGAGCCGGGCAGAACCTGATCCCAGCGGAGGATTTTGGCTGGACCTGGTGCACAACTAAACTCTGCCAGAGGTTTCAGCCTACGGGCCGGTCCCCGCCACCGACTGCTGCACAGGTGGGGCAGGACGGGAGTGCGAACGGGAGGTTTCCCGGCGAGGAGCGGACACCTGGCTCCCCGGGCCGCAGGATGTCGTGAGGCGGGGAATGGCAATGCTCGGTGGCGAGCTTCTCCTCCACCACCCCGCTCCCTCCTTTCTTACGGCGGCCTGAGAGCCCCCGGAGGTCCCCCAACGGTGTGTGAGAACAAGCGGCACACGGCAGGGGTGTAAGGGGGAACGGGCCGCCGGGGCCGGACCTGCCGCCGCACCAGCGCCAGCGGGCGGTTTCGGGGAGTCCGGAGGGCCACCCCGCAGACCCTTCACCTCGGCGCCCCGGCTCCTCTCACGCACATTCCTCTCCTCAAACTTGCCTTGCCTCGCTCCCTCCCCTGCCGCATCCCCATCCCCCCGCCCGTCCNCGAGGCGGAGGGCGGTGCTGTGGGCGGCCGGGGGAGCCCCGCGATTGGCCTCCGCCCGGCGGCTGGCGTGTCAGTCGGGCTCCAGGGGTGGCCCTGGGAGCCGCTCGCCCAGCCCTCTGACGGGATGAAGCCTTTAGGGGGATGCGGAGCTCTTTGCATTTTGATTAAAGCCCCTCGTCTCCCCTCAGTCTGAAGGCAGGGCACCGGGGAGGACGGGTCGGAGGGGCCTGTGCAAGGCTGGGCAGAGCGGGAGCGGGGCGAGAGAGAAAACCTCTCTCGGTTTATCCCGTATGGCTCTATAGGAGAGGTCATCTCTGGGAATATAGTGGAAAGGACAGAGCTGGTATAAACTGAAGGCAGGCGCCCGTGTTTAATTCACACTTGTGGGTGCCCAGCATGGAGATGCAGAGATGGTCCACAAGGTGGAAAACGAGAAGGTGGCCCTGGGACTCGGCTGTAACTGTGCTCATCACCTTCGCTTTCCTTCTCCGGACTGCAGAGGTCAGAGGAGGTAAGAAAGCAAAGGGGAGCCGGGGAGTCCAGTCGCCTCTGTCCCCTCCTCGGGCAAAGGACCCAGGGCACGGCTGAGGCCGCGTTTCAGAGGAAAGCTGTCAGAGCGACTCGCGGTGCTGGCGAGGCGAGGGCGCTCTTGGGGCCGGCTGCGGGCGCGGAGACCCGCGGGGAGCCCCCGGCAGCGCGGGCTGGGACGTCCCTCCCAGGTGCCGCGGAGGGATGGCTCTCGGTCAGCCTCAGCCTTAAGCTTTGGATGTGTTTTTAATGAGGTAAAGGAGATGCTCTGGCGGGGTGGGAAAATGAAAGAAATACTTGTTGAACAGAGCGACTTATCCTCTTCCAGCACTGGACTCTTGTGGAGTGTGCGTCCAACTTTGTTTTGTTGAACTGCTTAAGTTCACCAGGTTGTGACTGAGCGACGAGTATCTGCCTTCTCCTCGGAGGGGCGAGGAAAGGGAAAGTCGGGGGGTGGAGGCTCTCTGCTCTGATTTTCTCCGTTCTCCTCTCTTTTATTTTTCCTTTTGCAACGGGTTTTAGTGGGCAAAAAGTTTTCCAGGGCACAAGCGAAGGAGAAAACACACTTGCAGGGGCCCTTTGCCAGCCGTAGCGGAGGGCAGCTCCCGGGGCAGCGGCGCCCCGCAGGTGGTGCGAGCGGTGCCGGGCCCGGAGATGCCCGGGGGGGCTCAGCCCGACGGTCGCGGGGCTCCCCGCGGGCGGTGTCAGTGCCGGGGCGCCGTCCCCAGCCTCCTCCCCGCTCTGCCGCTTCCCCGGGTATCCAGTGGTCCCTTAGGTGTCCGTGGACCTGGTGGGCAGGGTGCGGCCCGCGGGGGACTTGCAGGGGGAACAAGAGCCAGGCAGCAGCGCAGCAGCCTCAGCAGAAAGGAATCGCCGCCCCCTCCCCCGCACCACCCCTCGCGTTCCCAGCACTTCTGCCGTCCGCACCGCTCTCCCTGGGCTCCCCGCACCGCCGCCAGCCCAGCTGGGCTCCTGGGCTGAGCTCGCAGCTCGCCGAGCTGCAGTGCGGAGTCGCCGGTGGCGGGAGTTCTCCTCTCCTACCGGGGGTGAAAACGCTGCCTCCTCCTCCCTTCCTCCATCCCTCCCTCCCTCCCACCGGAGCCCCCAGGCGCATCTGGAGGCCGGTCTGGCCGGGGCTGAGGTTTTTATTTTTCTGTGGGTCTGGCATCAATGAAGGGACTTAACTCTCCGAAATGAAAGGTTTAATTTTTTAATGTATTTATTATTTTAACGAGGCATTCTCGATCTGAATTCCCTGAATCAACAGGCGCCCTAGAGGGAGCAGGGAAAGGTGATCAGTTTCCATTCAAGCCTTTATACCTGGGCACAACCTTGACGGTGTCAGATCAATCAGGGCTCCTGCCCCCTGCTGGCCCCGTTTCTGACAGGGACTGGAGGGGTCGGATTTCATCCCTTTTGCAATTGCACGGACTCGCTGGAGTTACACCAGGGTGAATTAGCCTCGCAGAGCTTCAAGGATTTGGCTGCTCGTTACTGTGTGGAAACTAAGTTTCTTCGAGAAGAATACCGTCCTCAAAGGCATGATTGATTTCTTTTGCCATTTTTCACAGGAGAACTGACTAAATTAAGTACGGTGTATATAGACTATGTTTACATGATGGTTTGGATTCAAATGACACGTTAAAAGAAAATCTAAACCCAAACAGCACAGGAAAAATCAACAGAACTTGAACTGGAATCAACTGAATTGATACTTACTGGACTGTATTCAGCAATATTAGGCAGACTAATTTGGTTGTGGTAACTTTATTCAAAATTAAAAGGCTATATTGATAGTCTTCTGGATAGAGGACATTTCAGAAGCATAAAACTACAGGCTTCTTATTCTTTGTAGAAGCATCCAGAAAAGAACTTAGTTCTTGACCTTTTCTGAGATACAGTATGCTATTTACTTAGGAACTACAGGGAGCTGTGTGTTCAGGGCTTGATTTGTTATTGAAGTCAGTAAGAGTTTTTCCATTGACTACAGAGGGACTAGAATTTGACCTAATTTCTCTAACAGAGTACAAGGGACTTTTTTCTGAATCATCGTTATGCATTCTAATCTTACTTAAAGTAGTTAAAAGATAACACAGGACATAATGATTCCTATTTGAAAATAGGACAGGGAAAATACTGAGGAATAAAATAACATAAATGACAGGTAAACAATATGACTAAATGAAAATGCTGGATAAAATATGAATGCTGGGCAAAATAGGAGTTGCTCTTATAAACGCTTTTGAATCCTCTGTTCTTCAATTTTCTTTTCGTAAACTACCTCTATGAAAAGAAAATTACATGGTGTATTCATATAAAGTGTTAATCATATAGTAGTGACTCTTTATGACAACAAAAACCATTCCATGTAGACAAACCTCAACAGATTCCTAAAATTCTTGACTTTTTTAAAAGTTTCTTTATTTAACCCAAAAAAAAAAAAATAGAAAGAGAAGTATGAGGTGTCTTTCATACTTGTAAGAAATGGTGTGCGAAGAAGTGTTTGGGCTCTTGAGTTGTTTCTTCTTTAGACAGAAAAAGTTACAGAAGTGAGAATCAACTGAATGGGAAATGCAGTGACTCATACTTGGTCAGCTCAGTGCCCACCAGCTCTTAAGAAGCTCTTTTCAGAAAACGTTTTTGCTTTATGGCTTGGCTAAAGTAAACAAAATTCAGTATTTTAAAAGACATCCTTTGATTTCCTTTCCCCTTCCTCACCTTTAATACTAAAGCTGTTGGTAATGTGTTTGGAATGAATAAACTCATTTAGTCAGAATGGCATGGCTTCAACACTGTAAATTTTTTGTAAGGGCTTGACATCAATGCACTATTGTGATGCTGATTTAAATTTCATGGGCAAGAAATGAAAAATCAGCCTTTTTTATTATTTATAAGCTTTTTCAGGCAAATGGAAATCTAGCTCTTAATCTGAGTGAAAAAAAAAGATTTAAGAAGCCTTCCTGAAAATGAGGCTATGAAACTATATGTAGAAAACACACTTTGGATCTTCTGTGTAAGCGACGTGCAGATTTGTTTCTAATATAAATAGATATTTCTTGCTGTCATCTTAGGAAATAAAAAGGTTCCTTGTGCTTCCCCCACACAGGCTTGGAAAGCAGTGGGCGTTCTAGGTGCAGAAGGAATGCAGAACTGGGCCAATTAGTGATGGCAAAAGGAGAGTTTTCTTCGTGGATGCACACTTAACACTGCTACTTATTTGTATTTGCTTAGTAAGGAAGATATGGATCTATTTGTTGAATGAAAGCTCTTGAATGTATCCAGCTAGTCTAAACCTGTACAAAATGGTGTTTTAAACTAGAAAAGTATAAATTTCTTCTCAGAAGTATTCGTGATATAAAGCACATTTGATTTTAACTGATCAATTAACTTTTAAGATTGAAAAAGAATAAAACATTCTAAGCATTCCTGTATTTTTCAGTGAAATTGTTTTGTCTGATAATTTGTGTGGGCTCCTCAGATTATTATTCACAAAATTGGCAAAAATGAGTACATCAAAGGGTGATTTCACTAGATGCAGCTAGTGATCCTAGCTGAAGTTTTCCTGAGTCCCAAGGATCAGCAGGTGAAATGGTCCAATCTTCCCAGGGTAGTGCATGAGAGACCCACATGTATACATCTGTTTTGCTCTGTAATTTTGATTTCTTAATTGTTTCTAAGGTAAAATAATTATTTCAACTTCAGCAGCAGACATCAGACACAGAGAAAATGACTGGTATGTGTCAATTTTTCTAGAGTGTGTATCTTTGCATTGAGTCTAGAAGGAGACCTCACATGGGTCCAAGAAAGGACTATTCAGGCTGCTGGAAACTGTATCTCTTTCCTAGCTCTGCAGAAAAGAAGTTTCTCAACTTCAGTTTTGTGTATGTCTTAACAAACTTAACTCTGTATAGGTGCACAAATACTCTGTGGGTTTGGCTTGAAAGAATCTCTTCCCTAGTATCTATAATTGAACTGACAATAGGAAAAAAAATCTTTAGCGTAAAACATTTCCTGGTGATATCTTTTGTTCTGATTGCTAAAAAAACCCATGAAAAACAACCCACCCCCAAAGCTACCATTGTTTGTAAAATTGCAGTCTGCAGCAGATGTAAAATATAGGAAAGAAGTTGTCATACTTACTTTTACAACTGTCATGCCCAAAGTTACTTAATCTCCCCCAAAGAGAACCCTTAAATCTGACACAGTTGCAGCATACCGAAGGAGCCATGACAATACTGCTGAGGTTATACCTACAACACACTGGAGCAATTATGTCTTTCCCGGATTTGTTTTGTACAGTGGTGAACAGTAGGGTTTCCATCTGCCAGCAAGATTAAGAAGTTGCTTTTCTTTTCTCTGTAGAGCGTTCTGCTTCTTTTCAGACGAAATCCTCCTAGCATTGGTTAATTTATCATTGTTCTGAGTATTTGTTGATAATAGGGGGGAATAAATTAAGCAGAGCTTGGGAGAAATCTCTAATGTTCTAAGAATGTGAAGTCTCATGCAGTGATAGAGATTTGCCCTCTGGATGGACACAATAGAGAACAGTGGCTTAAAAGGAATTAGGTTAACACACATGCCTGTTGCAAGGGCTTATAACTGTTCTACTCAGTATTAAATACCAAGTTTACAGACTGTAAATGTAAGGATTAATTGTTGACCCGGTTATTACAATAGTAGTAGAATCTGGCAGAACTTAAATTCTTTTTAGCACATTAGCACACATAAGGGACTGTAAAAACCTTTGTGAATTTCAGGTCTGGGACTTCACTGCGAGTCCAAGTGTTAATGCACACAGTGTGTGAAATAGAAGGTATTTGGCAGAGCTTATATTATAGAAGCAGAGTGTTTGCTGCAAACCAAATTGAAAGATGCGTTATAAAAGATGTATAAAAAGATCCTGAGATCCTGATCCTGCCATAAATAATGTCACTGGCAGCTAAGCTTTGTCTATGATAGAAATTAACTTAGTAGTAAATCAAATTATGGTCACATTTTTAAAGTTTTACTGCAAACTAAGTGCTACCTACTCTGTCCCTTAGCTGTGTACCTTACCTTACTCAAATTATCGTAGTAATTTGATAGATTATCAAACATTCGCAGTTTATAAATAGTTCAGAACTTTAGAACCTTGGTGTCTGCTTAAGAGGAATTCCTGCTGATATTGGTAGGATACAGAATTGAATCTGATTTCCTTGCTTCGCTCTCACAAGAGAGATAATACCTTTGACATCAGGGAAAATATGGTGAAAGGTTTTAGTTGTGCAAGTTGTTTCATTATCAAATTAAATAGAATGACTTTAAATGGCACCATTTCTAAATCTTGTCCTTGGCTGTATTCTATGCTAAAGCTGAAAAATGTACAAATGTTCCATACTTGAAAATTCCGATTTGTTAGGAGATATTTTTGAACTCTTATTTGAATTGTTTCTCAATAAATACCTTGATGACAAAACTTTTAAGTGGACTCAGTTTCTTTCATGTTTAATTGCTGAGGGAACACCTTGTCTCTTCCCGTAGCACGGACCATTTTTAGACTGTGTCTCTTTTTTATATGGTAATAGAAACAGGATACTCAAGAATGTAATACTTGTTTTGCCGATTTTCACAGCTGGAACTACTATGTCTGCAGTCTGTACAAAAAGAACTTTTTGAATCTTTAGCAGAGGCCTCAATATAGTTAGACACTTGGAATGCAGTCCTTAAAGATTTTGCTGTGGTGCAAAGTAAGTCCATAGAAATGTGGAGACAGATGTTAAAATATTGTAAAGTAATGGATCGAAACAGGTCTGCACAGATGATGAGCAAGCCCAATCTTCTTGGGGTAGTGAGGCAAACCTTTTATGGAATTGCCATCAGGTCTTTAGTGCTTGATGGCAGTCAGTGTTGCTAAACAAGTGATAAAAGTACAATCTATCCAGTCTCAAAGAGGGTTTTGAGTAATACAAAAGTCACATTTTGTAGTGAAATACATAAAGTACAACAAAACACCTCAAAATCTAGGTTATACTTCAGAATTATGCAATGTAAGAAAACCTTAAACTAATTTTTTTTTCTGAATATTTCCAGTAAGTAAATTAGCCTACAAGCTAATGTTGCTAAAGACTGAGTATGTAGTTGTACATAGACGAGTTTTCCACTGGTTTCAGTATAGGATATCAGTGATGGGGGGAGAGGATTGTGGTTTTGGGGGGTTTGTTTTGTACTGTATGAGTGTTAGAGGTTGGTCTTTAAAGTGAGATATAGTTAGTAGTTGGTGAGTATCAAAATTGTCTCCTGTACATGCCTAGACTGTCTGCACAGCCTTTGAAATACTATAATAGATGTAGTAGATTTTGCAGCATAGGAAGTCAAGGAAAAAATTCCAAATAACTGGTGTGGAAACAGAAGTAGCCAGTTCTGAGCAGTTCCACAGAAGCCTCTGTTGGTGAAATAGTCAGTCCTAGGCTATTTAAAGCATTCCTGTATGCATCTGGATAATCTCTAGTTCTTGTAAGCATTGAATATGAAAGCACTGCAATAACACCTATTTCTAAAAATGGCACCAGTCAAGATCCCAATTACATAATTCATTTAGGAAATTCATGTAGGAAAATTCTTAACAGGTAAAACAACCTTGAAGTATGTCTCTAGAAGTATATATATGGGCAACATATATTCAGTTAATCTCATAGATTCATATTCAGGTTCCTAGGGAAAAAAAAGCTTAGTTTTCCAGAGCTCTATGTAATTAAGCAACTCAAATGGTTTCATTTTTGTACCTTGAAGATGCTCTGTAACTCACTTTTGCTGCCCATAAAACAGAGAGTTCATTTTATCCAGCTCTATGAAGTTCATCTATGAAAAGTGCTGGAACCTTCACAAAGGACACTGCAGAACCAGTGCTTTGATGCTGGTTCCCAGAGCAGTTCTTCTGTTACAGGGCTGGGCTCTCAGCAGAGTTGGGAAGCAGGCAATTCTCAGACTGCCAAGCTCAAAAGCTTGGGGCAGCTCTGCCCAGAGCTGGCCAGTAGGAAATGGTAAGGACAGAAGGGTGCCTGATCCTTTCCTGGTGCTTGGATGCCTATGGCTGAACTGCAGGGAATCCTTTCTTGGGATACAGAGACTAGAGCCTGCAGTGGGGAGGGAATAGAGTCCTTTCTAAGAACTGCAAAGCTCAGTGAAGGAGTTGGACATAACATGCTTTTGAATTCTGCTTTTGGATGTTCTGTATTAATGCCCAGCAGATGAAGAACAGAGTAAAATAATAAGTGTAGATAACAATATTATATGTATTTCTGTTTTTAAAGGATATCCATCATAATTGCCCACTATGAGTAAAAGTGTCCAAGAGTAAAAATAAGAGCAGAAATATTCTGACCACATTAGAAATAGCATAGTTTTCTAGTAATTGATGGGTCTTGGTTGGTATCCTAAAGGTCAACAAACTATCAGTTTATCTAATCCAGATTCTAATCCTCCTGGTAAAGAGGTAAAGACCTCTTACATTCGTTAGGTCTTAGACCATTTAATGAGTGTCAGTTAGAAACCTTCATCACAGTATGTTTATCTTTACTCACCTATAAAATACATGGAACGCCCTTAGAATGAGCACTTGGAGTTACAAAGATTCAAAGTGTTAAGAAAAGTAAATAAATTAAACAACAGTAGGCTATTATGCCTTTAATAGGTAGCATGGTTTCAAAAACCTGTGGTGCAGTCAGTACCTTCTACTTAGGTCCTTAAATATATACCTAGAAATCCAACCAGAGGTAGCCTCTTTTGAAAATCTTGTCCACAAATATAAGGAGTCCCTTCATTAGTACTCACCAAATAAACACATTTTATCCTAGCAGGCCATCAGAGCTTGTAGGTTTTAAATGATCTGTTACAGTGACATAAAATTGGACTAAACTTTGAGAAAACACTCAGTTTAGAACTGAAGATTAATGTTTCAAGGCTCTTTAACTTTTAGGTTTTGCGGTAGTTCCATTGGAACAGATTACTGGCAGAATGATTACTGGCAGAATGATTACTGGCAGAATGAAGCCTATTTCCATGGAAAAATATGAATTAAAATAATAGTAACTTAGAAACATTAGTCTTCCTTAATTTCTCATATAGTTCTTTGTACTGGGGAAAATTAAGCTCTTTTCTACTCCGGGGTTGTATCTTCCTAATTAGGAGTTATTGATTGTTACTCTTAAAGGCTCTTTGTGGAGTGAACACTGATAAATTTTCACTTTCACTTCAATCAAAAAAGTGTATTGTTGAAGAATTCTGAGAACTCAAGAAGTTATCTGATTATTATATCAGAAAAAATATATCATACTGTTTAAAAGTACTCTTTACTATATCAAAAAGAAGGAAAGACAAAGTTACTATAGGTATTAACAGTATAGCAAACACTGAGTTGCACCCTCAGTTTGCTAAGGTGTATCTGTAAAGTAAAGAACACTGCCTCTTTTTTTTTGCCTTTGAGTTTTGTTATTTTTTGTATTCAAAGTATGTCCCCCAGCAGGCAATCTGGAAGCATCTTGTAAATTATATAGGTAAACACAGCCTTTATATAGGGAAGGATCATTGTGCCTGTGCTCTCTCGTAAAGTGAAGAGGCTAACATCCAGGAGTTACCAGACCAAAATCTAAATATAATAGGATTTCCACTTCTTTGCTTTATGAGGTAATTGGACAGAAATAAACATATTTTAGTCTAAATGAGTCATCCCCTGAACAATTTCTTATGGGAATGAATTTTGTAGCCAGAAATTGCCACCACAGTCACTTTCCTGTCGGTTCTGGAGAGTTCCACTTTGAGGCCTGATGGTGAAGTCCTTTCCTCTGAAAATGCAGATGATGGTTTCCTGTGTATTCCCTATCTTCAATAACAGTCTGTCTGGAGCTGTTTGGCCCTTAGGCGCCAGCACCTTCAGCTTCAGTTAAAAAGTGCTTTGCTGTACAGTTTATAGTAAGAGAATGGATGTCAAGGTTCAGGGCTCCATTCCCACTGCAGCTTGCAAGTGCTTTGCAGCATGTTCCATGTTAAATAGAAGAAAACTTCAGGTGTTGGACCTTTAGATAGGCCCATTCTGACTTCCATGGTTATCCTTTCAGGAATAATCAAACTCACTCCAAAGTTCTCAATTCAGTGAGTAATAGAATTTCAATCTGCAGGTATTCCAAGTCTGCTGAGGACCACCGCATACATCTGGGATAGGATCCATGCTAGTGTGGAATTGCAGCCACTCATGGAATTGGCACATAAACTGCTTCTTAATACAGCTTTACCTAGGTTAGAAACCTGGCTGATAGCCAGCTAGCCTAGGTAGGTCAAAAAGAATTTCTGAAAAAGCACAAGTATGTGGTAAATTTTTTCTTCTGCAAAAAAATTTCCAGTAATAAAGTGTTCATGTAATTTTTCTTGAATGAAAATAATATGATACAGAATTTGTCAATTTATTTATGGCTACAGCAGGCTTAAATTACTAGTAAGATACTGTGATTGGAAGCTGATACGTATGCTAAGAAACAGAAAATCAGGTTTTTCATATGCCTAAGTGTCAATTTATTGATGCATACACATTAGCCCCTTAGGCTGATACAGGACAGAGCATTCTACTTAGGTGAAACAATACAGCTCTATTTTCAGTGTGTGTTAGTGGCCTAACATTAACAAACCTCACACTGGCAGTAATGTCACTCACCAAATTGATCTGAGTAAAACTTTGTAAAAAAGCTTGTTGTAGATCCAAACATTTTCAATAATGCAGAATCACTAAAATAATGATAATTAACCTTAAAAATTTTTTGTAGCTAGAAAGATAATATGTATAGATTTTACTCTTTTATTCAAGATGATTGCAGCTGGTATAATTTCAAAGATGGTATTGCTGCCATTAGATGCACTGCTGATCCATCTTTTTTGGGGTTTTGTACAGTTTGCCTTTGCAGGGTGAGATGGGCTTTGTCACAATTCAGAAATTTAATGATGCCTGCTGAAGCATAAACAGAGAATTTTATTGCCTTTTACTTAGGTACTAAGTTCACTGTGTTCTCAGTTACAGACAGGATACATATTTTATAAACTAAGAAGATATGATTGAGCACCACTCATCAAATTACCATCTACATGTAAATAAATCCAAACGTAATGACCCAGACATGACCATTCCAATGCAAATTTTCTTGCATATGTTACAAATTGTCCCTTTTTTGTAATGTCTGTTCTTTTACCCAAGGTTGTATGATCCTCTACAAGAAACATTCCCATGGGGAGCTGGGGAATTGCTAAGCATTTTTACTGAAAACTGGGGTCATCCTTAAGAGGAAGAGGCTTGATGTCACACATTGAATAAGTCACGAGCACAGACTGTGTGTCCAAAGGACTTCAGTTTCTGCCCTCCTTTAGAGTTTCTCAGCCACTCCTTTCTCTGCTATCATGACTTGTGTTGTTATGGTACCTGGAAGCCTCCTCCACGGACGGTTTCCACCAAGAGAAAGGCAGAGACGTTCTGTAATAGATTCCAACTTGATTGTCAGGGAGTCCAAGTGAAGGAAGCAAGTCCTCTGAAGCTGAATACTGAGTATTGTTTGTTTGTTACATTAGGGCATGTCAGAAATGAATCTGCTGTTTTCACCAGATTCTGCTTAACTCCAGATGATACCACACTGAGCAATGGTAGTAATTGTTAGGTATAATGCAGTATAAAGGCAGCAGAATTTGATCCATATGTGTTGTATCAGTATTATTAATAATGATATATTACAGATTTCATTTCAATTTAGATAGTGTGGAGTGAATGAAAACTGTGATATTTTCAACTGTGACTATATGATAATAATGTAGTCTAGATTTCTATAGACTTTTTAAATCTTTAATGGCATTCTGTTTTTACAATATAGGGTTGTGAATTCATAGAATAGAAAGCATTGTCATAGCCTTTAAAACAAATGTATCATTGTCTGTAGAGGAAATCTAGGTTTGGAAATGCTAACCATGATTGGAAGTACAGTTTTACAAGTATTTTCTTCCTCTCCAAGTAAACAGAAAACACACGAAGCTCCCCTCATCTATTTGACTCTTGATACTCTCTCTGGACCTGGCAAGTGTGATCTGGCATCCAGTTTACAACTGCTTAACTTCAGTGAGTCTTTTTAATTTCCAGCAGAGATATCCTGATTTTTTTTTTCATAAGTTTCCTAATGGAAGAAAGCTAAAGGGAAAGGAAAGGAAGAGTAAATATGGCTTTGGAGTTATATTTAATATGAAATGCTCTGGACCAAACATTCTGATCCATACAACTGTAAATATGGAAAGCTCACTGAGTGAATGGATCTACTTCAGTCATATCACAGTAATGAAGACCAGAATTTGGCTCTACAGTTTTAAATATTGTAGTTACAATTTATTTTGGGTCTTGAGATGTGACCACTAATTTTTGTTTGTGTGCTTTACCTTATTTATATTTGAAAATACAGGAACTTATGATGGCGTTAAATGATTAATGGTTTGGTATCTTGAAAGATACTGGAACACTCATGTTCCCATCTCACACAAATCTGATTTTTAAAACAGGATTTTTGAAGAATTCACTTTTGCCATTCCAGAACTCCCAGCATTTTTAAGCATTTCTGCTTTGGCTGCTGCTGTACAGTCTTTCAGTGGCAGTGAGAGTTGCACATGTCTCTCTGAACTCTCTTGAATTAAGAATAACGCCATTGAACTTTGCACTATAGTCAATAGTGAGGAGAGTAATCCCCTGCAATGGGTTCTCTATCAGTGCAAAAGTAGCAGAGTAGAAATTTGCATTTTGATTGCAGACTGCCAGCTTGCCCTGATTACCACAGGCTTCTTTTCACAGGGTTGTCCCGTGGCATTGTCTGGCTTGCCTGCAAGAGGTGGCCTTCAAGCCTTCAAGCAGCAGTGCAACGTGGCCATAAACATCTACATAAGGGAGCCACTTTCTGGGTCTGGATCTTGTATTTTGTCAAATTTGCCCTGGCAAACAGAGTTGAGTTTTCAAAGCTGATGTCGAAGTTTTATAAGGAGAATTAACTCCATCCCAAGAACTGGTAAACAGAGCTGTTTGGGTGATTCTTATTTCCTTGCCATCTGAAATCTTGGCACCAAATCAGAAGGATACAAAAGCATTACATTATATCTCATTAATCTGCATTTTTCTTTACTTTTTGAGAAAGCTATCAGGGAAAATTAGACTAGAAGGTAAAATCATTTAGGCAAGCTGTTCTATGCACCATAAGGAAGGTGTCATGAAAGACCCTTGGATCTGTTGATATATAGGTTATTTTAATGTTGCCCCATATAAATACAAGCTGAGATCTTCGTTTGTGGACCACGCAAACAGGCAAACTGCATGTTCTTAGCACTGGTCCTGTGGTTATTGCTTATCCTTCCCAGAAGTCATGTGGGAGCAGCATGCTAGAGAAGAGGCAGTTCTCAGAAGCTGTCAGGATGCTGTTCAGTGACACTGAACACTGCAGAACCTATGGAAATTGGCAGAAGAAAGCCACAGACTCTGCTCTTCCCTGCCTATGGGTTTCTTCCTACCTCTCTCTCCGGTCCTCTAAGCAGGCAGTGTTGGTTGTGCGAGGACTACTCTTTGTGTTTTACACTTTGAGCAAGTTACCTGTAACCTTTTGGGCCTGAGCTGCGCTTTTTCAAGAGCTGCTTATTTTAGACTGAATTCCTACATGTGTGTGTTCTGTGGCAACAGCATCTGCTGCTTTCTGGAGAGGCACTGAGCAGGTTATCTGGGCAGGCACAGTGAGCTCGTCAAGAATTCTAAGACTAAAGTAATGGCAGCATGTTAAAGCCTACTGAGTACTTGTTCCAACTAGTTATAGTAAATGCTAAAACAAAAATCCTGAAATTCCCTGAGACAAAATCTCCACTAGCAAAAAGTGGTTTTCTGCAGAAACCCCTCATGTGGTAACCCCAGACACAACACAGGAGGAGTCATGCTTCTTATACGTTCCTGCCTGGTATTCCTGTTCTCTAAAGACTTCTAAAGAACTTGTTTACTTTTTACTTGTTGGTCGAAGTGGCTATCTGAACTCTTTAATATAAATTAGGGAAGCAATTTCTGTTACTTGTCATCTATATGAATTTAATGGCTCAACCATATTATCTTTGGGGATAGACTAATTACCTCTTTTGTGTTAATTAGTTCATGTAACTTGTCATTTCTGTGTAACTTGTCATTTCACCTAACTTGTTGCTTCTATGAAAAATTACATTTCTTGTAATTATTTTAAACTGGCTAGTCCTGCTATTTTATGTTTTGTGAATCACAGTTTGTGGAAATAAATAAATAGTCAACTATGGACTATTAGCAGAATGTTTATTCTTATTATTTGGAATTTGTGGTTTGAAAATTGTCCTATTATTATTCTGTTTCTTGTCTGGAAGTTTTTTAGCAGCAGAACTAGCAGGGAGTAATGAATAATCTTGTTTATGGGTGAATAGTCTCCCAGTCAGCCAGGCAAAGAAAAAACATTATTCTAAAAAGTAATGAAGAATCTGGTACAAATTGCAGAAAAGAGCAAAGCAAAAAAGAATGTAGCAGTCGTTGACTTACACAGTGAATTGAAATTTTTACTAATATTTCTGGTGACTGGTTCTACATTATTTTACTGGTTCAAATTAATATAGGTACTGCAAAAACAGCTGTTGGTTACTAGGAAAAATGTGTGGCAGTTCCTTCAGTATGTTCCTTCAGTATGTGTGGCAATTCCTTCAGAACTGTGTGGAACATCTGTAGAAAATACATTATATCCATTAAAATTATTTTGTCAGTACTCAACAGAGAAGTTAGACTAACACCACAGTGTTTGCACACTACTGAAACTTTTCTTTTGAGAATGTTTAAGCATAATTTCTTGAATTTGCAGTATATGTGGATTTTAAGTAATTTCAGGTGTATACTGTAGCATTCACTCCCAATGTGTTAGCTTGCAACAAGCATTGGATATTTGGTTTATGTTTAATAACACAATGATGATCTGATGTGAAAAGGAAATGGAAAATTGCAAGATGTGAAGAAAAATTTTAAAAGTTCACAAGCATTTTCTTGTGAATATATTTTAAGACATAAGAAGTTATGTGCTTTCTAGGCTGACTGGGAAAACAAAGATTGGTTTAACCACAAAGCTGAGTTTTTCATATTTGGCAGAGTCAGGAGGTGAATAGGATGAGCTAGTTAAATTTAACTTTGTTCATATCTGTGCTAGTTGTTTAAATAATTGAATATTCACAGGCAGTGAATTTTGAACCTTAAGTTGATATTTGTTGACACATAAAATGAATGATAACAGACAATAAATCAGCTACAGTTAATGCCACAGTGTAGTTCAAAGATGTGAAGTCAGATTTACCAAGCTCATTTCTCAGCTTTAACATTGAAAGTCATCTACAACTTTGTCTTTCCAAATAAAGTGGTTATGAGTTTGCCAACACAAAAACTTTGGAATAGTCCAAATGAAAAAAAAGTCTTCTGAAATTCTGTTTCCACTCAAAAAAATACATTAAAAAAGCCATGGTCTGTAGGGAGTATGAGAATGAGCACCTTAATTTTTCTTAAAAGATATGCAGTATGCTAACTGCTTTCTCCCACTGTGTCTCTTGAAGTGCTCGTCCATTCAGTACTTTGTCCTTTTGCCAAGGAGAGCTTTTATATATTAAGGCTTTTTGTTGGCTTTACATATGTAGAGATATATATATATATATATATATGCAGGCTTTTTTGTTTGTTTTAATTTGCATCAGTATCAGTGCAATAAGAGCTCTGGATTTCAACTTTAGATTGGTAGACACTGAGCACAGATGCAATCTCATTGTACTTGGTCTCTAAAGTACAACCCAGTCAATTTGCATTTTAACTTGGAAATAGTGAAAGACTGCAATTCTATCCATTTAGTCCTTGCAGGCAAAGCAGGTACATTTTTCTTTCTCTGACTTGGATGTGAAATTAGTTTAGATGCTGTCTTATCCCTTTGTGTCTGAGAAAGCAGTTATGTGTAATCAGAATATATTTTAATGTTAGAAGCTGATGATTTTATTAGAAGCTGATTATTGGCAGCTGAATGCTTCTGAAAGTTTTATGCAAACTTTGAAAATCAGTTCCACTTCTCAGAAGTCACTCAATAAAAGCATGTATTGGAAGTTTCAATCAGCAAGGTCCTCAGCATTTGCAATTGGTGATTTTCAGTGTGTAGTCAAGTACTTTGAAAATCTGATCATAAAATTCACATTGGATGGGATGAACTCTTACATATTTAAAAATTAATAATCCTGTTAATATTATGGTGTAGGAGGATTGTGCAATAAGTCAAAATAGGATGAAGCTACTGCTCTGATTAGACATAGACTTTTGCAAAGGAATTAAAAGCCTTTTTGGAGGCTGCATGCCATAGAGATGCAAGATGAATAATTCTTTTTATTATTTCGTTGTGTTTTTTTTTTTTTTTAACTTTGTCAGCTGAACCCGTTGATGTGCTAAAAGCATTAGAATTTCACAATTCTCCAGAAGGAGTAACAAGAACAGCAGGATTTTGCACAAACAGAAGGAATTCAAAAGGATCGGATGTTGCTTACAGAGTTTCAAAAACTGCACAGCTGAGTGCCCCAACAAAGCAGCTGTACCCAGGTAAGATTGGCACGAAGCTGTTACTTTTGTACATCACCTTGCTGCCCATGTTTTTGTGGTCTCTAAAGCATAGCATGTAGTCCATCATCAGTAGCACAAAACACTTCTCTTATCCCTAGAGCTGGGCCTGCATGTGAATGGCAGGGTGGGCTCTTTATCCACCTAAAAAGTCAGTTTTTATTGGCTTCAGTTATAAAGCTCTTCATCAAATTCTGTCACTGCTGGAATTGACTTGTAAGTCATATTACCTGTTCTTTCATGATGCTATCTGATGGGAACCTTATTTGGTGGCTTTGGCAAGTTTCCTCCTGTTTCAGTAGTGCATTTAAGAGCAGTGGTACTTCCTGGAGTAATGCTGCAGTGAGAGAAATGAGTTGTGGTTGGCCATTGCAAAATCATTCCCAGAAGTACCATCTGGTAAGAATTACCTCAGAATATCTGGATATTTAGGGGACTAAAGACTAGTTGTGGAGAGCTGTGATTCCATCTTCTCTCAAATTTCTCTGAAATGAAATAGTCAAATTTTGGGAAAGATTCTTTGGATGTTATGAAGAGATTTTTATTCCATTATTTTGCTATCACTTGTCACTTGACTCAAACTGTTGAGGAAAATGAATATTAAAACCCAAAACTGAAGATTTAAATTTTCTGTTTTGGCACATCATGTAGAGTTTGAACAAGTCATACAGAATACATACAGATTAGAAGTGGCGAAGAAAAATGCTTTCTTTTTTTTGTCCTTCAGAGTAGCAAGCATATAGATATCACTAAGATGTAGGAAAGGGTAAAAATTGCTTTATTTTGTAGTAATAATGTGTTCCCAGAGCAAAATGAGAAACAGCTATTCACAGTTCAAGAGTAACTTACATGTTCCCTTAGCTCATCTCTTCTTATTGATGGAAGAAGGTCAACGCAAAATTCACTGCAGATGTAATATTTATATTAATTTGAATACAGTTCCTTGGGTTTTAATATACTCTCTCAACTAAGCTAAATGGAAAATGTCCTGCTATCCTTTACATTAGTAAAAAAGCATCAAAACAATTTTTTGGAGATGATTATGGTAAATACTTCCTTTTCAGTCTTGTGGAACAGGCATCCTCTCTCCTCACCACAAGAAATCCTTGTTTTTCAGATTATTCTTAAAAAAAATTGAGTGATGGTGTCTCTTTTTCTTAGTGCTCTGTAGCAGTAGAAAGACTGCAGAAGATATCCAAGATAAGATCAAGTTGTGAGATACCATTTCAGCTAAATAATACACATTTTAATGCGTTCCATGCTTCTTTTCATGTAACTCCTGTAACTCATCAGGAAGTACAATATATCCAGTAATTTATCCATCTTTTAAAAAATTAATTTAATTTTATTTACCAACTTCCTAGAATATGATGTACCTTGATTGACTAGAAGGCATTATATGATTGTAATATGTAAACTGCTTGGATTTTGGTGGTACTGTTCTTGTACATGCTCTTAGTTATCTTTTACAAAAGCATAAAGGAATGACAACCCAGATACAAAAAATATTTTTCTAGATATGTTCCCTCCAATTCTTACTGTTATTTAAAGTTATTGTTCAAATAGAACCATTCCAATCAAGACATTTAAAAGTATTTGAGAAGGTATTGATATCTATTCCAGATATTTGTCCAAGAACTATATATGCATATAGTTTTATATATTACATGCAATATATACAATTTTGCATGTTAAAATGTCATTTCTTTTTTGACTTTTTCAATCAAAGCTGTGTTTGGAGGAAATTTTCTTCTAATTACCCAAAGTAGATTGAAGATAAAACATTTGGGAATATTATGTCATAACAGTGATGACAGAAACTACCGAGCTGAGACACACAACTCGTTTTCAGTCACCTTTCTTAGACAGCTCACTTTTTTCCCCCCTAGGATCTGTTTGAAGAGCACATGCTCAGACAAGCTGAATTATTATCACCTGCCTTAAGCATTTTCAACATATCTTTCAGATTAACAGTGCAGATAGGGCAAGTACTCAGTGCTTTTCAAATAGTTTCTTTGGCCTTTGTTGACGGTTGTCTTCTCTTTTCCATTTTTTTTGTCATCTATTTGCTCTGACATTAAAAGGTATAACGTACAGTTTAATTTTCTCTGCTTTATCCTGTCAAGAAAAACCTTTACCCGTGACTCACCAGAGCTCTGTTGAGCTCAGCTCTGTTGAGCTTTGATCCCTTCAAAATAAGATATCAAAACTATGTATAAGCATGATCTATTTTGCTACAGTGTTTCAACAAGCTTCCATAAAAAAGTTAAAAAGGTGTAGAAGGCGCATAAAGTATCATTGCAGCAGACAATATAAAAATGTAAGGCTAGGGGGTTCTGGTTTATGAGCGTAGTATGTCATTTAAAGAGCAAGGAAAATTCTAAGCATTTTGTTTACAGATTGTAATCTAAGAAGTAAAAACTTGTCTTCATGGAAGAATCTAGAATCTTTGGAGTTTTCCCACAATACCTGTCTTCGAACCAATATTGTATTTTCTCCATTGGAAGAAGAAATTCCACAATAAGAGTCTGATGAATTCTTACATGCTTTAATTCATTACAAAACCGCAAAATATTATTTTATTAAAACTTGTTCTATTATGATATAAAAATGTGTAAGAACATTTTATCCACTCTCCTGCACACAAATCTGCAGCTATATTAATTGCCAATGTTATTATTAGATTCGCATCTATTTCTTGTATGTCAAATTACAGCTGAAGCCATATGTATCCAGAGCATATTCTAAATTTTAGAATCTCAGTCTTAAACTTCGTTTGCTGTTAAGCCAAATAGAGTTTTGCATCAAGTGAAATGCAGATTTACCACAAGATTCAACAGGAGCAGTACTTCAGTACTTCCTTTATCAACCATATCTACTTTTAATTTTGTTTATTTTTAGTCGTAAAGGTGGAAACAGGGTTTGATATATAATCTCTACTTCAAAGAGAAAGCCTCAGAAAATAAATGAAAATTAGTATTCTTTGTTTTGCTTAAATCTCCCATTAAAGAAAACTAGTTATGCATTTTTTCAATGTTATGCACAATATAATTCCAGAAAGACTCAAATTTATGTTGTGAGAGAGAAACTAAAATAAATTGTTATCAGGGGGTTTTGAAGTACCTGGGAGTCTTTGCTATGGTACTGATGCTTGTTATGTTGAGTGAAATTGTAGTGCACACTTTTAAATTAGAAGGTTGCTTAACAGAAGATGAATTAAAAAAACAATGAATGTGAAACTACCATGGTTCTTTCAGACTTTGTATTATTACATGAATTCACAATAAATTTGGAGCACCTCTCCTACAAAGACAGGCTGAGAGAGCTGGGCTTGTGCAGCCTGGAGGAGAGAAGGCTCTGAGTAGACCCCGTGATTGGGACATCCTTCAGTAACCTCTTAAGCCTTTGAGTACTTAAAGGGGCTTATGAAAAACAGGGATAGGGACTATTTACATGGGCAGGTAGTGATAGGACAAGGCGGAATAAAGTATAAGAAAGTATAAAAAGAGAGAGTAGTATTGGATGTCACGAAGAAATTCTTTACTCAGAGAGTGGTCAGGCACTGGGACAGGTTGCCCACGGAAGTTGTGGATGCCCCAGCCCTGAAAGTGTTCAAGGCCAGCTTGGATGGGGCCCTGAGCAACCTGGTCTAGTGTGTGGCATCCCCCCTATGGCAGGAGGTGGCACGTGATGAGTTTTAAAGTCTCTTTCAACCCAAACCATTCTATTGCATGATTTGAAAGTTATGTTTTTAAGAACATTGTATGACTTGCAAATTATGTTTTTAAGAATTCCTTTCAGGAATTAGAGTGAGACCAGAAAGAAAAAAAAAGACATAACATAATATAATTTCCTAATATAATTTTTTATGCACTCATTTTTGAGAATTAGAAAACCCTGCAGATTGTATGCTGGATCCTATGTGCTTACAGAAAAAAAAAAGTAAAAATGGTTTCATCTTTTCTGAATTTATAGCTGTATATGTCACTTTGTTTACAGGTGGACGTTTTCCGGAAGATTTTTCAATATTAATGACAGTAAAACCTAAAAAAGGTATTCAGTCTTTCCTTTTGTCTATCTACAATGCACAAGGAATTCAGCAAGTAGGTGTTGAAGTTGGTAGATCCCCTGTCTTCCTGTTTGAAGACCAAAATGGAAAACCTGCCCCAGAAGACTATCCTCTTTTCAGAACAGTCAACATCGCTGATGGCAAGTAAGTGTAAAATTTTGAAATGGAGAACGTATTGCAGAGCACTGTATATGTGATTATGCATATACAAACAGTTTCCTTAAATATTTGTCAGCACCATGGTTTCTGGCTAGTTGGATTGGTGTAGTACAAAATTAGAGAAGCTTTGCAGCAGAATACAGTTCCAGCTCCAAATGGTGCATACAGCTAGAAATGAAACAAACCTTTCTTATCTACCATTTTTATAAATCGAGAGTGAGGAAATAGTCACAGAAGTAAAACCCACCCAAACTAAACCTATGAAGATTCTTCCTGTGCAATACAGAAAGATGCTGTTTTCAAAAAGTCTCAAGGAATAGTCTCACTAAAAGAATTTTCTAATCCATTTAAAGGTGGTAGGCAGAGTGAAGACAAGTTGACAAGACAGCGTAGAATTTCCTCTATCCCAAGCCAAACCAGCAGATAAATAAAATGGTCTGAGATATCTATGTATAAGGAAATCCTATGCATAAGGACATCGGGAAAGAATAAGCTGGACAATTAATCCAAAGTGCTGCGAGGATTTATACTGCACCCCCAGTAAAGGAATTAATCTCAGACACCTGTTGCATCAGTAATGCAGTTGTTAATTTTTTGTAGCTTTGTAGACAAGCAATCATTCTCTGGGAGTGTTGTTCTAGTGCTTGTAAAAAGACATTAATTCTTTCAAAGGCTTTTTATTTGCTGTGCTGCAGTCCAAGCAGAGCAGCCACAGTCTTCAGAGATCTACAGAAATAAATTTCACTAAAGCAAAAGAAAACAACTGAGTGAGGAAGGGCAAAAATTGAACTGTAATGAAATATTTTATAAAGCAGTAAAGAAGAAGAAAGAAAAGAAAAAAAG
This sequence comes from Melanocharis versteri, assembly GCA_013397845.1. Taxonomy (NCBI): domain Eukaryota; kingdom Metazoa; phylum Chordata; class Aves; order Passeriformes; family Melanocharitidae; genus Melanocharis; species Melanocharis versteri. Next base: position 413,990 of record VZTG01006664.1, on the reverse strand, counting down.
TAATTGTCTCCTTGGCCTAGTATTACCAGACAATGGAATTATATGATGAAACCTAGACTTGATTCATTTCCCTAGCAGAAGCAGTGATAAAAAACAAAGAAGCAAATTTTAATGGACTTTTGCTAAATAACAAAGTTTTGACATAGATTTCAGAATTTCACCCAAAATGCTGATAAACTGGCAAAGATGAAGAAATAAAAATTAACTTGGTTTGGTACAATTTCCTACAGTGAGACTATACAACTTCTAAATCAACTCTAGTCAATCCTATCCACAGTGAACTATAATTTCATGCTTTCAGCTTCTACACACTTTCAAAAGATAAGCCAACAGTTTTCTCTGACTCGGCTATTTTGAAGGATCTAGGACAATAGTCTTCATCTCAAAATGAGATATATTTAAAAAGTATGAACAGTGTAATGTGCCTGAGGATGCATGGCCAGTTTGCTTTTATAATGATAATGTTTAACAGCATTCCAGAGAAAACATGGAATTATAGTTCTGGCTCAGCGATACTGTTTAGCAGTCAGATTCCATTAGCTTCAAGGTGTTCCTTTTGATACACAGAAGCTCTTTGTAACAATGATCTAAGCTTTCTCTCTGATTTAGGCAGCCCTAATGCCACAAATGCCAACTAAAATAATTTCACTCCAGCCTTCCTCTTACCAGTCACTAGAATGACACACTTTACACTTTTTGCCCTGGTCTAGCAAAGATTCTTTAACATTTTGCTCCATGCTGGATTTCAGAGTGGTCTGCTGTTTTTCTTAAATATTTGTCGTAGCAGAGAGGCTCACTAGATTAATGTGGTCATCATGATTATTGATAAAGTCTCATAAAGAGCATAATAGAGTTGGGCAAAAGATACAAAATTTTATTCTCAAATGTCTCTGAAATAAAGTCACTTGTCAGTGCTGTGAATCACTTCATTCACTTTTTGGTGAATATTGTGTAGGCAAGGCTATTGTTGCAGGAATACTGCCAAGTATTAGTAAATATATGTATCTGGAAAAGCATCTGTGTTGGAACTGTTGTATGTATTTGAAAAATCTCTGTATCTATGGGATACCTTCAAATAAGCAAAAGAACATGGTAAAATTTTGGTGGTTGAACACACAGAAGAAATAGTAAATTGTAAATAATAAATAATAACCTGCTGGGTTAATTATATTTGCACAAGTAATTCAGAAAATCAAACGCATTCATAAAAAAGAATCTGCTGTCACATCATTCAGTCCATTAAAATGTAAACAGCGCACTGGCCTCTAATTTGAGTTTGGTAATGTCCTCTGGTTAAAGCTGCAGAGAAGGTCAGCTTGAGATTCACCTTACACAGGGTGTTCCCAATGAGCTGTGGATCAGATTCCTTTGTGCTGAGGGACAGAATGTATACAGCAAATAGTCAAAACATTGTGTACATTTCTGTATGCATAAAAGAAGGAAATAAAAGGAGACATTTAAAATTTTATCTGTGAATTAATTGGTGCACCATCTCTATAAGCTGATTGAATAAGAACACAATGACGTACTTTTAAAAACATAATTACAGTCGAATTACATTGGGGGTTTTTTACAGGTGGCATCGAGTAGCTATCAGTGTGGAGAAAAAGAGTGTTACAATGATTGTTGACTGTAACAAAAAAACTACGAAACCGCTCGACAGAAGTGACAAAACGGTTGTGGACACCAATGGCATCACTGTCTTTGGAACCAGGATTCTGGATGAAGAAGTTTTTGAGGTACGAATCAATTATAAACAAATGGAATTTAGTTATTTTGTATTGAGTGGGGTGCTTAATACAAACCAGAATAATCTTTTAGGTCAAATGCTGGTATAATGTAGAAGCTTTGATTTATAGTACCTGTTAGAATAGGCTGAAATGAAAGAGAAGTAAGACAGGAAAGTGTATTGTTGGAAGATTTGATGCATTTTTCTGTTCTTTTTGTTGTATCTGGAAGGGAGATGCTTTTTTTGTCTTTCTGCCTAATATTGAGATACCTGAAATATTAATCAGGGGGCGTTGTGTGGTATGATACTGAATCATTTTATTTCTGTCTCTCTTAAACATTTGCAGATATTTGTGTGTGCTAACAGTATTTGAGAGCAGGGGAGAAGGACCTGGAAAGTTTTCTGTGTAATATGAATCCGTTATAGTGTTTATCCCACTTATTACTCTTTCCAGTAAATGGAACATACTTTGGCAATAAGGACATATATGTTTCCATCATTTACTGGCCAAGAAGTACATATAGGAAGGGTAAAATGCCTTTAAGGAAGTATGTAACTGCCAATCAGGAGGCCTTTCTGGGTAGAATCTTTATGTCAATAATTATTTTTACAGACTAATTATGAAGCTTTTTACATCTACACTATTGAGTTTCTTTTATAACATTGTTATACAATGGTTAAAATTGAAAAAAAATTAAATTAAAAATGAAAAATAAGAAATTACAGTTTGATAGTTATTTCATCTACAGAACATCTGTGCTCTGTAAATGTCCACAGTTTTAATCCTAGCTTTAAGCAGAACATATGCTTGAGAAGCTGCATAGGTATCAAGAGAGGAAATATGAATTTTGAGTGTAACATTGTGGCATTGTTATCTTTGTTTGCCGTGGACACGATGAACTGTGGGCCTTTTGAATATGGAAATTTCTGGGGTGATTTAGTGGATCAACCAGTATGATATGTTTGGTATTTGCAGCCTAATTTACCTGTAGTCCCCAATACAGTGTGCACATCTGAGGAAAATTATTATCTATTTGAAGATGAATTCCACAGATGCCTCTGTCTAGGATGTGACAAGGATTTTTGGTCTCCTCATGGGATAATTACTTTAAATTTTCATTTGTATTTCTTTCTTAGGTGAGAAACCAGGTTCCCCAATATATGCGTTTGACAATAAACTGTCAAAAATATGTGCAATGTGAATATGCACAAGCAAAAAAAGAATTCAGAGAAAAATAAAATTAGATAAACTGATATTTTTTAGTGTTTTCTATGTGATTTTAGATTATAATAGCAACACTAAGGCAACAGGGCCTGGCTTGTTCTTGCAAAGTTTGTAACTATTTTAAAAGTTGTCAAGGAGGGAAATACACAGTAACTAAACATTGATGTTTGGTTTGTTTAAGTCAGTGCGATCACTGAATAAAAATATCTGCCTGAAGTTCTAGAGGTGCTGAAATGATCGTACATAGCTGTTTGGAAATAATTTTTTATGATTTGTGCATGAGGGGAGATATTTATTTTATCATTTCCATTAAAAGATGGGAAGGGAGGTGGTAGAATGCAATTATTTTTTGGTGAGCAACTGTTGGAAGAGTGAGTAAGGTTGGATGAAGACATAACTTAGCAAATTGAAATTAGCACCTAAAATCAGAATTACCAGATTAATTGAAGAAACTCAAAAATAACCCTGCATTTTTCTTGAAATCAAAATTGTGTGAAGTCAGCATGGACACAAGGATATTACTTTAACAGAATTTGCTGGAATGGGTTAAAATTACTTTTCTCCGAGGGTGTTGTCACTTGTGGAAAGATGGAAAAGGAAGGTAGTGGTAGCTGGTTCTCTGCCAGATTTTTTTTCTGAAATCTCCCACACTGACATGGCAAGTCAGTGCTTCAGTTCCAGCTGAAGACCCACTGAGAAAGAAGCTTTGGACTCACAAAAGAAATTGTGCAGCTGTCTGTAAGGTCAGTTTAGAGGCTGAATCTTAACATTCAGTGCTGAGAACAGCAACATTTCTACCTTTTCTAGCCTCTGTACATTTCTGAATTTCTTCAGTGATTAGGTTTTCTTACTCAAATGAATGCACCTCTTTTTTTTAATTCAGAAAAATCAGGTACCATCTTGTAAGGCTGTTCTTGAAACTGATGGGGGTTTTGATTTAGTCTGAAGTCTTACTTAAATTAGAGGTTTGCAATCCTTGCTTTTGGGATAGGTTTCTGCTTTCTCTTTTACTGTACAGCCACCACGAATTAATTTATACGTATGTTCAATTATCTGAATCTGTAAGTAAAAATGTGCATGTCAAAATTAGAATGTACCTCAAAGCTTAAACAAAATACTGGGCCAAATACATTTTTAATGGATCATAGAACCGCAGAATATGCTGAGTTGGAAGGGACCCACAAGGACCATCGAGTCCAACTCCTGGCCCTGCACAGGACACCCCAAGCGTCACACCATGTCCCTGAGAGCGTTGTCCAAATACTTCTTGAGCTCTGTCAGGCAGTCGTTGTGACCCCTTCCCTGGGGAGCTGTTCCAGTGCTCAGCCACCCGCTGGGTGAAGAGCCTTTTCCTGATATCCAACCTCAGCTTCCCCTGGCACAACTTCAGGCCATTCCCTCGGCTCCTGTCACTGTCACCACAGAGAAGAGGTCGGCATCTGCCCCTCCTCGTCCCTTCTCGAGGAAGTTGCAGACCGTGATGAGGTCTCACCTCTGTCTCCTCTTCTCCAGGGGGAACAAGCCAAGTGACCTCTGTCCTAACACTGGCCAAACAAAATGTAATCTAGTTCATTTTAAGTTTGCCTACTGTTTTTTTCTACTCTCTAAACAACATATTTTTTGTTTTATTAACAAGAATTTATCCATCCCTTAGTTACTGCTGCTACAATTTCTAATGTTTGGTGCTGTTTCCTGAAATCCATCATTGCTTGAAAGTGTGGTGATTGTGTGTTAAATGTCCTGTTTTTCTCATTCATGGCAGCTCAGAGTAACACTTGGTGATTTCATGGGTCTCCTTGTTGGTATTTCTGTGTTATGAACTCTGCTGTGTCTTGAGCCCACAATAGTCACTGAAGATACACATAACACAAAGTTCTGTGTGCAGGAAATTCCGAAGTTATCCAATCATGACATTAGATTTAACTGTTTAAGACTTAAAACTGTTTACTACGGACTTTTCATATGACATTTATAGACTTTGTTAGCTTAAATGTAGGAAGCCCCTAAAAACAATTACCTTTTGCTCAGAGTGTCAGAAGGGTTAATATTGTATCCATGCATCACAGAGGCTGTTTTATCTTGGGTAATAATGATATTTTTACTCGTAATAAGCCAATGAATTGGTCACAGGAGTAGTGGAGTACTCTTCAGTCTCCTCAAACTGAATAGAAATTTAAAATGTGGAAATAATAACCTGTAGATACATATAATGAACTCTTAGATTTCAGTGACCTACTGATTGAAGATGATACTGTTTGTTTCTGGTCTTGAACCAATGTGTGCAGCAGAACACAAGTGCACCAAACCCGTTGCATCTCTAAGGTAACTCACTCCCATTGAAAGCAGAGTTTGGCCCTGTCAGAATCAGTGCTGTGAATAATGGGATACATCCTATGTTCCTGTTCCCTTAGAGAGTACATCTAAGCCTCTCTGAATTCTAGAGTACACAAATGAATCCGGAACAGGTATTGTTACATTACGTTATTCTGACCTACTCACAACTTGCTTGTATCTTTTGAAAAAGGAATTACTCTTTCAGCCATTTTACTTAACATATTTGCATGGATCATTCATTTAGAATCTTCAGAATAAATATTGTTCCTGTGAGGAATGTTTCACACTTACTTTAAAACAATGTTACATCCCAGTGGCTCAAATATTCTTCTTTTTTTTTTTTCTGTGTGATTTTAAGTTTGTAATGCAAGGTTTAAATCCTTGACCATTTCTTTTTTTGTTTTGGTTTTGGTTTTGGTTTGGTTTGGTTTTTTTGTTTTTTGTTCATAATATTAACCTCCATTTTCTAGGCAGTTGTCCTATCTTTGTTCTGATTCTGGCAGTCTGACTATTACTAGCACAAGAATATGTTATAGCACACTGGGAAATTTTAAGTGAATGCATTTTAATCAGTGTGTCATGACCTTATGACACAACTTTCCTATGACGATCAATAATTTCTGAATAAGTAAGCATACTGGGTGTCCAGAGACCAGCTAGATCACTGAAAGAAGGAAAGAGCTGTTTAGTGCCCCAAGAACATGATGAATGGCTGTCAAATTCACTAGTTTTGTATATCCAAAACACACAATATTCTTTAGTAAGTTTACCTGCTGGTGCTAAAGCTAAGAGGCATTGTTTTTTAGTGGTGCTGCAGAAAGATTCTGGTTTAGTTTTAAAAGCAAGAAAAAATTTATCTGAAGTGTTTTCTAAATCTAGTGGGGAGCTGTGTGTTTCACATGAGAAAATTCCAATTTGGAGTTGCCTGCTGCTCATTCCTGAATATAAGTGCTAATCCAAGATGTTATGACCTTGTGCTTTGTTAATATGGAAATCAAAATGATGTTAAAAACAAGATAGTGAATTCAAGCAAGCACTAAGTATCAGGTGCATACAAATGATGAGAAGCAAATTATAAACCATGAATGCATCTTAAAATAATAAAATTATGCTGTCTAGAAACTGTATTATTATTAACTGCCAAATTATGAGACCTTCATTTACACTGCTAAGCCCTTGCTCACTGAAGTGAACCTTTTGATATCAGTGGGACTAATTTGTAAATGCTTGTTTTTGAAAGACTGTCACAACATTCCTCAAACTTTTACATGTGTCTTTTGAAATCAATGTCTTCTGTGTTTTCAAATACACATTGCAAGAACAGCTGGTTTGTAAGTGCTTGCTGCAAAGAAGAGAATTCCCAAAATGCAAACCAAAAAAAAGAAAAAAATAAATAAAGAAAAAATGAGTGAGATGCTGGTACATAGCACCTAGTGAAAGAATTTTGAGTTGTATCCATTGAAATATGTTTGTAGCTTAAATGTTTTATAAATAATAGGGATCTTTTTATTCTTTGCCAGCTTTAAGGATTTGTCACTCCTCATTTAGTACTGTTGGTGTGAACAATACAATTTTTTATAAGTATTTTATAATAAGTTAATAACTAACAGAGTCTTTAAGCAGATATTTCCCTATAGACACCCTTTTCCTTCAAATCTCCATGCATCAGACCAATACCATTATATTTTAGGCACTTTGCTGTAAATGAGTATAACAAGACAAAACCAGATGTATAAGACTCTCCTTTAAAGCCAATGAAAGCTTTAATAGCACAGAGTTTACGGATTAAATCTTTGCAGTAATATTTGTTAATAAACGGGTCAGATTTTGATACTAGGCATTAATCTGTTCTCATGAAAAAAGCACTAAGACACTTGTGTACAGCATGGGATTCCTTTAAATAGCCTGAGTGAGCAGCTGGAGACAGACTGAGAGTGCTCTGGCAGCACTGTGGGTTAGCCTGCAGATGAGGACCCGGCCCTCACACATCTGTGAGCATGGGAAGCCCCCGAGTGTGGTGCAGACAGGAGCAGAATGAGTAGAACTTTCCTGACTGCTCAGCTTTGCTGTACACCTAAAGCAGAAGAGAGCAGCCAGCCCAAAGTGCCCCCCAGCATGGAGGGTGAAGGCGGTGCCCTCAGTAGCCTCTGCTTCACACTGCCCTGTGGAGCTGCACCACCAGCTCAGGGAGACACTGCCAAAATTTAGTAATTGCTGCTGACCCACTGACTGTCAGACTTAGAAGAAATGTTTAATGTTCCAGGCAAAAATACTTAGAATCAGCCTTTTAGATATCAACACCAGAGTAACTGGCCGACTTGAGCACTGAGAAATAAAAAGAAAACCAACACAAAAAAAAGTAAAGCAAAGCAGACAATTTTTTCGTTTCAGAGGCACCTAATAAAAAAACCAAGATGTCTTACAAAAGCTTTCTATTTGGCTTGTTTTGTTTTACTTTATTCTTTTTTATCTCAAAGAACAGTGATCTGGTGTTTATTAATTTTTTATAGTATTTCCAAACCTGTGTTAAATGAGCAAAGGTAAATCCAGTTTTCCTTCCTTATTTTTGGAAGCAGGAGAGGGAAAGAAGAAGGTGGTGGCAAAGTTCTGGTAATTCACTGGAATTCAAGTTCATTTTCAAGGAATGTGTCCAAGAAAGAAAGGAATGGTCATTTAACTAAACTGTAATTACATTTAAAATTAACAGCCTGGGATCAAAGAATGCTGCATGCTGCATCAGCTTCAAAAAATTTAACAGATAGGATTTATTGTCACCTCACTTATTGTTGTGTCTAATACATTTCAGTTTTAAACAACAGATGTAAATAAGGTTTCAAAATACATGAAGATATAAGAGATTTGCGGATCTTTTATGTAGAAAATAGGATGTCCTTGGGCACACATGCGTGCCAGTGCCTATGTACACTTGCTGTTACATAGGCATTGTAGTAAAATCTAATCTCTGAGCCAAGAATTGCAGTTGACTTTGTGAATAGCTATGTTTTGAAGGTTGAAATTATGATTGGTATATCAACCTATTTCTTAACCAAGCTGAATGTATCCTTCCATAAGCACGGTGTTTCAAAGAATCAAGAAGACATTGATTTCTGTGGAAACTCTGACCTGTACAGTATTCTGCTTTCAGTTTATTGCTTTTACAGTGCTTCAGTCTGGCAGGCTCTAAATATCTTTCTCCAGCTATATTATGCAATGGGCCTGGGTTATGGAATATTATATTAAAAGCTCCTGGAATTCCTCAATCCCTCAAATCTTTGCAGGAAGATTAAATGAATTCTGCAGCAGGTTTTTCTAAATTCTATAGTAATAATATCCATGCTGTCTAGACTTTAGTTCTTTGGAGTCTATAGCTGTACTGTCACATAACTAATTAGAGAAAGTTGGCACAAATACCCAGGTTCGGGTATTTGTGCTGATTTCTGCTGATCTACTGAAAAAATAGCTTTGTACCTTTTAGGCTTTAGCCATAATATGGAAATGAAAGTTATCAATTTTGTTCTTCTGGGTTGATTTAGTGCCTAGCACTGCTTTTGTTTTGCTTTTATCACCATTTATGTAAACATCATTAAAACCTAATTATCTTTATAAGCACATAAGAGGTACTAATTTTATCCAGTGTGAATCAGGGAGATAGTATATTGCTAATTCTAACTCTCACATTCTACTTGATGAAAGTATTTTTGAAACTCAAATATATAAATTAGACATTTAAGTAATTGCTGGGGTTTTTTTTTGTTTGTTGCTTTTTTCTTTCCCCTGCAGAGCTTCTGAAGTAATGCTTGCCTGCCATTCCCTGAATGAAATCAGTTTTACCTGGCAGGGTTATTTTTTAATTAATAATCTTGTAAAAGATATGTCCCAAAATCTGCCTCTGAACTGTTTGGGTATTTTGTAGAACTAGGGAACTTGACCATTAAAATTTTACAGACTGGAAGAAAACATTAATTTCTGCACTGATTTCTCCATACAGTGCTTATACATGCTTATACAGTGCTTCATACACTTACAGCCTTCTAAGAATTCATACTTTTGCTTTTTTAACAATGTGGCAGTTGATAGTGGAAGTGTCTTTTCTCAATGATAGAAGCTTTTAGTTAATAAATAGACTATAAATTAACTACTTTATGGTTGTAATTCTCTAATGCACCATATTTAGAAAGCATTAGTAAGATTACCTAGATAGAAGGAAAAGAGAGTGTTTCAAGGAGACAGATAATATCTAAAATTTTTTATGAAGTCAAGTAAGGTAATAAGCAGCCATTAGCATTTATTGATATAATGATAAAATAATTAATTCCTTACTAGTCAGGCCCTTGATGATTTACATCATTGAGAAAATCTGACACCATATCTAACTGGAAATTTTCTTCATTTCTACTTCTGCTGTGGAATCTAAGGAAGACTCCAAAAATTTGGAATCACACGTAGCAATCATTGCCATGAGGCTAACTAAAGCAATAATTACACGAAGATGTAGCCAAAACTGCAAACAGAACTTGTTAATTTACTGCTTTCCTGAAAATCTAGTCTCCATTTCCTTTTTTTGTTGTTCAACACTGCATTATTCTAGTGTTGCACTCTTTTCATATCAAAGCTATTTTTCCAGTGCAGATACCCCACCCCAAAGCATTACTGCTTTGAGTTTTTCAGCAAGTCCTGGAAGTGTACATACACATAAATTTTCTTATTCTGGGATGTCACTGTGGAATGTCTGTGAGATTCACAGAGGAATTTTCAATGAGTGAGTTCAGCACACACTTCTCATTCTTAGCTGGGCTATTCCTTGTAGTAGAACAGTTGATGTGAGTGAATGTCTGTGCAGTTGTTCCAGCAGGCAGGAGTTCTACTGATTTGAGCATATTGTCCTTGTAGCTCTCTAGCCTGGTTCTCCACATTTGCTCTGGCATGCAACAAAGAAGTGAATAGTTCCTCAATCAAAATAACTCATTTTAGTAGTCTTGAAGGATTCTGCAAAGAATAACTTATTTGATGGAGTACCTTTTAGAAGGAATCCTTCCGTACCATGTTTTCACGCTAGGCATAATTGGTGGACAAGATATTTTATGATTCTCAGGCAGCTTTTATCATACATATATAACCATGAGGCTGATTCAAAAGTCTGTGATTTTAATTGTGAGCATGTTCCCGAAATAGAGAGGAATTAAAATGTTCATAGACTTTAACTATTTTTATTCCATATTGCAATGAATTATTGAACTGTGCATTGCCTTTGTGAGTTATATGTTGGCTTTGACAACAACTTAGTGCCTTTTTCTATAAAGAATTTGGGATCCAAACTAAATATTAAGATTTAAAATTGGTCCACTTTTTACTTCCAAGTGATACTTGTATGCTTAATGTTAGATAGAACACCTTGCTGGATGTTCTCCACTGCCTCTGGGCAACTGAGATCTCTCATCTTTCTTATCCCAAATTAGCAAGTTACACTGAATATCTGGGAAACCACTGTTTAACATCCATTGTTCTAAGTATCCAGGATAAAAAATAATTGTTACAAGGAAGTAGGTTATGATTCTCAAAGGCAAACTAGGCTTTTAGAGCTTTTTGGGGCAAGTTAAGCATTTGTTACAAGTATTAATATGAAACAGTGGCTGTGTATGTCAGCCTGATACCTCACCACACGTTCTTTGCGTCTGCCTTCTGCTATCATCCCACTTATCTCTGACATCAAAGCATGGTGGGGGACAGGCTCAGCAGAGACGTGAAAGGCTTTGCTTCTATAACATGCTAGATATCAACTTCCAACTTTGTGAAATTGCTTGGGCAGTCTTTGCCAACAGAAGTGGTCGTGTAAGGTTCATAGAGAAGGAAGAGCTAGTCTATAGACAGTAGCCTTTTGTACTTCCTTTTTTCTCTATGCACTTTTCAGAGTACTTAAAGGATGCTCGAGTGTATTTGTATATTTTAATCCATTTTTCTTTCTCCATCTCCATTTTTGCTCTCTTTCTTGCTTTCATCGTTCTACCCCATGAGACTTCCTTTTTTCCTGAAATTTTTGCTTAAGAAAAATGTAATCATGTATGCATATATGTTTAGATACCTCAGTATTGTTTTGCAGGTCAGCTATTGGAGTTCTTAATAACCCAATTCAATTTAAAGTTCTCAGGACTTGTGCAGGTAGATCTTTAAGTGCCTCATTTATGACTCCAGGTCATCAAATATGACCAGATTGTTTGTAGTTTATTTGCAAAGAACTTCATAAGATTCTATTCTAGTCTCACAAAGTCAAGCAGTTAAATCAAAGAATGTGTTTGTAAAGACTGAAGTTATTCTGTGAAAAAATTTCAGAGAGAAAGAGTTTAGATTTGTCCAACAAATACCTTAGAGTGGTAACTAAATCACAATAATGAAATCTGCAATTAAGCATGTGGAACTTCATGGGCTGATGATGAACTTCATGACCTGATCTGAAAGGAAATCTCTTGGACTACTGTTACAGTACGGCCAATACTTCACGGAACAAAGTACTCAGAGAAACAATTTAATTAGCGAAGACAGAAAATAAAAACAGAAAAGGAAAATGAATAATTTACTGGAAATATTTGTATAGCACATCTTGAAGGCAAAAGAGGGAAATTAACATCTGGAGTTCCAAATGTAAAATCAATTGGTTCCTCAGTAAACTGCTCGCACATGAATAGCCAGTAGCAATTTATGTATTTTGTAAAAATTTATGAATTCTGTGCAGGATTTCTGAAGGCCTCCCTCTACGTGGACCCATGACAGGCAGACAGGCGGGGCTGGGAAGTACAGTCAATGGATCAGGAACAGCTTTAACCAATTTAGGAACATTTAAGCCAAGTGGTAACAGCATACCAAGTGCTTCTTGCAAACACACAATCCAACAAAACTCAGTGCCAAAATTCCATGGCACTCAAGACCAGCGCAAAGCTCCAGAGTACTGGCTGTATTCCTGGGCCTGTGTTCTCTTAGGCTCTCTGACTAAACAGTAGTTTCAGGAGCCGTTTGGGCACGGCTCCCGCTGGCTGGCACTCTGCGGACACGGAGATCTGTCCAGGCACCTCAGACAGCCAGGAATGCTCAGGGCCAAAGGGCAAGACCATGACTTGAACTCAGCAGGGTGAGGACAGGGGTTCTACACATCTGCCTCCAGGTTGCTCAAAAGGGTCACTTACCTCTTTTGTCTTACATTTGCTTATTCTCTCTCATTTTTTCCTCTGCCTCACTTGGTTTTAATGTGGTTGGTGAAAGAGAAAGGGCAGAGCGATTTGGAAACACTTTGCTGGAGATGGGGGATGCGTAGCCCAGGCTGACAGTGACTGTACAAAACCTCTCAAAGCACTCCAGCTCTTGAGGGAGTCATGGAGGAAATCAAAGGGAGAATTTTTCTGTATGTGTAGTAGGTTTTGTAAGATGTCCAAATCAGGAAGCATTAGTGAATTAAGGAAAATGAGGGAGACAGTCCTGAACTGCTGACAGAGAATCAAACTGCTGCATTTGTAGTATTTCTGGAAGCTTAGGAAAAAATATTCTAACTCTAAATTAATCTGAGACACACATGAGTCTATAAAGTAAGCTAAGAGTATTGTAAAAAGCAGACTTGTGTCATACAGCCATTATGAACTGTGAAACTATTTCCTACTTTACGACCGAAAAAATTGTAAGGAGGTTGTAGAACTAGGAAAATTGCAGATTATTGTTTATTTTTTTTCAGTTTGAGAAAATTTTGCTTATGTGTCTGCTTATTCATTTTGAAAGGAAGGAATGTGACAATTACTATTTACTATTTTAAAATATTCTCCAGTTTTCTTAATTTGTTTAAGGTTAATATTATGATAGATGTAAAGTGATTCTGGAAATACTGAGAGAATTGTGAATTTTCCCACCTGTAGATTTACATCTACAGTTATGATATCTTGTCTTTGAAGACAAAACAGGCACAGGTACACTAACAAAGGTATTCATTTGCCCCTGTTTTGGATAAAACCAAAATAAAATTACGTTAGAAGTATATAAAAGCTTAAAAATCACCCCCTTGTGGGGAAACAGTGAGAGATTGAAATTAATGGGTTTTGACCAAGAACATGTGCCAATTTCCAACAAACTTATTTTTATGTGAACATAAGAAGCTCCTGGATGAGAAAATTTATAGTGGAAATGTTGGCAGGAATTTACCTAATGCTGCTTAAATAGTACAACTATGTTAAGAAATACACTGGATACCAGACAGCTTTCTGTGGAAAATGATAAACATACAAGGTCTCTGTAGGGGATCTCAGTAGAGCCATTTTTATTATCCAGAATAGTGGGTCTCTTTCTGTGATGTTGTTTTTATGCATGATATATGGGAATAGAGGCAAAACCAACATTTTTTAGAAGTTAAATTTTTTTCAACACATTCTATAGTGTGTATTTACACAGCACTTAATTATATTTTATTCAAATAACTGTCTCTGGTACAGACGATTTTGTTTTATTTTATTTCATTGTCTCCTTTGAGAATGCTTATGTGATGCAAACTCAGAATTATACTGTTGATCACTTGCATGCTGAGCGGCATGCTGGTAGTAGGAAGTGCCCTGAATTAAATCTTAGGAATTTAGACTGATTCCCAGTGAAGAAGTAAACAAACAGCATGAAAATCACAGATCAGAAGTTATACCTTCCCACTCTCTCCTTTCAAAACCAGACATGATTTTAAGCCAGAATTTTGCACCTAGTCCATTTGGTATTAATTTGCATTGTTTTGCCCTGTGAACAAATAGCTGTTTTCCACAATAGCAGCAGAAATTAAGTGGATATGTTATTTATAACCACAGATGGAAATATCTAAGTATTATGTGCCTGGTTTTGTTTCTGAATGCGAACTCTGTACTTGTGGTGACCTGTAGACTACCTTTGGTTTTGTTATTTAAACTGCATATGCTTTCCTGCAGGGTGAGATCCAGCAGCTGTTGATTATAGCTGATCCCAGAGCTGCATTTGACTATTGTGAGCATTATAGCCCAGACTGTGACTCCCCAGTGCCCAATGCTGCTCAGGCTCAAGATCCTCGGGTTGATGAGGTGAGTAATCAGTCATGTATTACTGGATTTATTGCACATTAGTGCTTGTGCTGGAGAAAAGTTACCCAAGGAACACCTCCAGCTAAATGGCATGCATTGTTCTAGAGGTGAAGGAAGCAGGTTGCAGGAGTGCATTCATTTTTGCTGCCCACTCATTTATGTCAAGCATTTGAAGGAGCCTATCACTGCTGTGGTATTTGAACAACCAGCATTCTCAATGAAGTTAAACTGTAATTATTTAAAAAAATTATAGCAGTATGAGTTTGTCTACTCATGCGTATTTGTTCTTCCTGTGTATGTTTATAATTTCGCTGATGCTGGGTATCAACAAATGCCACATTTGAAAGACTTGGGAGCTTTGAGTATTCCACAACTGTAAACATCTCCTGTTAAAAGTGCCATGTGTTTCAATGAGCTGTGTGCACAAATGCACGTGCACACAAAAGTATTTCAGCCAGTTCCACTCATAGGAGGTAAACCAACAAGGACAAAACAAAGTATGAATTCTTCCCAGAAACATGAAAGATATTTAGAGAAGCCATTAGTCACTGTAGACAGTTCTCACAGCCATAAACTGAGTCATTCACCCAGGTCAAGATAGTTCCTCAGATGAGACCCCTGAGCACTTGTGTATATTGCTGTACACATTCTAAGTGTTTGCATTAAACAGTGTAAAGTGAAAAGCTTTTCCAAATTGTAACAAGTCATAAATGAACTTGGCTCTAGGCAGCTAGTGTGCACACCATCTGACTGGTTATTTCTACTGATTGCTCAAGAGATCAGCATTGAAAACTTGCTGAATTGTTCTTAGATGTCTGCTTTGAGCCTGTTTTGGGACTGAACTTTCCTAAACACGTGGTAATTTTATTTGTTGTTACTATTTATTCTATCTGAATGAAAACTATGTCAGCAGGAGACAAAGGCCCAGAGGGTGCAGAACTTCTTTCAGAGGGACTCCCTCCCACATCCTTTCCGTCTGAGGCATAATTCAAGATGTGTCGAGTCACACAGGCAGAGGCCTTTCCACTGCATTACAGTGTGTGGGGTCTGGGCTTTTCAGGGGGATCCCAGAGGACCTTCTCTCTGTGTGCCTGCATACCTGGATCTCCATATTCCAAACCAGAACAGATTGAAAGCATACTCCTGGTAATTTATGCAAAGACAAAAAAGATAGCAACATCTAATTTTTTTTTTTTTTCCATAAATAAGTTTCAAAGAAAAATTTAATTTTGCTTGGGAACTTTCCTGGGTTTTGCTGCTATTTGGTTGCTCTTGGATTTAGTGGTTTTCAATGTGTTTTTCAAAGGCCTATTTTTCCCTCTTGGTAACACACAGAGTTTGTGGAAGTACCTACAGAGAAGAAAGTAAAATCGAAGATCTTAATTTGGAATGTAACATTTTAAAATTAATTTGAAAACAAATTGAAAATCACTTAATGATTACTAAAATGGAGAACTGCTGTTTCTATTTGTTTCATTTATTGCTGAGAATAGTGATTGGATTATTTTGCTTAGCTTTCTGACCTAAGACACAATTTCCTTGTTGTTCTCCATGAGTTTATGTGATGCTTTGCAAAAATATTCCCAGTGAAGTCAATAGATCTCTTCAATGTGTAATGGCAATCTAAAATAATTGCATCAGCAATGCTACCAAAGTGATAAATATGCAATAGAATAAATGACTGATGGAATTTATAGAATTATAGAATTCTCTGCCAGATAGTAAAAAACCAGCTTGTTAAGGCAGGCTACTTTGTTATCTTTTGAGATGCAGCCTGTCAAATCACATAGATAATTTATTTCAAGGAAATAAATGAAACAAGCTTTATTTAGGTACTGGAAGAAGTTATAGAAAATAGCAATGCTGATTTTTGTAAACTGTAATTGCAAAACTAAATAAGATATTAAAAGATAAAAATATATTTGCAACTAACCTATACAGAAAATTATTTCAAAATGCTTGATTACATGTTTTGAGGAGATTACAACTTTGATTTGTGATAACTGATAAAATTTTTAGACTTAGACCTTTTCAAAGCTTCTGACTAGTCAACATATGATATTTTAATTTAAAAAAAAAGGTATATTGTATGGTAATGTACCTGACAAAGAGGTTCAAATCTGGGTGCCTTATTTCAGAAATTACTATAAACAACGAGCTGTCACTGAATTAAATTTTTACTAGAGTTCCTTAGTAATTGTGCTAGAAATATAGAAATGTGTGTGAAATGGATGCCATTAAAATTTGTCAGAATCATGATACTGCAGAGCAGTAATCAGTAATGGCAACACAACTAAAGACGATGTTACACACATACAAGCCAAAGAAATAACTGCAGGGCAAACGTAAGGGACTCAGAACACTGCAATAACAGTCTGCTTGCATGTGGTAACAGAAGAACCTTCCATCTGCAGCAGACTGTCCCCATCTGGGGGCTTTGTCAGCTGCTATATCAGTGAAAGCATTTTGAGGGGTACGTGGTTAACCAGACTGGGATACTGATCATGCTGAAAGCCAACATGGAAAGATTATTGTTTAGCTCAATTGGTTTCATGGTTTGATCTTCAATATTTTCACACAAACTCTTGTGGTAGGAAGAGGGAAGAGAGAAAACTGGGTGAAAGGCTGGGCAAGATTGTGTCTCCAGAGTCTGGATTAAGCCAGCAGAAGCTGAAAATATTTGTTGGGCACTAGCCTTAAAATATTCTGGTTGTTAAAGAAGGGAAAGATTTTTTCCCAAAATAATACAGTGCATGTCTTGATTTGTAAAGAAAGGAGTAAGAATACAGATGCATTATTACCTCTGTATGCTGTCATTTGAAACATGACTGCATCATCACATATATTACTCACCATATGCAAAGATCCAGGACAAAAAGAAAATACTGGCTGCAGACAAGTGGGGTGGGGAGAGAAGAAAGATAGATAATATCAGTTAGGAAAATACCTACTAAAATTTTTACGAAAGAAAGAACAAATTACCAAAATGGCTAATCTCTAGATATCTTCAAGCCAAGGGTAGATGTCTTTCTGAAAGTTTTGGGAAATGTTATTCATACTTTAGTTGACTCAATTACAAAGTGACTGTAGGAAGTTTTGAAGTCTGCAAATACACGAGAGTTAGCCAAGGTGGTCTAATAGTCCCTTCTGGCCTTACGTCTCTGAGCCTTTGAATTATTGCAGTCCAAAATAAGAAACCGATACTTGGCTTAAATGATGTGATTTCGGAGCCTGTTGATGTGTGTTTCCAGCACTGATTACAAAACCCAAAGGAAGTGGTAGACTTTTCATCAGTAAAATACAAAATTATGTTTGTGAAGTTGCATTTAGGAAGAAGACTAGGCTTTCTCTTGAAATTGCACACTTTTGTAGTTTCCTGGCAAGTTCACAGCCTAGGAAGGCATTCACTCTGAAAAGTTGGATTATTTTTCGACCACTAAAAGAAGCATCTAGAGAAAAGGATTTAGGTGAAAAGATATTGGTTTAAGGGCGTAAGTACTTAGTTTAACTGAGTGTAATCCTCATTGTTCTAGGCAGTGCTTCTTTCTCCAAAGGAGCAAATAATCAAATACCTAGCATTTTAGGTTTGGGGGCATTTCTTTCAATAGCAGTGCTGATTTAAAGGAGTCATTTTCTGAATTTATTTCCACCCTATGCCCTCTTTCCAGTTCAGCTGGTGGAATTGTCTATGTGTTTGTTGTAGGAGGGGTCTAAGACTTCATCTAGACTAAAAATAATTACCAACCATAAAATGGGAAAAATTATGGAATATATCATGGTGAGTTTCCATTAAACAAGCCTGAGAATGCATGTCACATCACTGCAACATCAGGAATGAAATATTTGCTTTTTAAAATGTTTGAGTTTTTCTCAAGGCCTTAAGACCTTCACCATGCTCTCATATGTAAATTTACTGGACACTGATTTGTAATCAAATTGTCTTTACTGATGATACCTTAAGTGCTGCATTGAGATTTCCTTTTTCTTGTTGCATTTTCTTTTTACCATAGCATCTCATTCAAACTGCAGTTGGGGTGATCCAACAGAGAGGATTTCAATGCCTACTTTTTACTTACAGGATCTCTTCATGCCTGAATCAAATGCCAAGTTTACCCTAAACAAAGTTTGGGAAGAATCAAGCATCTCACAATGGGGTTCACAAAAATAGCCAGCTGTGAATAAAGACATAGAACTAGTCAGCCGAGAAAGGGAGGACATAACTTCAATTCTACCCTTGTCTGCAGGCTTACCCAGCTGTGCTGTCCTGATCCCCCATGCCATTCTTCTCCCTCAGCAAAGTCAACTCCTGCATCCTCACTTCTCCCTTCCTGTAAGGGGTTAGGTGACCTCAGGATTTCAAGATATAAGCTTTGGACCTGATTGGGTCTGTATACTTCCGTTTTAATGCAGTCAGTCCCTTTCTGGACCCAAGTGACGGTGTTCTATGTCTAAACAAAGTTTATTTAACTGGGCAGCCTCTACCTTTTGTGTTCAGAATCTGTTGCACTTGTTCATTGGCCAGGACTGTGGGCTCTGTGTGAACAGTTCAGGCAAAGCTGTCAGGATGGATGCACATCAGAACCCTCCCTGTACAGAATGTTTCTCTTCCTCTGGGATTGGTTCATCAGTCCTAAGTGTCATTCAGTCGGAAAATGGGAAAGCAGTAGATTAATAGTAATATCCACACACTTTACTCAGTTGTTTATTGTCATTTATTTCCATCTTCAAGGCATGTTTTAATTGAAGTGTGCATCAGTCTTCCTTGTTCTTGCTTGTGAATAGCCAGGTATGAATCTCTGTAGCTTGTCAAGGTCACAGTGATGACTTCAGCAGTTGGTACTACACAAAAAGTTGTTGCCTAGAAGTTCAGGAATCTTTGGGTTTTTTCGTATTGAATGTGTGACTAGGTTTTAAGGATCCCATATGGGTTTGAAATTATATTTTAAAAACTATCAACAGTGCTTTTCTTAAAGAAGATACAAACCTTTTTCTTATAAATACCTTGTGAACAGTCTGGCCTCTGTCTTGTTTTCAAACCCCTTTTTACTATAAATGGAAATGTATTAAATTCCTTTCCAGTTCAATCACATATGCTTGGCCAGCTCACAGAAATTAGAGCAGTGACAGACCTAGCCAGTCTTCATCATCCTTGATGTTGGGCAGTATATTTTCTAGAGTATCATCAGGTCTAGTTTTCAAAGGAACCAGCTATCAGGCTTTCAAATGTTCTCTTGGAAGATAATTCTGTAACCCAGTGAATCACATGTTCTGACTTCTGCTGAAGAAATGGCTCCCCAAAGGAACTCAGTTTCATTTATTTTGGATCTATCCCAAACTAATGGATTATTTGAAGACTTGAGATGTTTTCCTTTAATGAAATGAATTTAGTAAATTAAAAGTGAAAATAGCCTCCAGATATGTTGACTTGGAGGCTTCAAGCATCCTTTCAGAACATGTTAATTTAGTGCCCTTTCAGGTGTTTGACTAATCAGAAAGACTAATTTTCTGAAAAACACAGAAAGATTATTATTTTAATGTTTAATTTTATGTTTATTGTTATCTTTAGAACTGCAGTTAGCTAATTTAGCAGATATTAAAAATAGTTATCTTCCTAGCTCTCTTTTTCTTTGCATAGATATATAGACTTTTTTTATAAGGGAGTAACATAATAAAGAACCTTAAGGGTCTTATTCTCCTTTTGAAACAGGATGTCTTTGGAAACTGAAGATAATGTTCTTATCTCCTTTTATTTCCTTGCTTGTATCACTTTTATGAACAATAAAAGGACTATATGGTAGAAGAGGCCATAATTTAAATGTTTTAACTTTCCTTCTGCCCTAAGTTTGATATCTTCTACCATTTATTTATTTGTATTACTGCAGCTGATTTTTAAAACTTCATTTTGCTTGTCATCCTTTATTTTTCTGCATTTTGTAAAGTGTTAGTGAGCCTAGAATATTCCAAAGTAATCTTTACCTCTTTAGCTTGTACATGATTTAGCATAATCTTTAGGAAATGGAAAAATTGAGCTTATGACTGTTCTTTGGTTTCAGATTTAGATTATTAATTAGATTATTAGTTATTTTAATTTGGAAATCTAAAGCAAAAATTGCTGAACTCTACATTTTGGAATGGGAGGTTAGGTTTTTAGACTATGGATAGCAGAAGAATCAGTTTCCAAAGCAAGGTTTCCTTCAAAATATTTAAGTTATTTCCTGATTCAAATAAGCCTTGCATGCTGCTGATCCTCTGCTTCTAAAATCCATCTGATGAAGAAAACAGTTCATCTCTTTAATTGGAATTGCATGATGCTCTGGTAGTGTAATATAATCACTCTGGTAAAGAAAGCATGAGGTCATAATGGAAACATTTTGTCCCATCAAAAAGCAGCAGGTTTCATTCTTCCTTTCATTTGCAAGAAAATACTCATATGCAATATTCATTACAAGAATGGCTGTGGAGTAACTATTGGTGGTCTTACTAGAGAAGAAAGAAAAGCAAGAGAAAGAAAATTGCGTCACATCTGAAGTATGTGTTACCTGATGTCTCTTAGCTGAAATCCCTCACCGAGTTTAACCTATTACTTATTTTGGAATTCTAGATCCTTACTCCTTTATATTCAAGAATCCACTTATTATCTTTCCTTTGATTAGCAGTGCGACTATGATAGATTTCTGTGAACTCAGCTTCTGTGAATTAACAGCAGGGCCTGGGTTTTGCACATCCAGAATGGAAAGGAGATTTTCTCAAGGTTTGTTGAGGTCAAAATGGGTGGGTCACACCCCTGTCTCTGGTCATCTGATAAAGGTGACCTTCTGGTCGTGTAGCTCCAGAAAAAGAAGGGACATGTGCCACATATCCAATCTTAACTGTTAATGGCAGGGTAAGTGAGAGTTGCCAGCTTCATAGCAAGTGACTAAAGCCATTAAATCTGTCCCTGGTGTTTGTAAATTTGGTCTTCATTTACCTGACTATTCCTTCACTAGTCCTGTTGTCTCCTATTAAAAACAAGGAACAGCCTTCATCAGGTTGATTTGGTAAAATCATTCTGTGAGTAGATCATATTTCTTAAATGCATCTTTACATCAGTTAGGGATGTAGAGATGCATTCCTCCATCTGGACAGATTGTGCCTCAGGAAATACACCTGGAAATTTTGCATCTATATTTAACTATTTGCGGCAGGACCTGTGGAGTTCAGTACAAAACATATTCCCTGTTTATTGGCTGGTGTGAAAGTTGAGGCTTGCTGGTCTTTCAGAAAGAAATGTAGGGAAAGGAAGGATTGCTAAGAATAAGATTTATCTTGTAGAAAGTTTAGGTTACTATGTATTTTCACTTGTCCTCCTTGTATTGGTGGGACTACAATGTACTGCGATTTCAAAACTGCTTGAATATGGTTTTGGCATGGTGGCCACATGTCCCAGCTTGTAAGTTCAAGAATTTTCATAATACCCCTCTGATACTGCGCTGTTAAAGTGGAAGATCTTCACCTGCTTGGCAGTAATCTGATTCCAGCATGGAAACTGTCATTCCTTACCTCTCATCCATCCCTGTTCTTTCTGTCTGTGTGCCTGAATATCTGTGCAACCAAAATATACTGTTGTGTTTGTGATCACATTTTGCATATAAAGAAAGTTTCACTTTCTTAAACAGAAATGAGTGAAGCACAATACCCAAAAGTATTTTCTGTGTGATTGTGCATGATGCAATAGATCTGTCCACATACTTGTGCTTTTTTGTATGTTTTCTAGTTCTCATTCATAAATGTCTGACTTTTTGAACTAGGCCTTTTAGCATAAATATCACCTTATTCACTACTTTCTTTTTCAATACTAACATACTTGGCACAGATATTTTTCCTTCCTTTTTTTCCCCCAATCTACATTTCTGTTTAGTTTATGGCCTCTGAAAAACTACTTGTAACCCACTGTTGCAATTTTATTAGTCATGTGGTTGGCACAGTTCAGCACAGCCATGCAGCTTACCTTGAGAGAAGCCTGAGATCTGCAAAACAGTTATAATAATGAGCAACAGAGTGTTATATTTTAATTGTCAATTGGTCAAAGTCACTGCTGGAATGAATGCTTCCAGTTTCAGAATGGGTCTACAATGCTTACTGAAAAGGAATCTGTGTGTCTATAAGTTCCTAAAACAAAGTCCAAATAGCATGTTTAAACTTAAATCTGGCTAACGACGTGGTAGTTCTCTCAAAAATGTTGCTCCACTTACCTCTTAAGATATTGGATATTATTTAACATATGTAGTGTCTTTTGCCTGGGTTCCAATAAAAACTGCATGGCAGAATGTTTGATTCATGTTCTTTGGCTGAGGAAGCATTCAAAAGTACGGAATTGTTTACCGCTGTTAGGGTGGAATGACTGAATTTAGAGAGGTATATTCCATTGAATACTTTTTTTTTTCTTGTAGATAACCCTAGTTTGTGTGGACTTCTTGAGAGAAGATAAGCAAATCGCTTGCAGAAATTTTTATAATTTCCAAAGATATACTGCAATTTCAATGCTATTCTGTAACTATTTCAAAACGTCTGGTTTTATCCATGTGGTTCTTCCTTTACTTCCTTTTTGTGGCTGCTTGTGATCTCCTAAAAGCTTGTCGTTGCATTTTCTTCTTTGGGTGGCAGTGGCACACTTCTTTAGAGACGAGCTGTATTGAGTTGCATTTCCAGAGCTGCACAAGCCAGAAAATGTGCTTTTATACCTAGACAGACCTGTAAATGTATCATTGCTGCACGTGAGGCCCTTGAACAATACCAGTTATAGGTCAAACGTGTTTCATTGACTTCATTGGGGTTAGGACTGAGTCTTAATTTGCTGAACAGGAAGAGAATAATCACGTATTATTTACCATGGTTAAGTCTAAAATGCTGCTGGTTTTGAAAAGTATAGATAGTGTCAAATTTTTGGGAATGCAGAAGATACTGCTGGTGAAATCAGCTTACATTATATGAGGCAGATATAAAGTGCCCATATACTTCACAAAGAGGATATTCTCCACCTAAAATGGTATTTTGTTATTTAAAGGTAGTTTGAAGTTCTCTTATTAATGTGCAATATAGTTTTGAATGAGTACTAAAAGTATGTTACATCCTTTTTAAATGTTTATCAGATCTCATGACTAACTAGTTTATATGTGCATGGGTAGAAATAATCAAAAGGACAATCAAGCAAAAAGCATCTGCCTTCTGAAAAAAATCTGTCTTCTTTTTAAGAAAAGCTGTTGATCATAGTAAGACTCTGAGGAGTCACAGGAGTGGAGTAACTGAAACCCATGTAAAAGGATTTTTAAGTGATTAAGGGCCTTTCAGCATTAGTCTAATACTTGCTGAGGAAATCAACTTCTGTGCATTAAAATAATAAATAAAAAATTGTATCAAAAAGTGTTGCCAGAGGAAACAGTTAAACCAGTATTTTGGTCACATGGTAGAATATAGTTTGGAATATGGAGATCTATTTTATCTCATTTGTAATTTCTTCTAACATGTCCATTTCTTTCTGGTAATGATGACTTCTATGAATCCTCAGACTCATTTGGAAGTGTAATGTACTGATTCTCTCTCTCATCAATATAATGAACCAAACAGATATTGTCTTCATTTTACAGACAATGGTGCTGACTTGTAACAGGAGAGAGGAGATTTCAGAAGGGACAAGTTCACACGAGGCACATTAGAATATTCCTTCCTAAAGGGAAAGCAAACACTTGCCCAGACTCTGGCCACAATTCTGCCTTTTTTTGGCTCCCTGGGCATGTAAAGAGAACTGGGAGCAGCTAGGAGACTGCTTTAACTTACCAGACCAACCAGTTCTTTTAGCTTCAAGCATGGTAGGAGTGGAAAGATCGTTAAAGCTGCCCTTTCTTCTCAGTTGTGATGAGTTGTACTTGGTGCACATGATATGGAGACTAGGATCTTCTTGGCATAGCCGAGAGTACAGCTCAGGAGTTCCTGGCTCCCTAGATTGTGCTCACAACACTACACAAGCCAATTCTAAAGCTACTTTCTCTTGTAAAACTTTCGTGTGCCAAATCTTCATTTGATAGAAATCGTAGAAACTGAGCTATGGAGCAATTTAAAGAAGCTGAATCTGAAATGAAATTACAGCGGTGAGGCATTTGCTCAGGAAATTTATATCATGGAGCTGCGCTGGTTTTCAAACTCGACATCAAACAAGAGGAAGATAGCCATGTTTACTTGTGAGCTGTGGCCTCTTTCCTGTTATCTGCAATTATTTATTCATGTCAGATATTGGCATCTCTGCTCTTCTGATCACCTGAAAAAAAATACAGGTAAAAGAGGCATTATTTGAAATGTAAAGATTAAATAAATATATGGTTACACAAAGATCTGTTGGTGCTCCCAATAATCGAAATTATACTTGATTCTTCTTTGCAGTCCAATAAAAGAGAGGTTTTTTCCTGGCATTACTACTTACTTTTTTACTGCTTTTGTACTGTGCTTTGAAAGAAATAAGAAATTGTGAGAGTTTCTCCCCAAATGAATAATTACATTGAATTGTTCTTGTTGCCTTAATTTTCTTAAACTTTATTCCTAAGTAAAGGTTAAGATACTTTCCAGTATTGCTAATCTAGTTTGCTACCACTAACATGGGAATGCCTAATATTTTTCCATTTGCAATGTAGTACACACCAGAAGATTTTATCGAATATGACTATGAGTATGGGGATGCAGATTATAAAGAAACTGATTCTGTAACAGAGGGACTCCCACTGTTCGAAGAGACAGTAGCACAAACAGAGGTAACAGAATCTGATCTGTTTGTCCTGTGGTGTCCAGCTGTCCCCTACCACATGGTTTGTCAATTTGTGTCTTTGTATATAAGCTTAATGCTTTCCTCTCACTCATTTCTTTACTTTGTAGCTGTAACCCTTGCTTTCAGTTAGAGATGGAAGGTCTCACAGCTGACAGCTGACAGCATTCATCTCGCATTTGGTTACCCTTCTTTCATTCACCCTTTCTTAATTTCCTTTTCATTTTATTTATGTTTTTCCATTCCATCTTTCATAACGTTTGCAGAAAAAGAAAGCCATGGTCAAAAAGAAGAAGAGGACAGTGGCCGCTAGCTCAAAGGACAAACCTCAAAAGGCCACAACAAAAAAATCTGAAAAATATGCATCCAAGAAGAAGAAAAGTTATCAAGCAGCAACAAAAGACAAACTAGGGGTAAAGGTAGCCAAGAAATAATCAAGATCTTTCCCAGACCAAGACTGGAAGATCTTTGATAATAAGAAAAAAAATTTACCTAACCCCACTAGATGAATACATCTGTCTAATACCATAACCTGAATAACAGCAAAACCTCTTGAATTTTTCATAGAGGATTTTTTTTAATACTGTATTTTTTTTTCGTACTAGGCCAATGTTATTGATGGATTTCAAGATTATAGCATAGCTGAAAATGACTATGGGCCCCAGACAGAAGCTCCCTCAAGAACTACTGAAGCAAATGAGGTAACAAGGACTGTCGAGAAAATACTTGTCCCACCAGGTGTCAGTCATTAAAAAAGTACAAATGCATTTTAAAAGAATGGATTTCTATGCAAAACATACAAATTCTACCAGCACTTAATGTGATTTTATGCTTTCTCAGCCAATATCAGGAACTATTTTCTTAGGCAGAACTCCCATGAATTCTGTAGAGATCTGCCGAATCTTCAGTCTGCTGAGTTGGTGATTCTGGAAATAACTCAGTGATATATGGTGTGGGAACATAGTGTTATTACTTCCAGTGTGGATGTGAATGGAGCTATGTCCAGCACAAACTAGGCTAGATATTAGACATAGTCCTCCTGATCTAATAGGAAGCGGAATCTCTAATTTTTCCTGTAATTTTTAAGGTGCAGCATAAAAAGAGCCTAACACAAGACAAAGAATGGCTGCCACCATAGCAGCATGTGGAAGTTGAGTCAGGAGCCATAGTTTCCTTTTCATAGTTCTTCAGCTAACAAAACCAAATTATTTGATTTTCACTTGTTCTATTCAAAAAAACCATTATATTTTGAACTTGCAAAAAAGATAAAATTATTGTTTTGACTTATGTTAGAAAACACATTTCTAGAAAGCTACAGTAACGGGTCTAAACATTATTTTGTTAAAATTACTGCACCTAAGCAAGTATTGATTAATATGTTTGCATATTAATTAATGCTAGTATTAGAAAAATGATGGCGAATTTTAAGAAACATTGTTCTCATTTTTCTTTTACCTTTTCCTTTCAAAATTAAGATTGTTGCTTAAAAGATGTACAAAACTCCCCCTCTCCCTTTCCCCTGAATATCTGAAAAGAAAAAAGAGTCCCCATTTGTTCTATGGTTTTCCTCCTATGTATCTTGGAAGGTGAAGGTGAATTAAGGTATGTTTTACTTATTTTGCTGTAAAGCCTTCTTGTGTTCAATCTCATGTTTGCCTCTCACAAGTTGATCAACAGATGTATCTAAATCATTCCGTTTCCTGGGCAATTCTAAGCCGTTTGTACAATAGTAGAGCTGTGATGAGGTAGAGTCAAAGTCCTAAATTCTCTCCTTGGTGAGAGCACTTCTTCATAAAGAAAAAATTTGGCTTAGAATTGGTTCAAATCTTTTTTTATTCCAGCTGTAAGGTGGAAGTCATACTCCTGTAACTAATGGAAATAGGCTATCATTAAATCAGAATCTGGCCTTCTATTTTAATTGCAGTATATTTCAATATTATTATTAGATCAAGATTTTTTAATTACACTGGATGTTGATTAGCTTCTGAATATTTTCAAGATTGTACTACTACATATTGTCTGATCATTTAGAATATAATTTCATATTAGCAAGATCTGAACTTCAATTTCTTTCAAAATTGTCCTGTCAAAAGACCTCTGTAATAGAATAAAGTAATCCTCCTTTATTTCACCAATGGTTTTGTACATCTCAAATATAGCATTCTTTTAAACTGTTTTAGTGCTTTTAAGTTGTTTGCTTGGTTTGACATCTTACATACTTTAAGATGAAAGCTTAGATTTCAGAAATATTAAAATTAATCTTATTTGTACTGGTGGAAATTTGACTGAGACAAAAAATATGTAAATTACCATGACACACACAAGTCATGGTTTTTACTGACAAATAAACTTCAAAATCATTGACGAGAGAAAAGAAGTTTAGCTCAGCATTGGTATTTATAGACAGAAAATAATGAAAATGGCTGGGCTTAACTGAAGTGATGCCTGCACCTCCTCCACATCGCTATTGTAAAAAGATCTGAACTTATTCACTGCTCATTGCATATGTTCATTCATGAATGCTTGTAAGAGTGAAACCAAGCAGCGAAATTCAGCTATATTTGGCACTAAAGTAACATTACGCAAGCAGTACACATAATACTGGATATATTGAATTCAGTGGTTTTGGAAATAAAAAACCAAAGCGTATGAAAACATTACTTCTTTGTACTACTTGTACAAAGATCTTTTAATTACTCTGAAAGGCTGAGCTTCCATTCCTTCAGACTCTAATTAAAAGACAATATGCTGTAGTTCTACTGTTCTCTCTTCTTTTGACAAGTCATCATGGTGGATCAGCGTATGCTTACATTGCTTTACTAACAATAACCCACATATTCCTCCTATTCCCAAATCTTTGCCACTGATATGAATAGCAAAATCCTGTTGAAGAAGTATTTGCTGAAGAATACATAACTGGAGAGGATTATGATAAAAAAACTGAGGCAACTGAATATGGAAGCAGAGGAGTAGACCTCAGTGAATCTGATCTGCTGGTAGATGGAGATTTAGGAGAATATGATTTTTATGAATATAAAGAATATGAAGAGAAACCAACTGATTCCACTAATGAGGAGTTTGGTCCAGGTGTTCCTGCAGAGACCGATATCACAGAAACGAGCGTAAGTTGACTGGAGGCATAATGCAGACTAATTTAATTCCGCAATTCCTTTATAATTACACCGTTTCAGAACTGCACAGACTGTGATCCAGAGCTTCTTGTACATATTAGATACATTCTCATTTCCAATAGCCTTTGGATCAAGGCCATCCTTTTGTTTTAGTAATCTTGAACTTTTTATCTTTATTGAATGTGAGATTTTTTTCTCATTTGCTGAAGGGAGTAAGGGAGGGCTGAAGATGGGAGGGAAGGAGGAGGTGGAATTCAAAAAATAAATGATAAAATGAACAGTTTTTAAAATCTTTCTAAACTAGAGCTAAAGCTGGAAAGAATGTACGTTCTAATGCAGGTGCAAGTGCTGTAATTAATATTTTTATATGATTACCTTAAGAAGTTGAAATGCACATAAGTGTCTAGAATCCTATGGCTGTTGCTGCTTTCCAAGAAGAACATTCATGAGTGGGAAGGTTAAGGCCTGAACCCTTTCGTGAAAACAATCTTAGTCAACGGTGACAGGTTTATGGTCTTGCAGAAGTGATTTAACAGCTCGGTATATAAAAAGAAAGATAGGATGACATGGTGGATCCTGTGAATCATGCTCTTCATTCTGAGTTTTATAGCTCCCTTTCCCTCTGACTTAATCTCACAGGCTAAACAGCAAGGGTGTAACATTCCTTTAGTTGTGCCAAGATCCTTGTTTACCAGTTTACCAGCTGTGGAAGCTGCAAAGAAAACTAATATGGCTAAGACTAGAAGGAAAAAAAATCCCATTTGGTTTTTTTTTTTAATTAGGAAGATCATGAATATAGTAAAAAAGAGAATTTTGTTTGCACTATTTGCTCAGTCTTATCTTTATTTTCTCCTCACAAAGTCAAAACTTCAGTTTACAAAGGATCCAAGAAATAACAGCAAATGCTGTGGGGTTGCTTTTCTCTGCCAACTTTGAAACCCATCCTTCTGTATTTCATTTACCGCTCCTTTCTAAACCCTGTTGGGGTCATTGTATTTTTGAATGATCCTTATCTGTGCAATGTGATACAAGTGTACTCTTTTCCTTCTAGCCCAGATGGGGACACTGTGGCAGAATGACACAGAAAAGGTCAGATTATCTGTGAAGCAAAGAGCCCATAAGGCACCATTTGTGCCTGCATTAAGCAAATAACTGTGTAGACTCTACCCCTGGTGTAAATTTCAACTTAAAATGCCTTGATACAAAGCTGAAGGAGTCAGGAATCTTGAATTAGAACACAGGCTCTGGTCTGTGCAAGCTTTATTACAGTTCTCACCTGCTGAACCAGAGATATGTCATTTTCCTTTGACATATGGATGTATTTAGAATAACTGAAGTTCTACCTATGATAAAAAAGACAAGATGGAAAGTACTCAGTATCTGGGGACTTTCAAAAAGGGGAAATATTTCCAATGGTGGAGACCCTGGTGTCATTTTTTTACAAGTAATTTATGTTAATCTAATAAGACATGATTGTGTATACCTCTTGCTACTTGATTTTTATGAACTACTGATGGGTTTATGAACATCATTACTAGTGAGATCTGTGCCTTTATAAATCAGTGCAAAATACACAGTCTGTGAATCTCTCTGTTTTTCCATTCCAAAATATATCATATTGAAATACTGTAACATTAGCCTTACTATTCTTACTGATCCCCAGTTATTTTAGAGTAAATGTTGAATCACTCTACTGAAATAAAAAAAAAGGCATTTCAAATTTTAAACTGCTCAGAACTTAATTTCTAGTGGATATGTTAGCAATCAAGAGAGGTACTTTTGAAGAAAAATATGTTATCTCATAGTTTAAAAAAGAAAATTAGTTTATTTTTCTTTGCTTGAAACTTGAATCTGTTTCTTCCATTAGTATGTGTTATTGACATATTGTTTTAGGTACTTCTGTAACCTTAATCCTGAACCCAAAGCTTCCTATAGAGCTGGTCCTCAAAGAATTTGGCAGTTGATGCTAATTCATGTAGTGAGGAGGCATCATGCTTATCCCTGAAATATTCTTTAGTGTCCACAGTGCAACTTATCTCCTTTTTCATTTATGCCATGAAATCACAGACCCTTCTCGGACTACATGTTGTGGATGTCTAATGAATGAAACTAGGAGCTTGGAAGGTACTGTCCATATTGGACCAAGGGATCTTTCCGTCTCACTTTAGGCTGCTTAATTCATAAAGCCATGAAGAATCATTGTTAATTGCCAAGAATATTTCAAATCAAATAAGAAAAGAAACAATGTTGTGACTTGTAACACACAGAAGTTTTAGATTTTAGGTCCAAAGTCCTAATGTGAGTCATGGGATACACACATGGGATGCGCATCTCATTCAAAAAGTTCAAATTTACAATATCCAGTAATGGAGAAAGTATGCATACAGTTTTTGCATCTTCCATTTCTTATGTATTAAGTATTTTTGATATATATGGTTTGTACCTGTGATGTATTTTTTATAGCACAGACCAATTCCAGCTTTAGCTTTCAGTTACAGGTTGCTGCAATTCTTTATTTTACCAGGTCCTTAGACCTTCTACTTATTTTTGGTTTTGGGGTTCTTTTCACTGGCCAGGTGACAGGATATGGGGCTTATGGAGAAAAAGGCCAGAAGGGAGAGCCAGCTGTGATTGAACCTGTAAGTACAGACGTCAGGGAGTTTTTCAGTACCACTGTATAACATATATTCACTGTTAATGCATCATTACCAAACGTTGCTGTTCATGATAGGATGACAGCATCCACATTATCCATGATCTCTGAAACAGTCCCTGTAACGTGGATGGTATAAAGTGATTACTGACAGTGGCCTGTTCCAGCTACTCCTTCGGTTACACAAAGGACTAACCACATGTTCCTTAAAAAAACGAGAATCTCCTTGTGCAGATGAAAACAGAGCATTGATCTGATCTTCAGGCCATCTAGTAACTACATCTTGGACAGATCTACCCTGATAACTTTCAGCTTAGGCACAGGTAACACTGTCACTACAGGTTTCAGCAATGGCAAGGATGTCTTCCTCACTCTTCATGCCATGAAATGATTCAGATTCTCATTCGAATAACTGTAGAGAGAAGATTCCTGGAAAAGTTTATCAAAACACTAAGAAATGTTAACTTTAGTAGGTCAGATGGAAAGATTTTTTATGTTTTTCTACAAAAAAAAAAATTTAGTGTTGTGTTTCATCCACCCATAGGGTATGCTCATTGAAGGACCACCGGGACCGAGAGGACCTGCTGTAAGTAGATTAATCACAATTTCCTTTATTGCATTTGATTTATCCACTGTGCTTTTCTATTCATGAGATAACATGATATTGGTCTTATTATAGTTCCTAAATGTGTATCAGACTTAGCATTTTTAGAAGGGAACAGAAAAGGGTCATCTCTAGCATTTTCAGGACAGCAGGCTACAAGCTGAGGGCGCATGAAAATCTAAGTTTTGAATGTTGACTATAAATCTTTGTAAGAAAAAATAATATGCTGCCTTATAAATTATTTTATCCAAATATGTGTTCATCATAACTTTCCAGAGAAAAAATAGTTCAAAAGTGTGCAAGCATTCAGCATAATTATGTCATTCATTTTCATAATTATGTTATTAATTTTCTACAGGGTCTTACAGGTCCCCCAGGTCTACAAGGTCCTGTTGGTCCTCCAGGTGACCCTGGTGAAAGGGTAAGTCAACAAACAGATTACCCCATACATTCATGGGATATCTTGCACTAATTGCTACAAGGGTGGGTTAGATCCTGATCTAAGATAGATCCACATAGGTCAGAAACTTCAGTGGAACTGAGGCTGATTCATTCAGCTAAGCAAATCAACTGAGAATCTGGACACTTTCTTAGTGGTAGAAATATGTGCTGTAAATACAGGAAGATGTTTAAGTTCTGCTTTGTTTGTATTTTTCTGTTTTGATGTGTTTTGAAATATACTAAAGTAATAGATACAAACAGTTCATATGGACTTGAATGAATTTTAAAAAATCAGTATGTCCTCAGCTATAATATATACAAATATAGACAAAAACAAGCTTTGCAGAATCAAAACACATGGGAATATTGAAAGGGATGGATAATATGTAGATGGTCTTGGAAGAATTTATTGGCCATATTAAATAATATGTGGCTTGAGAAACCTATCCAGTCATGAAACTAGTTAAAATTTAAGCTATTATTTTAGTCTTCATGTTCTCATAAGCCTTTTCTTACTGCCATCACTAACACAATTTTAAAACAGCCTAAATATATTTATTTGAGGAAAGTAAGCTACTAAAAGTATGTGTTTTGTGAGAGATAGTTTATTGATGAATCCAGTGTGTTCATGCTGTATTTATATATACAAGATGCTGAGAACATGCTATCACTTCACTGTATAATGAGATAGTATTAAAATCCCAACAATGCTTTACCTTGCTAGTAAGTCAGCATCCACACTTCTTTCATATTTCTGTCCTGTAGGTTAACTAAATATTGCAGAATTTGAACTTACGGAATGGGGATTTTAACACATAGTAATGGAATAACTACCGTTAGTTTTGTAACTGGCTGCTCACTGAATTCATCATAAGGAAATTCTTGACTAAGCACGTCATGTGCCTGTCATGGACCAGACACGACACAAATATATAATTGCAGCAATTAGGCTGGGAGGAGAATGGATTGAGAGCAGCCCTGCAGAGAAGGACCTGGGGGTGTTGGTGGACAAGAAGCTTGACATGACCCAGTAACATACACTTGCAGCCAACCGTATCTGGCTGCATGAAAGAAGCGTGAGCGGCAAGTCAAGGGAGGTGGTTCTGCCCCTCTGCCACTCTTGTGTGCCTCTTCCATGAAGACAGGCTGAGCTGTGAGGGGAGGCTGCAAGAGAGGTGGAGAGAGACTTTTTACAAGGGCCCGTAGCGACAGGACAAGGGGGAAGGTTTTTAAACGGAAAGAGAAAGAGAGCGGGTTTAGATTAGATATTGGGAAGAAATTCCTTACGCTGGCAGTGGTAAAGCCCTGTTACGAGTTGCCCAGATGGCTGCACCATCCCTAGAAGTGTTCAAGGCAGGGTTGGATGGGGCTCTGAGCTACCTGGTCTAGTGAAAGGTGTCCCTGCCCACGGCACGGAGGTTGAAACTAGATTTTTAAGGTCTTTTCCAAGCCATTCTATGAGTGTAAATTTATATAAGTGACTCAAAAGGTTTCTTTACATACCTATCTTTTTGTTCTCACAATTTTTCTCTCATGTTTTTGTTTTCTTAGGGTCCGCCTGGTCGCCCTGGTCTCCCTGGTGCTGATGGTTTAGCAGGTCCCCCAGGTACCATGTTAATGTTGCCGGTAAGTTGTGGTTACAGGGTAAGCAGCCTACAAAAAGTGGAAGTGTCTTTCAAGAAATGTATAGATATTTTCTTTTTTCAATATAATTTTGTCTGTGGAACGAGAGAATGATAGAGTTAATTTTATGGTGCAAGCATTTGAAATTCATATATATGTTGCCCATTTTTTTCCTCAAAAAAAACATATGCTTTAGCTCCTGCATGGCTGACAGGTTGGAACCTACACGAATGAATTACAGACACTGAAAACCACCTTATATTTTTAACAGTAACTATGTTTTGCTACTATATGTCCTAAACAATGAGTTTGCTGTTGTACAGAGGGCTTGTACTCCCAACGGGTGTGTGTACTTTCAAGTCTCATTGACATGGAGATTTTTAAGTATTCCATGCTTCAAATTGGACTTCAGTGTCCTCTTTGAAGAGTCAGTGCATCCTTTGAATAGAAATATATGCACATAGCCAGCTCTGCTCCCACGGGAGTCAAAGCAAAACACCATCTGTTTTAGCAGGTGGAGGAACAAGCCCAAAGCTGTTAAAGAATCTTGCAGCGTTGGGGTACGAAAAGCATTGTGTGCTTGGAATTAATTATTCCTAAGTGTGTGTATGGATGCGAAAGATCCATGTCAACTCCGGGCGTGGGCAAACTGGACAAACTGTTGTGTCATGGCCCTGATACCCAGTGTGCCTATGCCATACTTTTGGAAAGCTGTGCTTCTCGTTGCAGCCTAGCATTTCTGCAGCATTGCAAAGCTTCTGCCAGCAGTTTCATAAGCAGTAACAGTCCAGGAGAACAGAAATGAGCACTTAAATTTTTATTCTGTAATTTATTTTGAAATTGTCAGAAATAACACAAAACTGTTTTATTTTAGATACTAAACATTTTTCAAATTTGTGTCTACCTTAAATTAAATTGCACTTTTAATGTGGGTAGCTACCAATGTACAGAGAATTAGTTAATTTTGGTACATATTTTTATTGAAGTTTTGCAGGCAATTAAAGTCTATTTTGGCCTCTTTTTTAAATAAAAAAGCAAACAAACAAGTGGAAACCAAAATCCTATGAAATCAGGAAAATATTTCCTCACAAGGGATTAAATTTAGACTTCAGTTACTATCACCAATGACTTAATACTCATGTTGGATGCAATGGCCTCCATGCAGCCATCCTCTGAAGTTAGTGGAATGAACTAAAGACTGTGACCTTATGTCTGAAGTGGTTTCCACCATTGCAGCTAGTAACAAGTATGGTTTAGATTTGATAAATTCTAAATCCTTTTCTTGTTTTGATGCTTGCAGTTCCGCTTTGGTGGAGATGGTGAGAAGGGCCCAACAATCTCAGCTCAGGAAGCTCAAGCACAAGCTATTCTTCAGCAAGCTAGGGTGAGCACGAGGAGCCAAAACCTAATTTCTTGTATATCCTGCAGGATATGAAGTCAAAGAGGGGGGGTATTTGCTAACACATTCTAAAACTACGTTAGTATAGAATATGTATGCTGGCTGGCAGCTTTTTCTGGACACCTCTTGTTCTGTTTGTTTGTCTTCTCAGATTGCTATGAGAGGTCCACCTGGTCCTATGGGACTCACTGGAAGACCAGGTCCTGTGGTATGTAGACAAAACAGGGACACAGGTTTAAGAACATGGTAATGTAGCCCATGGATCTCATTCTGGCCCTGCCTACACCTCTGTTTTTGTACTTATTTTGAACTTACTTAAAATAAATATTACATAATTAAAGCTATAGTTTGTATTCTTATTCAAGGTCTGCAATGCAACCTAAATACTAAATGAGTTTTTATTGTAGATTTTGTGGTGTTCAGATAGAGCACTCTGCTGGACGTACAAAACTAGTGATTAATTTTACATAAATAATTAAATATGCCTCTACAGTCAATCATCTCTGTAATACTAGTAAAACAATTCCTTGTAGTAAATATGGAACTCTACAGAAAGAGATACTAAAGGAAGAGTTTGCAGAATCACCTTCACTCAATATTGAAGCTGAATCTGAAAAGTTTTTAAGAGGCATTCCTATAAACAATTAAGAGCCACAGATTTCTAAAAGAATTGTACTTTTTTATATCAGTCCTGAATTTGACTCACCTGCTAACACCAAATGATCTGGAAATGGCCCTGTGGATGTTAAAATATCTTAGTATTTATATGGAGCGTGTACACTTGTATTTTTAAGCAGATCTGTACAAGAGCAATTCTTTTCTAGAGTAATTCTTCCAAAGTAAGTAGCAGCTACCAAGCAGAGAATCTGGCTCACAGACTCCTGATTCATCACAATTAGGTATGCAATACTTACAAAGAGTCAGATATATTTGGTCTGTGTAACAAACTCATGCACTTTTTCCAGCAGTGTATTTAATTCAAGCGATCTGCAGGATAACATTCAGTCTGTACAGACAAAACTCTGGAACTGCTGTGAGCAAGGAGTACTTTGCAAAAGCTGATGTGATACTGACAGTGGGTTAAACACCTTTAGCAGAGGTATAACCTGCCTTCATACTCATGCCTTTCTGTTTTAAAAGCCTTCATGAATTCCTGTATGCAAAGTTCAACAAATTATTAATATTAATAGTTGTTTTGCTTCTAAACCACCAGGAGGCTCTAGAAATCCAACTCTTTGATCTAGAAACATTTTTTGCCTACAGTTCCAAAAGCAAGTTTCTTGGTCTATAAATTGTTTTTCTATCCAGCTTCTTTTTTAGAATGAAAAAGTTGGAACTTTCACTCTTCATATGAATTTTATGTTTTTTAATTAGTAGCCAGTATGATACATTAGTAACATATTAGTTACTAAAAGTCTTAAACATAGCAGTGTCAAAGCCCCAGTTTTGCATTAGGTGAGTCTGGTGTTCACATGCTTAGTTAACATAGCATAAAAAGTAAATGTCTGCTTACAGATATAAAATGTAATCAATTATATTAATTAAGAGCAGAGCTTACATCAGAGAAACCCAAAGAGGGAGTCACCACCTACCAAAACCAACCTTTTCTCCACTGCCAGTACCAGTTTGGAATCTGATTTTCAGTTTGCTTAGGACTTGAATCTATACCTGCAAGGTCAGTGGGGATCTTTCCACTCCAAGATGTGAGACTCAGCACTACGCCAAGCCATTAGATTACTTCTTTCTTCCAACGTTAACATGGAAGGATTATTAGTTTTCAAAGGTCTGCAACATTCGTTTCATATTAAATACATACTTGGGGTCACAACCTGTTGCAAAGGTCAAATATACAACTATTGCACAAACTTACCATATCTTCTTTCCCTGAGACTGTATTCTATGTGTGCACACCAAGATTTTTTTGGCTTATTTTGTCTGTTTTTGTGAGACCAGTAACTGACTTTCACCAGTTCTGCCCCTGATTCCATGTACAGTATGGATGAATATCTGGTTTAGCTCTGTTTATGATTAAAATATACTCTTAAAATCTGTATCTTTCTTTCATACTAATAAAGAAATGTAGTTGTATGGATTCTCCACTTCTTCAGGGCCAGGTGCACAAAGGACTTGATTAAAACATCCCTGAAGTTCATTGCAAGATTAGACAGGGTATTTTTCATTGATTACAGTGATCTTTGGATTGAACTCTGAGACTGTTCTTTTCTGTACAACACAGAAATAAAGGTAAAAAGAGGTGGCTTTCAGCTCTGTCTTATTCCCTACAATGGATGCACTTCTGATTGCACTACTTATGTTGTTACTGTGCTCGTGCTTCGCTCTCAAATACTAATATAGAACAAAGAGTTGCATTTTGCATTCAGATCCATGGGAGTTTTCCTTGGTAAGAGAAATGTTTCTGCCCAGCATTTAGACAATGTATCAAGGTATTTCTGTAGATACAAATGGTGAATTCACACCTCCTGATGAATAGAAGATTATTTGTTATTTCTCCCTGCAATTCATGGATGGAAATAGAGTGTGACTTATTATTTTAAAGAAGCTTTTGTATACTTAAACAATATATGTTGGCTTTTTTTCATCAAGGGTGGACCTGGAGCAGCAGGTGCTAAGGGTGAAAGTGGTGAACCAGGTCCCCAGGTATAGTAATATTCTCTGTTATGTTTGAGCATGTTTTATCTTTAAGAAAATGTGGTCATATCATTTAGAAGAAATCAATCAATTATATGCTTCCTGCATGCAGTTGAAGAAAAATATCCCTCATGATACTATCTTATAAATTCAATAGCTTGATCAATACTAAAATTGTAGTTAAAATCAATAGCTTGATTATTCATTCTGAAATATGAAAGTAACTATCTTTGTATAACAAAGAGCACTTATCACATGTAGAGAGTCATCACTTGAAAACCAGTTTAAATATTGTCACTTCAGGCTCTTTTCTCTGTTCAATAATCATATCTTAGTCTGCAACTGGATGACCTTGGGCTCTGAACTTATCAGATCTCATAAGGTGAGGGAGGTTGAATTTAGCTGGTAATTACACAGGTATTTTCAAGAAAGATGTCACATAGCAGGAATAAGTATTTAGGAATTAGTGCATGTTTTGCTTCTCAACCTACTATTATATAAACTTCTCCACAGCAATGTCAATGAGCACTGAAACACGTGGAAATCTTTCATTTTAAACCTAAAAGCAATAAGGAGATTGTGAAAGAAATTATGAAAGAAGTATCCAGAACAATGATTATTCCAGATCTCAAGTAGTATCATGGATTTGATACATTAATTAGTGCCTGTCTTAAAACTGCACATGGATACTTGCAGTAGAAAAATAAAACAAAAAAAGAAAAGAAAAAAGCATTCAGAACAGCATGTCAGTCTTTTAGCTTTCTTTACATTTTTCTTACTAATATTTTTAGTGTTTTTTCTTTTCCTATACAATATTTTTAGATGGCTATTCCTTACCATTGCTTTTCTTCACCTGAAAATGCATTTGAGTGGGGGATGAGAAAATTTCTGCAGTCATGCCCATACAGTCATGCATGAAAGTTACCTATGTTTGGAAAGTGGAATGTTTGTTCAGTCTGGGGTAATTTGGTCTCTCTCTAGTTAAACTCATGTTGTGTGAAGCTAAGACAGCATGTGAGCTCTTTCTTTACTCATGCTTGTGTATAAGTTAAGAATCTGAAATAAGCACTCTTTAGTTTTCATTACCTATATTGGGACTAAAATAATTTTGGCATGAGAGGAAGAAGGTTTTTCAAACTACAGAACTGAGATCTTTAAAGCCATGGAAAGAATGTAAGAAAATTACATGTTAAAAGGATGACTTTTATGCCATGTGTAGTGCCATCTCATGAAAACTGATGGTAAAATTGGTAGTGCTAAGGCCAGTTTGGATGCCCGTGTACTTTTAAAACTAATGGGAATCTGGGAACCAGAATCCATCTCCTAGGGAAAAAATGCAGCTTTGTGTAGAAAAAAATCTTATATTTTTCTTAAGGTGAGGTTTTTTGCTAGCTTTTTGCTGACATTAATGTGGTTCTAAGAATTACCCTCTTTAAATTCAGGGTCCTCGTGGTGTCCAAGGTGCCCCTGGTCCAAGTGGAAAAGCTGGCAAAAGGGTAGGTAGCATATAAATCAGTTCTGCTCTGGGTAAATAGTTTTTATTTAAATGTATTTAAATATTTACTGATTCCATTGCATTTTCAAATGTTTGCCCCTTTGGGTTTTTGCAGGGGCGTCCTGGAGCTGATGGTGCCAGAGGAATGCCAGGAGAACCTGGTGCAAAGGTAAGTAATAATGAGACCTGAGGCTTTTTTTCCGTCTTGGAATGAGCTAGACAGATTTTATGTAGGTGCCACAGTTTCATCCAGGCCAACCCAAAATTCTTCTCTCAAATGAAAATACTGAGGTTTCAGATAGCTGGGTCAGATGCAAGAGCTGAGAATGAATCATCCATTTAAAATATGGTAATTAATGGTAATTCCTCGTAGTCTGACCTTGAAGAAACTTGATTCTTGGGGCATGATTTCTCTCTCCGTGAGTTAGTTTCTAGTTACAGAGTATCAGTAATAGTAAAGTCAGTTTTGCAACTGCAAAGTGCAGCTAGAATCAAGCTTTTCATTTCAGTGTGAAAATTCTTTTTTTAAAGAGCATAACCACAGCACAGTGAAAGAGCTGGGGCATCTTCTCTTGCTACAATTTGTAGAAGCAAATTTTGTGAGTTTGATCTATATGCTCACCCCCATGTGTTTCATTCAGTAATAAAAGGGTACATACAACCAAGGGTAGCAATTGACTTTTAGGGGGAAGGCACTAATTGTTCAGACAATTTAACAGTCATTTACTAAAGCTGTGATTTCTTTCCTAGGGTGACAGAGGATTTGATGGTCTTCCTGGTCTTCCTGGTGACAAAGGTAACCGGGTAAGAAGAAAAATATGTACATTTATACAACACCAAACTAATAGAGTCACAGAAATAATTCATTATTCATTAAGAATAGCACTAAGGACTGAGGGGAAAGTTAAAAACAGAATGTCAGCTTTTCAATCTACAAATAATATCTGTATTATCAGGCAATGTATTCCTCATGAAACTTTTGAGTAATATCAATCAATAGACAACAAATATATAAATTTATAGTTTAAATATATTTGCAGAATTTAGATCACATCTTCAGCTGGGTTGTGCTCTAATTTTTCTTAGTTCAGGAATTTGCCTGTTGGACTTTAAGTCATTGCTCTAAAGGAAAGAGTAATGGGGAAAGGAAATTAGCATGAAGTTTCTGTATCAGGAACATGTCAAATTTCAACTTACTTAGAAGCTTGCTCAAAAAAAATGGATATGAATATTTCAATTGCGAATTGTTTAGTGGGGCTTATTTCAACAACTGCAGCTTAAAGAAAGGTCACAGTTAAGTCAGATAAGTTAGGAAAATTTTTAGTAATATTTAAAACAAATAAAGTGCTTGTCCCTTTTGTCATACAAATCTACGGAATGAGACTTCATCTTTCCCTACAAAGTGCAGAAATAATCCCAGCCAGGGGTTTCTGCTTCAGATTATACCCCTAATGTAAGTGCTAGCAACCTGCTGAGCGTCCCTCCTTTACGGTTGTCCTGGTAAGTGCAGTGCACCGTTAAAGAAACAGTGGATGGGAATGTCAGCAAAACCATTTTCAAATCTTCTAAAGCTCAATGACCAAGGAGTTATTACCTCACCCTCACCCTTCAGTGGGTAAGCACAGTTGTACTTCCTGGAAAAGCTCAGCTGTGTTGGCTACCGGACGCTAATGTGGTTCTTTTTAGTAGCATCTAAGGATAGTCTTTTGAGTTCTGTTTGCAACAGGGAAAGAACTTCTGCTGTCATAAAGAATTTTTTCACTCCTCTTTCATCATCCCCGTCTCGGTAAAGAGTGTAGAGCTGTCAGTGCATCCCATAATGGAAACCCAGCGTGCTCAGCAGGCCAACAGCAGAGGGGGCTCGGCATTAAGCACTTGCCACCTGCACTCGCAGGGCTGAGCAGAAATTTGGCTGGAGTCAGGCAGTGTGCGTCTGCTTTCCAGCCTGGAATACTAGACTTGTCTGTGGCACCTTCCATGTCATAAAGAATTTCTTTTTTNAAAAAAAAAAAAACACACACACCTCCCCTCCCTGCCCCAAAAAATAGAAAAATAAGTTTGAGTTGAAATTTGCAAAATAGTAATGAAAATAATGACCTATTTTCATAACTTCTTTCATCCCACTATTTAAAAATCACTACATTCTTTTGTTTCTATGGAAATCTTCTGTAAAAAGTATGCAGTATAGTCCTTGTGAAAGCAGCTCAGTTCAAAACCAGGTAAGACGGTTATAGCTCTTGGAATCTTATACAGTGACAACATAGAATGCAAATGTTCAGTTCTCTTTGGCTTGTGATAATCAACACAGCAAGACAAGTGAAATACTGCTATTGAAGTTATATTTCAGCTTTAAAAGAATCAATGTTGAAAACCCATAACTTAAAGTAGAAGTTTCAGGACTGATTTTAGAATTGGTCATATTGGGCATATGAGTTGCAAGCTGAATGTCTCTCTTAGGTTATGTCTCTGTCAAACACAAGTTTTCAGACAGGAGTTACTGAATGAGATTCTCGGACTTCCAGTGTAGAGCAGATCACATCACGTGATGTCATTTTTTTTTTAACCTCATTATCTGTGACTTTGAACTTTTCTTATTTGGATTTACCAGATGCACAACTCTTCTTCAATATAAAAGCAAGACACTATATACTTTTAAAATAGGTCCAAGGAAAAAGAAATTCAGGATTTAAGAGAACACCTGAGGGGAAGAAATAAAGAACTGAAAAACTGAGAATGCTGATAATATAGGAGGTTTTGTTCTTACTGAACAGCAATACCAGGACACTGAATACACGCTCCTAATCTATGTCTAAGTACCATGTGACTGCAAGAAGGGAAAGGAAGCCCTTAAGGGGATGAGCTATTCCAGTATTTGAAAGGCCAAGTCAGTCTTCACCTGAATATTAATTGGAAGCCAGAGGACAGACCGTGTGTCTCATGTGTCGTCTTTCAGAATTGTCATTTAACATGCAGAAAAACACATTCTCTACCTGCAGATAACGTTGAGTAGTTGCAGAACCTAGGAAAATATAGAAACGGCTGTATTAATTCATCTTGAAGGTATTAGAGAGCAGTTCATAGTATTTAACTTTCTCTTCCGTGCTGGGGGAGGACAGAGAGGCAGTACAATAACATCCTAACATCCCTAAAATTGGGGGATGTGCTCTGGGTATATGAGGGTTACCTAAAATTCCCTAGGAGAATTTGGAAGTGTGAAGAACAGAGACTCCATATATCTCTACTAGAATCCCCAGCAGTGGTCAGGCTCCTTGGAGACACTGATAAAATTAAGGCAAACAGCATGAATACTTGGGTGTTGTCCAATGCCAGAAGGAAGTCACAGTCTCAAAGCCCACTGCCCAGAAGGAGGTCAGTCAGTGATGTTTGAGCTCTGTAGCACACTAGTTCTCTTTAGGAATTGGGAAAGAAAAATAAATCCTAAAAGTATGGTCCAGAATCTACTGAGGCTCTGCACATATAGACTTGAAAAGCCCCAGCCACTGAGGGGAAGTGTGGAAGTCTGGCTGCCTTCCAAAGCCTCAGACAAACCAGTCCCAAGGCTCTCAGTAGCTGGTGCCAGGGTGCATGGTTCTGAAAGGTGCTCAGTAAATCTCTGTGTATTCCCAGGCTCTGCAACTGGTTTCTTGACTTCTGCCCCACGTACACGTCTTATTTTACTGGTAGTAATACATTGTGTAGGGGAGAGGGAAGGTGGTGATGAGACAAAGGAAAATGTGGGTAACACTACCTTTTGTAGCAGTAGCTTGTGTATGTTCTGGGGCCAAAAATCACAGAATTAGAGAATCACAGAATATTCTGAATTGGAGAGGACCCATGAAGATCACCAAGTCCAACTCTTGTTACAGAGTGAAATTGTACAAACACAAATTATTCATTGTTTCAAAAATGCTCATCTGTTCCTATACTAAGTTAATGAAAGATTTTACTGAGTACTATAACTTACAGACTTGTATCACTGTATGAAGATGTGTTTTGACACATCAAACTTCAGCTAAGGTATTTGTTTTCATTTCCCTTCTCATCCATTATTGTTTCCAGCAGCAGAAATTTTCCAGCAGTTATTTCAATGACTTTCCTTATCTTACAGGGAGACCGTGGCCCACAGGGACCTCCTGGCTTACCTGGTGACGATGGATCAAGGGTAAGTTGCTATTCACACAGGAAAACCTAGAGTGAATCCTCATATAATGGAAATAAGGTCATGATAAATGTTTGGCTTTTTTCTAAAACTTGTTTCCCTTTTGCACAAAAACAGGGAGAAGATGGGGAAGTTGGACCAAGAG
This sequence comes from Melanocharis versteri, assembly GCA_013397845.1. Classification (NCBI taxonomy): domain Eukaryota; kingdom Metazoa; phylum Chordata; class Aves; order Passeriformes; family Melanocharitidae; genus Melanocharis; species Melanocharis versteri. The sequence continues at coordinate 370,549 of VZTG01006664.1, read as the reverse complement.
GTCTCCCAGGTGAAGCTGTAAGCAATTCTTTCTTATTCTTCTGTTTCTGTTACAAACAAAAGTAATGTTCAGATATTTTTCCATTCTATTGAACTGTTCTGAATTCCAGGTATAAAAATTATTGCATGTGCTTGTATATAAAGAATACTGTTTCTGGCTGAAAAGCAAACAAATGGACAGTTTTGTTAGGGTTCAAACACCACTTACAGGATTAGAATTAAGTCAGGGATATATCCAGCTAGGTATATACAACTTCCAGAATCACAAATGCTATTTCTTAGCCTATTGTGTAAAATCAGTCACTGCCATCCTTGATACATCAGAATACAACCAAGCCTCTGTTGCTTTTAAAGTGTTATCTAAACATCTGCCTATTAGAACATAAGGCCTGTGTTCTCCTCTTTTTTCACACTACCGTGCTTCATTGTGTATTTTACACTTGTTTCACATACAGAATTTCCACTCCTGTCAGTTGGAATTCTGCAGGTGCTGTCACTGCAGAACAGAGTTCTGCATTGCAGGCAAGAAATCAAGCCTCAGAAAGAGGAATTTTACCCTAAATGTCTGATCTGCTGCTGCCTACTCCTGAAGTACAAAGAAGTCGCTATAGTCGGTGTCAGTGATTTGTGACTATATCATCCATGAGGAGACTGGAGACTCAGTTCTGCCTGCCGCAGCAGCATGACATGAATGATGACACAGTGATGAAAACTAGTACTCATTCACATAGTACAAACCCAAAAGATTATGTTATGGACTAAAGTCTTGTTCACCTTAGTTATGAGAATAGACATTGGTCTTTTGTGAAAGGTTTTAGGGATAAGAAGAAAAAATTTGATGTCTGATTCCAGAATGTCTTGTATTTATTGTAATAAAATTGCTAGCAATTTTTAATTACTTATTGGATCCTTACTACAGATCAAAGCACTATTTTGCACTTAGAATAATAGTAAAGAGTATGACACACCATCATGTTTTCAAAAGAAAGGAATACAAATATGTATGTCACTGTTCAGGTCAGACCTTCAGGCCAAGACACAGCTGAAATTTTAGTGGAAGATGCTGTGCCAGTGTTCTGCACCATGAAATATGAATATCAATCTCCCACCTTTCTCTGAAGTGGCCATACAGAGGCTAAACCAAAGCTTGCCCTTCCACTGACATCCTGTTCAGACACATAGTGTCCTTGGGGAAAATCTGTTATCAGTGAAGTTTTTCCCTTCTTTCTTCCTAAGCACCCGTGCTGCCTTCCCTTCCTCCTTCCTACTCTTTATTCCATTCCTTGGCCAGTCCTGCTCACAGGCATCTCTGTTCAGAAAAAATCATGCAGGTGTCAATAAGGGTTTCTTCTCTTGCAGGGTCCACGGGGATTACTGGGCCCCAGAGGAACACCTGGGCCCCCTGGACAACCTGTACGTATGAGCTGTCCTGTATTTGCAGTTTCCGGAAGAAAAAATGGAAGTCCACTGAAAATTGCTCCTGTTATATTGTTTGTTGTAGGGCATTGCTGGTATTGATGGACCTTCAGGCCCAAAGGGAAACATGGTGAGTAAACTGGGAATGAGAAAGATTCTAAGAATGCTTTCCACATTCTCTCATCCCTGCAACTATGCCATCTCTTCAATTTAATTAAACTTTCCTGTCAACTATTCGGATTCATTATGATTTTATATGGAAAACACAAGGCTTCTGTTACTTAGTTTCCAGCCAAAAGGCCTGTCCATGCTTTTTCTCAGAGTCCTGTAGCACCACGGACTCCAGTGCTTAGGTCCTATGTGTGGGCTGTTATTCTCTATTAAAGAAAAGGTCATGATATTCATTAGCATGAAAAATTTCATACTGGAGAGAAAGTTGCTGGTAGACTTTAAAGAGGGAGGAACAAAGATGAGTTTGTACTCCTTTTAGTCCTGACAATGAAGATCTGTAATGCAGAAATGCAAACCTAATGCCCTACTATTTTTTTGCATGGTAGGGTCCTCAAGGGGAGCCAGGACCTCCTGGTCAGCAAGGAATTCCAGGCCCACAAGTAAGTGTAAAATAACTCTCAAGAAATACGATGTAATGTGCAGCAAATGTTTAATAAATGGAAATTACTAAAAGGTTAGCTTTTCATGTGCAAAACCGATAAAGCTTCAAGGATTTTATAAATAATGCTGCAAATGTGCCGAGGGCAGTGGGAGCAGAGTTTTCAAGTAAGTTTTCAGAGGGATTTTTCATTCAGGAGAAAAATGACTCATTCAGTGTTCCTGGAATGCAGCAGGAATGGCCACACCTGGAGGAGGGTTCTGAATAGGATCTTGTTACAGACCTACTGCCAGAATAGTGGCTTGTGCAAAAGGCTCACACAAAACTCCTGATCTAACTTGTAAGGGGGAAAAAAAAGCCACTTATATTTGCCCATGTGTTTAAATAAATTAATGAGGGACCTTTAGTAGGGTGAATGTATGTACATTGTTCTCCCTGGTTTCTCACACTGCTTTCTTTCTAACAGGGGCTTCCTGGTCCTCAAGGTCCTATTGGGCCTCCTGGTGAAAAGGTAAGTTACAGCATTATTTTGTTATTTCACAGTCAGTTCTGTGCAACAACCTTGTTTATGAGGGTTTTTTTTTTTTTTTTGAGGACTCTGCTATCTTTTATGGAATAGTAACCTAAATTTAAATATTAGATCTTCCTGAAATCATCAAGTAAATGAATAGCCAATGAATAACCAACAGCTTTCCTCTCATATACACTTTTCCACAAGCATAACTTCCTCCCTTTATTTTGGATTCGTTCTCTGTTATTAGCTTCAGAATCCCATCTACAATATTAAACAATGTCTACTTGCATGTTACTTAATTTCACAGCAAGCTGCAAAAATTATTTTTATTAATCTCTTTTTTATAACAGAGTTTTACCTATTCAAGTCTGATTCTGTTCTTTTTTCAAGGATTATATTATGACATAACTCTGCAGTGTAATTGGCATACTGTAGTGTCCTTTGGTGGCCTTTTCATCTGTTTGCACATGTTCTTGTGGCTTGAAACATGTCTTCTATTCATTTAAAAAAAGTCACTATTGAATTTTATGCTAATTTTACTTTTTTCCCCTTTTGTTGAATTCCTGCTCAATTCATTCTTTGATTTTTCTCCTCTTTGCTGTTTACTATATTCTTTTGGAGAAATTGATACTCTTTACCTGTCAGTGTGCTTAAGTATTATTCTAGAAAAATGGGTAAGTTCCACTATATCTGGATTCCATTTCCTATGCTTTCACAAAGGCATACCCTGCCTTTCAGCTATGAGCACTGGAGTTCTGTACCCTGCACTCTTTGCCTCTTGGACTTGTTGATAACTTCCATTGGGGAATCCTTTTATTCCTGAAATTCCAAATAATACTTAATTTTGTACACTGGAGAACTCTTCCCCAGCTTGTGTTATGTGTGTGCATGTTCATAGGGTAATTCCTGAAGCCTGTTCTCAGGCAAGCATCTCATTGAAAATTATGGGTCATTTTTGTAGGCTAAAGATCGTAAGAACTGGCCTTTTACTTATATATGCTATGAAAGTGTCATTCTGGCTTTAGTTTTATTTTTGGTTTATCCCTGATATCCATATCAAGGGATTTAGGTATGACTGCATTTATATCCTTAGCTCTTAGGGTCACATGTTTGCTATGGTTTTTAAGATGTGTGTCTGTTACTGCATTTAGGGACCGCAAGGCAAGCCTGGCCTTCCTGGACTTCCTGGTTCTGATGGGCCTCCTGTAAGTAAACAAATATTTAATCCCTTGAATGTTTAACCACTTTTACCAAGTGATAAATACTTCTGGATACCTGTGTTACAAAAACAAAATGGAGGGGAAAAGCAGTGGTAGTCCTAGTTGGCAACAGCATTATAAAATCCATTTAAAACCCCTGTATCATTTGAGCTGTTAAAACTAAGAGAATTACATTTTTGAAGCAGCTGCTGAAAACATCTGTGGCCTTTTAAAATGTGGTCCCAGATCATCATCTGCATCATCTGCAGGAATGCATCTGCAACACCTTCGGGGGCGCGTAAGTAACTTACTAACACACAGAGGGCCAGATACTGTTCCACTGTATCCTACCATGCCAGTCTGGTAGAGCGAATCGCCTGCAAAAAATGCTCACCACTTGTTCTCTGAGGAAACATGGAATAGACTGCATCTTTCTCAGCTTCCTGGCCTAAGGTGCCTATTATGTGTTGGAGATGCTTCTGGCACTGTGTAGACTGGGACACACCTAAGCCACACTGTGGTTGCCAAGGAACCCAGCTTCACTCTGAGGCTGCAATCGCTCACGTGAACAGAGTGTAACTGCCTGAGCAGCACAGGTTAAACGGAATCATTGGCCATAATAACATGCCCAGACACTTGTTTTCTTGCAGCAAAACCACAATTTTTTTATACTACTAAGACCCACTAGACAATATTATTTCTGAGACCTTGTCTATCCTCCCCATGCAATTGTCCCTTACAATTTTTATTTTAGGTGAAATCTGCATTTCTTAAACCTGACTTTCAGCAGGGTTTAACAAGGTCACTGCAAATATATTACGAACACAGAACTATTCCCAGGGCTCTCACAATCTAGCCTTTTACCTGCCAAAGTACCATTTTAATGGAGAATGTTAAGTGTGCAATGATAGTCCAGCTTGAATCATTGTCTAAACATCTGAATGTTTCCCCTTATCCTTTTCTGTATACTGAAACAATGTTAATTTCCAAACAAAAGCATTATTTACATCTGCATCTTGTTAAACCTTAAAAGCAGGGGGAAAATGCTGTAAGAGAGAATCAGGTGTCAGCACAGGTCTGTACCTGATACACACCTCTGCAGTGGTGGGCTGATCCCAGTCAGCAGCCAAGCACCCACTTCTTGCTGGCTCGCTCCTCCCACAGCAGGGTAGGGGGAGGATCACAAGGGCAAAGGCAAGGAAACTCCTGGGCTGAGGTAACAACAGCTCAATAAATGGAACAAAGCTCTGCACACAAGCAAAGTAAAATAAGGGATTTATTCACCACTTCCAATCTGCAGGCAGATGGCCAGCCACTTGCTGGGAAGTTGGTTATGGATGTCGTCCTTCCTCCTCCTCTCCCTGAGCTTTTATTACCGAGTATGATATCATCTGGGATGGAATATTTCCCTGGTCAGTTTGGAACAGTGTCCCAGCTGTGTCGCCTCACAGCTCCTTGCCCTCCTGCAGCCTAGTCACAATTATCTGTTAATCTTTAGTTTCATTAAATTGCCTTTAAATTTTGCAACATTTTAGTGCAAATTTTGTAAGAAAGGAAAACATTGGATTGGCTAATGTCGAGTGCTGTAGTATGAACGTCAGTGATACAAAGCAAAGTCTGAAACATAAATTTGAAAAGGAAGTCACAGTTTAGAACAAAGACATAGAACATTGAAACTAAATCAGCCTTCTATTGAATCTTTTGATAAATTCTGTAATTTTAAAAATAGTTTTAGGAATGTCTACATGCTACAATATAAATCACCCTTGTTTCAAAACCAAAGTTGAGAGTCTCTTGCATTACAAGCCTCTTACTGCTGAAACATGAACTAAGCTGAAGGACTGGTCAGCATATTCCTGAAAATATTGACATGAATGTAACAATTGTCCAGCTTTTCCTTTGTTATGTAAATTAAATTGGTATTGAAAGTAAAATCTTTCCTCAAAATTTTGTGTGTCTATTGTAATACAGAAGAAATGTGATTAATGACCTGAAATTCAAATATTTAAATGATCCTGTTTTTATAATAAAATGTCACTCCTTAAAAATTATTGCTTTTCAAATCAGATACATTTCTCTTAAAACAGGGTCACCCTGGCAAAGAGGGTCAGTCTGGAGATAAAGGTGCATTGGTGAGTTTTAAAACTTTTCCATTTATTTACACAGATTTCAAGAAAACTTTTGGTAGTTTTTCATCTTTATGGCACATCATCACATTTCATCTTTCATTGCTTCATGAACTATTTAAGAAGATAATTGAAAACCCATGACACATTCAAAGCACTTTTCGCAGACAAACATATATAGTCAAAACATTAGAGATTGTAAATAATATAAAGATTACTCTTTTAAATTAAACCTCATCTTGGAGTTGGCTGAGTGGCAATGAAAAGTTGCATACATTTTGTACAAATAATTTGCAGATATTTTGAGTTTTCAATTCTGTTGTATGGAGTACCCGCGGAAGTTCTTCAGAACCTGCTTTTTTGGGGGTATAAAAATACATGCAGAGACCTTGCATTTTTGAGGTCATCTTCAACTCGGTGTCGGTGTAAAGTATTTTTTTTTTTTACCTTAGAGAGCCCTGAAGGGCGTTGGAGCTCCTTAAAATGTTCTGCTTACTCAGTATGGACCCTTATTTATCCAGAATGGCACCCTTTATAGCACCTGAATTCAGTTTCAGTCTTCAGGGGCAATACTAAAATGTTGTATTGTGGATGATTGAGTGAATTAATAGGACATTTCAGAAAGTACAGCACTACAGACAGCTGCGTATTATATTTGTTGAAAGTGTTGTTATCTGTAAAAGACTTGTATTTTAAGTTTTGTAAGTCCAGGCGTGTGGCCATCTGTCAGTTGTTTCTTATGTCTTTTGAATTTATTGATCAATTTCAGCCAAATTTGATAGAAAGTTCAGTTTCTCAGAGATGTTAACAGTCCAAAGGTTTTGTGAAAAGTACATTGGAGAGAGGAAAAAGGCCTTATCAATGTCACAATTAGTGAAAGATTTTGTTATCTGTCCATCTCAGACACTGGAGAATCAGCAGAGCAGCTCAGCCTCAGACAGAGGTGTCATGTTTCCAGCCTTCCTTGCTCCCACCCTTCACAGAACTCAGTTTCTTCAGGCCCTGCCATCAGATTGCACAGTATCCAAGTTGAGCGTCTTTAAAATACTCAGCAAAATGTAAATGAAAGGATCCAGGCACCAGTCAGTATTGATAGCACCATGAGCCTTTTAGCTTCCAGGCTTGGGATGTCTTTTTTGTTCTTTTTTTTTTAAGGCCATGATTTTTATTATTCCCATTATTTTGGTCTCTATTTTTGACTTGTGTCATCATCATAATTAGCTTATAAATCATCTCCAATAAAACACCACTGGTTTCTAACTGGCATATTTTTGTTTGTTTCTGATTGTTTGTTCCTTTATACAGTTACCATTGTTTCAGATAATTTATAGTATGGATAGATGCTTCCCAAATATACAAGTTAGATCCAAGTTCACAATTCTATTAACAGTTTATAGTGACATTGAATGGTGCTTTTTAATGCCTTAACTTTTCTTAATGGCAGGCAGCCCAGTGTTATTTTGCTGCCTCATACATTATAGTGAAAGAATAAGGATTAGATTCTGAAGAGAACTGCTTGCTAACCAAAAGCTATACAAACAAAGGTTTCAATATATTTTAGGGGCCTCCAGGTCCTCAGGGTCCAATTGGATATCCAGGTCCTCGTGGTGTAAAGGTAAGATTTAGTTACTGGATTCCTCCCCTCACCCCTTTTGAATATATGCATGTAGGTAATTCTTTATATTCTTCCTTTAGGGTGCTGATGGTGTACGTGGACTCAAGGGATCCAAAGGTGAAAAGGTAAATCTGACTGCAGTTAATTATTTTCCCTTTTTACACTGCAACATCTTCTGTCTCCTTCACTGCAGTGTGCTTTATCTCATAGCAGTGGGTTTATTTTTGCCTTTCCCTAAGGACATACCAAGCCCAGTGCCTAAATCAGTGACCTCCATGGTTATTTACACTGGTACAAAGTGAATATAAAACCTTAGTTATTAGAATGGCTTTCAATCCTCTTTCCACCAGTTTGAGTAACTTCTCTCTAAAGTGGCCCTGAGTAGAGAATTAGACATCCCCTCTCTTGTTAGTAGATACTGTAGTGGTTATTGAGAAGCTTGTGCATCAGAGAGATTTGTGGTGACAATACTGGTTTTTATCTGTTTCGATAGAACCGTAAAATAGCTCTTTATGTTTTATGTACATTGTGCAATGGCTTTCTAGGCTCAAGGTATTTTGTCCCAGATCTTTGGCTTTGTCAAAGTGATGGACAGTCCCAGTCAGATGCATATATATGAATGTGAAGAAAGCTCTTATTTCCCCTGATACCATTAATTCTGTGTGTAGAGCTCTTCCCAGAGCAAACAGCAGCCACTGCGATCTGTGCTGACTCCTGATGGTCTGCGGTGGCTGAAACTGCAGCCAGGGTTGGTTTAAAGTCACACTTCCTTCAGCACTCAAAATAAGAGACACACAACAGACACCATCAGTCATACCTCCTGATCACACAGGCACATTCACCCTTGTGGCTCTGCTGGCTAATATATATAGAGAGAGGTATTCAGATATATAGATATTTATAGATATTCTAAAGCAGAAGACTCAGTCTTGCCAAAAAGCCTGGGTTCAGAACTTGGCTCAGATGCCAAGAGCTGCTGTACATTTTCAAGCCTTCCTAAACCACAGTTTGTCTAGTCAGCATGCTCATTTTAGAGTTGCTCATTAAATCTAAGCTGAAGAAGAGTGTGTTTAACATCTGTGGAGACTGGACAGTTCAAAACCCCACCTTTTTCTTGTGCCTTATTGGATGATTAATATCCTGCTTGGACAAAATACAGGACTAGTATATAAATACATTTCATATATGTGTGTATATATATCTTTGTATATCAATGAATACTGATTAGCACAATATCCACACTTCTGTGTTCCTAGAATTGATCTCACAGTTGCACTAAGACAGTGAATTCTACTGAATACCTCTAAAGGTCACACAAAGATATTTCATAGTTTGTTATCTTAGTGCTTTAAGGGTGCGTTCACAGGCCTTTTTTTACTGAAATTATTCATCTGCCATTACATGGGGGAAAGTACTGCAAGAGAACAAAATAAATACTCTTATCATTCGGGGAAGCCTCCATAGATCTGGAATGGTCCAGGGATATCAGAGGAGGCCTATCTCTGTACTGACCAGTAAATGTGACTAGAACTCTTTAGTTATTTTATTTTTTGTTACCAGCAGAGGAAGAAATAGAGCGTTCAGCTCTCTCCTCCTACAGGGAATAAAATCAGCCTCTTGTAGATCTCAATAGCTGGAACCTCACAGTGAAAGCTGAAGAAGTTTCAGTTCCTTTGGCAGCCATTTGGTCAGTAGTAGGCACATGGTCAGTCCTTGCTAAGGGTTCTCATGTAATTATTACTGGCCATATTACTGGCCATCACTGAGCAACTTTTACAACTGAAGCTTTTTTGGTGTATTCTTCACACTGCCATTTTCATTTTCTTCTAAATTTTAAGAAAAGCCACCTTAAAATTTTAATTCATGCAATAGAGGATGACCGCATAAAACTTTGTTTCACCATTTAGAAAGCATGGGAAACCTGCTTTTAGACTGGTTTTTAGTATATTTTTTCAATGAATCACAGTTTTACTTCTTTTTTTTTTTACATTAACACATTTCTTAAGAAACTATATTTGCTTGTTTTTGGTTTTTTTTTTAAATTTTGATGCCTCCTTGCCTATTTTGACCTGTTTACCACTAGTAGATCTACTTCTATCACACTTTCTAGGGTTATTTGTTGCATGCACTATGACTACTTCCAAATTCAAAATGGCTTTAGCCCTGCAGTCCATCTCACTTGGTGATCAGGGAGAAGATAAAACTTTTATGGGCCCAGGAATGCAAAAAGCAAACTTCTTTCTGAACATGAGGGTTAAATACAAAGCTTTCTTGCTTCTTTTTGTTTTGGTTTTTTCTTCAGTAATGTGGAGCACATTGTCACTCTCTCCTGGTTTTATTGACAGCCCAATCACTACTGAGATTCAAAGTCAGCAGTATAAGTTCAGCATATAAAAAAACTAATGGCATCATAGTAAAACGTTTTACTGTGTTCCTATTCATCACAAAGACCTTTGATGCCATGGTACAACTAAGCATCAGATGAAAATGGAGTCAATAATCTTTGTTGCCTGGATTTTGGAAGAGTAGTTTTATGATGAGTTAGTCTCAGAAAGAGAGAACCGAAAGCTGATCAGTTTATGCTGGAGCAAGTAATAAACAACTCTGCTGAACACATCTGGAGATTTCTGCTTGTATCTGAGCTAACTCGTACAGATGTGAATGAAACCTGTCTGAGTACTGTCTGCTTGTACTTCAGCACAGACACCAATTAAATTGCTTGGAGTAGATTCTCTGCCAGAATTTTCTAGGCAGTAAATAAATAATTCTTACTAGAAACAGCAATAATGTGCACCTGTTTTGCCACTCTATATGGATTCAGTTTTAATGTTCATACTTTTCCTACTTTCTTTCAATCACTTCAGCCAATGAGAGTATGCAGGGCTGAGCATTGCTGGGTATCAAACTGCTGTACAGAGATCACCACTTCTTTTAAGTTATGAGCATTATTATCTTTGGGTTTTGTGTCAATTTATTAAGATGCTACAAGCAGTCAACTTTTTCATTCCTTTCATGATTCTTTTAAGGCACTAGATTAAAAGAAAAACTACTTAAGAGGGAAGTTCTGCTATCAAAAGAATAACACTGATTTATTTGTCACCAATTTTTTTATTTAATTGAATGGCTGACTGCATTAAAAAGAATGATAATCAAAAACAGGAGTTAAGAAAGGACTTTGCAAGATAATTTGTATTAAACCAGAATACCTTTAAATAGATTTTTGAACAACTGTTGTTAAGAATTTTCAAACTAAAAATCCATTTTTTGTAGTGCACTGGTGTATTTTCTATAAAGCAGAAGTACCCAGATTAGATTTTCTGGCATCTGAAGTTCCCACTTTATCTACACAGGTTATTTTACTCTGTAGTGCATTTATTTTCTTATCCTTTTTGCAGGAAAAAAAGTTCCTCTATATTACTAAGTCTTTACATGCGTTTCTGCCTTTTTTAGGGTGAAGATGGTTTTCCAGGGTTTAAAGGTGACATGGGACTTAAAGGCGACCGGGTAAGCATTTATTCGTAGACCACATGTTCTTAGAAGTTCAAATGTTATTATTTTGAAAGGATCACTGAAGTGAACAAATATATTTAAACCAAAATAAAATAAAGGCTAGCATTTAAAATTATTTCTACTCCCTGTGCATGCACAAATTTGAGCCAGAGATATGGTTCTTGTGAGTCAACAACGGCATGGTTATAAAGAGGAAGAGAATGTCAGTCTTGAATATCCTTTTTCCTAAACTTCTTCCTAGGCAATCTCCTTTTTCAGATTCCAAGATCTCCAGTATTTCCCTGAGGAAAAGTTATCTACCTGGATAAAGATGTTTCCATTCCAACCCAGCATCTTGCTAATCTCTGCCAAAATGCTGTTTATTTAGCCCAATGAGCAATTACTTCCTTTCATAGGAAGTGTTGGGGAGGTTGTAAAAAAGCTTCTCATAGGAGGCTGCTGGCCTGTATCTGTAGTCTGTATACGTAAATAATTGTGAAGATGGTATCCACATAAGTACTTAGATAAAGGCAATTTTATTTCTATGGACTGCCAGGGTGCCTTCTCAAAAATTTAGGAAAGGAAAAATAAGAATACAGTTTTCAAATGCAGCTGTCTTCTAGCAAGACAACTAGGCTCTAACACTCTGAAAGGGATATTCAGTGCCTAATTTACAAATATTTTTATTTATATAATGAACGTAAGTAGTGATATTTTCCTAATAGGAAATTGGACAGGGCTTATAGCAACCTGATCTGTTTGGAGATATCCCTGTGCACTGCAGGAAGCCTGGATGACTTTTAAAGGTTCCCTCCCACCCAAATTATTCTATGATTTTGTTCTCTATTTAGATGTTTAGATGTACTGAAAACTTATTTTTTAGTAATTGTAGGCAATCTTTCCAATATATGCATGAAGGCAATTGTTCCATATTTATAAGGTGATGTTTTTCAGGGAGAAATTGGTCAGCCAGGTCCACGAGGAGAAGATGGCCCAGAAGGTCCAAAAGGTCGAGCAGGTCCATCTGGGGACCCAGGTGCTGCTGGTCCAGCTGGGGAAAAGGTCAGTAGGCAGAAATCAACATCAACTTGCCATTGTTCATAACATAGATGGAACCCATAATCTCCAGCACTGAAAAACAAGCCTTCAGATCTGCAAAATCTTTAGCTACTTAACAGTAGTTTTTGTGACAGTACTGCAGCAGACCACTGGAGCTCCCATTTGATTGGGAATCCTTATCTTGTAAGTATACAGAGAGGCACTGTAGTACTTCACCAGTACCTGAGGCAACTCCATTCTTATCCCAAATCACTTACAGTGCATGGAAAACACAGTGCAAAGAAAACAGCTGGTCACAAAGGAAGATAAAGGTGCTGCTGGAGAGTGAAGTAATATTGAGTCATATTACAGCAAATGGTGGTTTGGAAATTGTTTTAAATGGAAAACATTTCCTGAATAAAAATCCAAAATAGGGTTGGCAAAAGGGAAAGGGATTGTTAGGACAGAGGACTGAAAAAAGGGTGGTGAAAAAAGACAGATCAAGCACAAAGTACAAATCTCTGTAGAAACCTGGCTTCAACAAAAACCATTTAAGTTTGGTTTACAGGATGGAAAGGAGGCTGAGAAATGTGTGTGTGGGTACTGTCAGAAAGGAAACGTGATTTCAGCAATGGTAACATAAATAAATGGAGAAGTATGGTTATATAAAATAACATAAAAATGATGGTTCAAAAATGTATATCCAATATACATATAAATGTAAATGTATATCACTTAAGTGAGAAGATGCTGATGAAAATATTTCCCTTCAAATTTTTTGGTGAACTATAGCTTCAATTCTAGTTCTGTCATGAAAAAAATAGGACAGAGGGTGCCTAAACCAAATCAAAACAAAACAAACCTTTTTTTTTTTTTAATTGGTAGTTTTTAAATTCAAATTTGAGTTATTTTTTTATTCAAATTGATCACTAGGAATGGTTTTCAGCCATTTCTTCTTCACTGTGACATATTTGGCACTCTCACAGTATCACAAGTCCAGAATCTGAAGCCCTAAATATCAGAAGATATTAGAAAAAAATTGTTGGTGTTGATAATTCTATTAGCTCGCTTTGGAATTTTAGACCCACAGTTTTCCCTTTTCTACAAATATTTACATCTTTTCTTGCCCACTGGAAGGCACACATTTTCTGTGGATATTCTATGGATGCTTGGCCAGAACAGAATGGGTCAGAGAGGAATTCTTTGGTGTTGGTTCTGTGATATTTATTTTAGTGCAAAAACTGGAATAGTCACTATGAACTTTTAGATCTTCCCACAGTATCTGGAAAGTCTGTAAGAGCAGATATAAATGTCTTGTTTCCTTGTAATTCCTATGATGTATTTAATGCAAAGGTACTACTCTTGCAAGGAAAATAATGAAATCAGTGCAGTAGTCCCTCATTCTCTATGTTCATCTGATTCCATGATAAGAAAACTCTATTTCCCAAGTAGGTCTAAAGCTGGATTTGCTTGTTGATGAAATCTCAAATAGGGTGCCAAGAAAATGAGGACCATATCAGAAAAGAGCTTGTAATAAAAAAAACATCTGTGTTCACACTCACAACCTGGGTGACTGGGCTTGCTTACCTGTAAATTCAGGGACAAAACTTTCACTGAATTTGGCAAGAGTTTGATGTGCTGTCATACTGCAAAACATTTAAATCATTGCAATGCATGTGGCTTGTTTCAGGGTGCCAAATAACAGGCAGCGTTATTATTAGTTTCATGAATATAAAAATTGTTCTTCAGTGTCTCACTAGACACCTGCACTTACGTGAATATGATAATACACAACATGTTTATTTATGTGCTGTATTTTTTACCAATAGACATTTTTTGGAAAATTTCCTTCCCCATACAAGTCTCTCCTTCCTATTTTACGTTATCTATGGTTACTGCAGAGTACCATATGATATTTTATAGTCATCTTTTCCATTGAGTTCTTCTCCAAAGCTTGATATTCTAGAACATAGAGGAATTCTTCCCCAGAGTTCCCATCTTTCAAAGTCTGAGGCTGCTTTCCCTTGCCTTTGAAAGTGGCAAACTATCTCTCATCCTCTAGAGGTCTAAAGAGACCAACTCAATGGAGTAGGGCTCTGTATTTCATTTCTGGGAATGCTTGATGTCAGTGCTGATCAGTCTTTTCTGAACACAGCAAGTTGGTAATGGTTGTTGACAAATCCATTGTCAGCAAACGATCAGTGGGGTATAATTTATCATAGTCTCTCTTTAGAACTGTTCAAGAAAAGAATTGATTCTTCAAATGCCTATTCATGAAAAGTCAGTCGTCACACAGCATAAATTAAAAATAATTTCTTCTCACTTAAACCTATTAACACCCTGATTTTTTAGAGAATATTAATTGTTTAATGATCTCCACCACATAGCACTGCACAGCATTTATGGGAGAAAAAACCCTTTGAAGTATTGATTTCTCTGGATTCATTCATTGGAGTGGGATTTTTATTTCAGTTTGGGGCACTAAGCCCACTGGTGATTAATTATAAAAATGAGAAATTGATTTAATTTAATATTATATTCCATGGAGTATCATCACTCTGTGTTGGAATGTTTCCACTCTATGTTTCCACATTTTTCTATGTGGAAAAATTACTTTGTATAGAAGCTTGCTGAACCACTAAGGAGGATACAGTAAAATTTAACACTGCCTTCTCATTGCAGGGTAAGCTTGGCGTGCCTGGATTGCCAGGATATCCAGGAAGACAAGGTCCAAAGGTAAGCTGTAAATGAGCTGTATATTGAGTTTTTTGACACTGGTCACAATGGCAGTTATTTCATTTCTGTGTGCGGGGAAGCAGCGTGTGAACATCAAAGAAAGGACCATTTTTCTCATTTTCTTTTTTGACAATCATATTCTGAAATAAAATCCATAATAACGTGGGATTCCATATGACAGGCTCTTTATGGAGCACTATCTTTCCTCTTTTTAATACACTACCCTTTAGCATCTTCTTCTGAGTTATATTGTGCCAGCATCAGACTGCCATGCACTAGAGAATTGGAAAAGGAAGGAATTGCTGATATTCTTGAAGGAGAATAGGCACTACATTGACAACTAAATGGATGCTGATAGCAATGGGAATTTTCAGTGTGGTGCAGGGATTCCATTTGTGTCATTACTGCCTCTTCCATGGAATAAACTATATTTCTTTGAAACGTATCATTTACAATTTTCCTCATCATTTCCTTCAGTTTCTTTTAAGACAAACATGATGAAACACAATCCTTAGTTAGTTTATGTGCCTATATCTATTCTTCAGCTATCCTATATATTGGATTGCAGTAGAAAACCACACAGGGAGCTTCTGGTTTAAAACATTTTTATGAAACATATTTCTATCAGGTTCATCCTAACACATCTTTAGGAAATGCTAAATTGATTGCAAGATCTCTTTCCTGAGATTAGGAAGAAAAAAGATGTAATAAAAGCATTGTTCCACAGACATTTCACTGTGTAGAGGAGACCATTAGGGAGACATTGTAGCTCCAGCCTCTCTCAAAGAAGACCCATCTAGGCAAATATCACAAGTAAAAGAATCCCTTACCACTCCTACACAACTGAACAATCAACATGCAGTAAAATCCTTAATTCTGCCCTACTTTGGATCTATTTTTATTTCCAGATTTGAAATTATTGGGGGTTTTGGATGAAATACAACTTCTTGAAAAGCAAGGTGTTTTTCTGACTCTGGCCTATACCGTGACCCCTTTCAGTCAAATGAATGGACTGCCTGAAGAATGATTATTCACTGAACACTGCATTAGTGAAAAATATTAAAACTACCTATGGAAAGTATTAATGAGAACTGTGCACCCTAAAAGACACAGGGGGTTTTGCTTCAGTTTCTTGACTCAAAATGTCTGAGATTTCAGTCTCATTGTTCTCCTTTAGAATTGTCTTTTGAAAAATCTAAGATAAGAGTTTTACATTATTCAGTTCTAAGAACAAAAATGATGTAACATTTCAAATAAAAGTTGATTGATTCTTTCTTCAACAAAGAATTGATCAAGAACTTCCTTGCATTAAATTTTTATCCCATTAAAATTGAAAATAGTTCTCAAGCTGTGTTCACTGTTGCTCTTCTAATTTGTTGCTCAAATTTCCAAGAAAGACTAATGACAGCTACAATACCTAACTCACTAGAGGCTTCTTTGGAAACTGAGTCACAGGCCAGTTCAAATTAACATAAAGGAGTGAGAAAAAAAGCAGGAGAAAAATATACTAGCTATGTAAAGCAAACGGGAAATCTTGCCCTCGTATTGTCAAGAAAGTTGACATAATTCTTTTTGTTGATACTTGCTTTTCATTAATTTTTTTTCTAAGAATTGTTCTTAGAGTACTGCCGTTACCTGATAATTTTCACTACACTTTTTTCTTTTCTCCAATCCAGCCTCTCTTGATTAGCACATTTCCAAAAACTACTGCACATGTAAGATATTTACAACCAAGTCATGACTATTAGTGCCCCATCATTTGGTCTGGGGTTTTTTCAGCCTTTTAATTTTAAACAACATGCTTGGGCTTTACAGACTAGAATTTTCAGTTTTATTCTTATATAAAGGTATAACTAGTGAAGAATTAAGAAGTAAGAAAGAAAATGAAAGGAAAAGGAATATAAAAGGAAGGAAGAAAAATATTACTTTTCTGCCACCAGTCAGTATCAGTAAGTGTTTCATTAGAATCTGTGTTAGTGAAGTTTTACTGCCCCTAAGTCTTTTATGGATAATTAGAATGATTATGTAAAACAAGATCCATTAGAGGAAAAAGAGGAGTAAGGACAAGAGAAAAAAAAAAAAAGAAAAAAAATTACTAACATTTTAAGGAAGAGCACCAAGAAACTCTATTTTAGGTTTTTGTTATATGCATTTTATTTGCCAGTAAAATGCTAACAGCAAGCTGCACAGACATAGATAGAAGCATTATGACAGCAGGGACTCTGGCTAGTAAATTTTAGTGGCTGGCGGAACCAAACACTCTCTTCATGTCCATCCCCAGCCAGTTAAAAGTATATTTTATCATGTCTATCACCTCTTTGATCCCAAGTTCCTTATGAAACATTAACACCTGGGCAGGTAAAAAGTCTGCTGTCCCACCCAACCCGTATGCCAGAAGCAAAGAAGAAAACAGTCCTGTTTCCATTAGACTGGGCAGCTAGCAGAAGGAAAGGGGAGAGAAAAAGGGGGAGGAACAGAGCTGGGAGCAGTTTCAAGTCAGATAATCTCATAAATTCTGCTTATGTATGAGTTGCATGGATCGGTTAAATGAAACTGTCCAGTGGTTGGTTTACAGTGAATAAAGAACTTGAAGTAATTAATTTACAGCTCAGTAAAGTGAATAGAGGATGTGGCAAAACCTTACCCTTTTTTGGAATTATTTTTTAAAAGAATTATTTTACTGTGAGGCAACAACGCCTTGTTTGTTTGTCTTCATTATGATACAGTTATTTCTAGTGTGCTGTTACTAATTATTACATTCCTACTTTAAAAAAAAGGTGCAGATTTAATGAATATTTTATTGTCTAATAAGATGACAAATAATGTCCATTCTATACATTGATTTTTTTTTTAATGCTTTCTGGACTTGAGGCTTTATGGTAAGTTTATTTACAGATTTCATAAGTTTATTTACAGCTGTCAGACTTGCAAATTTGACATGTACAATGTACACGACCTTGGAGTTGTGCTTTATGTGTCAATTAAATGTTGACTTTACCACTGTTTTTGCTCTTGATATCCTCTGACATTTGCATTGATTTCTTACATAGGGCTCAACTGGTTTCCCAGGATTTCCAGGCGCCAATGGAGAGAAAGGTGCAAGGGTATGATAATTCATTCTTACATAACACTTAATTAACTTTTAAAATTCAGTGCTGGGGGAAACCACCGAAACCTAAGGATACAAGTTAGTCTCTAAAGAACTATAAAAACAGGCTTTTCACATTAAAGATGGACCTTTACTTTATGTAAAACAGCACATACTGAGGCACTATTTGCCATTCTTTAAGGTATTAATCTAAATATACAAGAACTTGGACACTTTCTTGCTGTACATACTGCTATAATTATATAATTTGAAAAACAGGATAAAAATCACCTTTGCTGAAGGGTTTGGGGTTTTTTTTGGACAGTATAGTTGAGTGAGTTGGCAAGAACTATTTCCCTGTATCTCATGAATTATCCTGCTACCATGCAATTTACCCCAAGGCAATTCAACTTGTATTTCATAAATATTCTGACTTGCCACAAGGGCTTTTTTTTAGGCTTAGCTTCAAAAAGGCAAAATATACCAGGCAAGATGAAGAACATGTACTATTACATGTATTTAAAAAATGTAAAATTACGTCTTTTGCTGCTTTGTTTGCTTGAAGCAGGTGAGGGGAAATCTGTTACGCATGTTCTTCAAACTATAACAATTAAAAATAGATTAGAAAGAAGGTCACTGTGCTGTTGTCTCTAAAACTCAATTGAACATAGCCGGACATGTTAGAAAAAGGTGAAATTAAGAGATGAGTCAGAATTCATAGCTGATAGCAACATCAAGTCAAACAGGTAATATATATCATTATTCTTAAAAGCAGAAATTCATTATTTTAAGATGAAATATATGAAATCCAATAGCATTTGCATTACTTGTGTACGGTTTAAATTGTTCTTGTATTATTTTAGCTAAGATGAAGATGCAGTGTTATGTACAGGCACAAGCAACAAAGCAATGCTCAATTCATCTGTGTTGTGAAAAAATGAGACAACTGCTAATAAAGGCAGCAGATTGAAAAAAAAAGCAAAATTATGGGATCAAACAGCAGGCTTAAAATTATTAAAGTCTTACTATATTGATCTGTTTTCAGGCCTTCGTAAAGCTTTAAGTTCAGCTAGGGTATTAACCACGTAATTAATACCATCAAACTGCTTGTATAGCGAAATATTATGCTGCTCATCAATGAGCCCATAACTGCAGGTTTTGTAATGAGAATCAGATATTATTGTTAATCTTGCCTAAAGGGTTATTATGGTGTTTTATGCTACCACGCATACAGATACTAGGAAAGACAGTCCCTGTCCTTGAGAAGATCACAGGCTGTGTAGCATTTCAAAAACAATACATGATTTTTATTCTGATAAGTGAAATAAAACCAACAGTAAAAAAAAAAAAAAAACAAAAAAAAGGGGGGGGAAACCTGTCAAGAAAACAAGTGTATGCATTTAATTGGTTTCCAATAAAATGAAGCTTCGTGCTAAAACATCTCTGATGATTTTTTTGTTGCTGGTTTGTTTACCTCAGAGATTAGAAAGTACCAGCCATCAGGTTCCTTTCTCTACCTGAAGAATACTCTCTTGAATTTTAAGATTCTTTGCATTACAATGCACAGCAATTTCAGTGCAGAGCCTGAAGAAAAAATCCCGTTGAGCATGATATCAGGAGGTAATATTAAAGCAAAAAATTAAGGGCTGGTATTCTGGCAAGTTCTGTATCTCCGTCAAGTGTGCATAATTTTGGTAGGCATTACAGTGCCCATTTCTGTTATAAATGAAGAGAGGCTTGCCCTTTCTTTTCTCTATTAACCTGTGGACCTGTCCACAGGAACCTGGGAACTTTGTTTTTAAGACTGTTCATGATGCCAAGTCCTTTTGGCTACTGCAGAGGGACTCTGCTTGTTATGTGCCAGCTTCTATACTATTTTAATGTAGTTTAAAATGTTCTAATGCCTCTGACAGAATCTGACTCTCAGGCAAATTTAGTGCATTTAGCCACAAGTCCCAGTGAGCTCAGAAAGATAACCAATTTTATCAAGGACCATGATTCTGTAAATTGAAATGCAAAGTAGATAGTTAAAGATAAAATAACATTTAAACTTAAGGGAGTTGCTCTCTGCCTCCACTTCAGTAAAAAAACTTTATCTCACAAATAGAGTGCCTGCTAAGATGATTTCTGTGGACTTTTCTTTCCAGGGATTGCATGGCAAACCAGGCCCCAGAGGACAGCGAGGACCAACAGTAAGTTCTTTTGATTTGCAATTTAGAAGCTTCTCTGTGTAAATTGCCTCCACTATACTATGAAGAATTACTTTCATTAGATTATAATATCCAGTATTTATCATCAAGTGCATCTGTGTTAAATTGACAGGGTCCAAGAGGCTCAAGAGGTCCCAGAGGTCCCACTGGTAAACCAGGTCCAAAGGTAATTGTCAATCACCCTGTATGGATTGGCTACAGGCTGTTTCTTTTAAATGAATGTAAATCCTTGAACGTGCTGTCTTTCCTTTCCAGGGCACTTCAGGCAATGACGGTCCTCCTGGCCCACCGGGCGAAAGGGTTTGTGAAAGCTGTCTTTGTACACATTGTTTTTCCCACTACAGAGGAGTGTAATTTGAGGGTGGCAGGGCTGTTTTATTTTCAGCTCTCCCTCTCATATCTCTGTGCTACTTCGACCGGGGAACCGGAACTAAAAGAAATCTCAGTTCCAATGATGCTTTTCACAAAGTTACGAATGGGGCGGCTGAAGTTTGCTGGAAGCTTCTTCCATCTGTAGCTCAGTTTTGTACATATAGGACACAGAGTGCCTACACACTGTGTTACATCCATGCACTTTGTATAAATCCCTGTGAATTACAGGTGCACTCAGCTTAGGCTCTTCAGAACTCCTCACCTACGGCAGCTTACTGCCTGTTTATTGGATTAGCAAACACTCAAGCCACCTCCAGAAGATTCTTTGTTGAAGCAGCTGAGTTTTTTTGTTCTGATCAGCTAAGAATTCCCTTCAACCTATTTTCTGCATGCCTCAGAAATCCTATTGTTCTCACTAAAACAAAATTTTCTGCTTGCTATTATCTTACAAATCAATACGCAAATCCAGTACACAGCTCATTGTACAGCAGTACATAGAAAAAGAGTATTAATAAATCGTATTTCTAATGGCAGCACTTGAAAACCAAGTCAGTGTAAGTGGATGAGCTTTCTGCCAAAGAATTTTTGCACAGCTTAAACTTTTCTTTTGTAGCCATATTTCATTAAACTGCTCACTTTTTGCATATAGGAAGCCTAAAGATCTTCTCCCAGTATCCACCCCAAGGTCCCAGAGTTCTGTAGGAGTCTTGCTCTTAAGGAGGGAGCTCATTGTACATTTTCCCCAGCTCCATAAAGCCACTTTTTTTGGCATTACCTGGGATGTGGGATGGAGAGAACGAGGCATAGACCAAGAAAGGAAATGTAGGTTTCTGTACACTGAGGAGGATCAGAGGCAGTCTACCAGAAGGGGAATAGCAGATCCTTGTGGAAGAGGAGTTTGCTGACAGCTCCAAGACTTTGCAAGGAAAAGGAGTTGTGGGGGTACTAAAATAATGAGCAGATCAATCCAAGACGAAGGCATCCCTGAAGAGAAATGGATAAAAGCAAAGAGATGAAGAATCATAGAGCACCATGGCTCTCATCACTTGTGTAATATAAGTGTGAGGTATCTATTTGCTTTCCAATAGGAGTGAGTGTCAGCCAAAAAATAAAACTGTCATCACTACTCCTCTGAGACTATTTCAGCTACCAAACATGAAAATAATAAATAATCTATCCTGTGTAGCTACTGTTAAAATGAAATTTAATAACAGAAATGAAAATGTAATTTTGATAGCACACTGTTAGTATTCGAGTGCTTTTTCTCACATAATCTGTCAGTCCACTGACCTGCAAGCCATATTGTGAATGAAAAGAAAAATGTAAATTTTTTTCCTCAGAAAGCCTCAAAGTGTGAGAACAGGGGACATTTATGAGAAAGAAAGTGCATTTAAATGTAAAACTTTGAGTTGTGTTCCTATAACCCAATTTCTGAGATCGACCAATTTCATTCAGGTATTTTTTAGCTGAGTCAATTTTATTAGTTTTCCTCTATAAAGCTCCTCCTTTTTTGAAGCTTTATGCTATATCCAGAAATAAATGAAGAAAGCTAATTTGTTCACAGACATCGCATATCGAAAAACTACCAAAACCCTCATATGGAGCATATTTGTGTGCTATGAAGGTTTCAGAAACAGACATACACCTCTTTTTGAAGGAAAAAAAAATATGGATAGGGCAGTAAGATCACAAAGATCTAGCCTAGCACTTCTTAATTGATTCAGATTTAATATTTCAGTATAATAAAAGTCTGGCCTGGAATAAGATTCATTTAAGGTCAAATTCTCCCAGGCTGGGCACAAGGGATCCCCTCCCCAGCTACATTTGTGTGCTGCTTTGCCCACTACAGGAGGCAGCTGTGCTCTGCAAGCCTGGGCTCTGAGGAATGAGGCTTATGGAACTCCAAGGAGCAAAAGGGGAGAATAATTTGGGAGATGTGGCCTCCTGCTTCAAGTCTTTTGCATCAAACCAACATTTCTAACGTATTTGGAGAGCTGATTTCATAGCAAACCCACACATCATATACCAAATAAAATAGGTTACAGTCTTGCACATATGACATGGGTACGTAACTCAGCTGTGGAACCATGTAAAACTAGTAAGACTCTTTAGATTTCACTTAGTACACTAAAAAGCAAAGAGCAAAAACGATTTTCATAAGCTGACATAGTACCTTTCAGCATGTCAACAGTAAATTTTAAAAGCTGACCTCTGGTTATTTTTTGATAACAACTTCAGAAAGAGTCATGTAAGCTGTGTAAATATCTATGTGTATAGATATTTACATGTGAACATACATGCATGTACATGTGTGCACAATGCACGAAGTCAGTTGGTCATCTTTAGCCAAATTTGTAAAACCATGCTGCATGAAAATTTTCTCTCTCCACATATCTGTATATATACAAAACTATAAAAATAAAATGTTCATATGTCATGAGATTTTTCAACTATTTTTCATAAGAGCAAAAATGCTGTATTTAATCCCAGCTAATTCTGAAAAGTTTATTCTATTTGGAATTTTGTACTGTTGTACTGGTTTGAAATATTATCAGGGTTTAAGAATTGCCAAAGATGAATGTTTAACTGTAAGTTAAAAAGATGACCAAACTATTAACTAAATCCCCTGGTTTATGCAACATGGAAGAACAGTGCTTCTAACTCACAGTTGGTTCCTACTTTATTATGCACAGTTTTAGGGGTAAGAAGCAAACATAGTTGATGTAAGTAGTTTTCTGCATTCCCATTTTTTTACTGCATTCCTACACAAGCACTATTGCTTTCAGGAAATCCCTCCCGTGTCTGTGCATGTGAATTCCTGCTACCAATATTTATGGCAGTGTGGCTGAGGCTTTATGCTTAAATCCGGACATTACCTGCAGAGTTCCTCTATTTTATAATTGAAAAAAACTTTTCAATCCAGTGTCCAGGCAGCTTGAGTAAAACTTCACTTGTTTGGTTGCCTTTAATCCAGGGACCGCAAGGGCCTCAGGGACCTGTTGGATTCCCCGGGCCGAAGGGACCTCCAGTAAGTACCTCTTTTATTAATTACGTGCAACAACAGCCATGGTAACTTTAGTAGAGTGCCTCTGAAGTGAATAGTTGCAAATTTATGTAAGGGATGGTTTCTGTATAGATCACAGATATTCTGGTTGAGCCCTAAGGGTTGGGACTCTCATACTCAAAGCAGTCGTTGGTGCAGCTCTCAAGACATGCAGAGTAATGCACCGAGCTGCAAGTCTGCTCTGTCCTGCCAGGGACCACGTGACACACTGAGTTCAGACAAAATACTGCTTTGCTGCTGTGTGGTTTCTTTGAATGATGGATTCACTGAGGAACAATGAAGAGGCAGGAGGCACTCATTAGTAGCTGAAATGTATGGAAGTAATAGCACATTTGGGCTGCCCCCTGAACCAGTTTTAGTGCCCCTCTGGTGTGCCTCTGCGCATGTGCAGTACAAAAGCAACAAA
The DNA here is from genome assembly GCA_013397845.1 of Melanocharis versteri. NCBI lineage: Eukaryota > Metazoa > Chordata > Aves > Passeriformes > Melanocharitidae > Melanocharis > Melanocharis versteri. The sequence continues at coordinate 346,667 of VZTG01006664.1, read as the reverse complement.
CCACCCATGATTTTATTTCTCCCGAGCATTTGTTACTTTTATTTCCTATTCCAAAGCCTGAAATTTCAGAAAATACACCTGTAATGCTTAGATTTGCGTTAATTGAGTCATTAACCAAAGAAAAATGGAAGTATAGGGACTTTCCATTATTTCTGAATTTACAGAAATTTATTTTGAACATGTTTGCATTTGACAACAATCATTCTCCAAGCAACTGTTAAGACACATCAGGGAGGACCCAAAGAAAAAATATTACAAAATCCTAGCTAGCTAATATAGGAGCGGTTAAGATTTACCAAAGATTAGTCTAGACATAAACAGAGAGCAGAGATTCTGACAGCTAATTGCACTCTTTTTTTGAGGATGGCTAAGAAATTGTTTGACTTCTGTATTTTATAATTTCAGGGTCCACCTGGAAAAGATGGCTTGCCTGGGCACCCAGGACAGCGGGGTGAGACTGTAAGTAAATGTACTCTGTTGTGTTAGTGTTGCCCTAAAGGTCATGATTATGTGATCAAAACCAAAGAAATAGAGACAACAGGGAAAAGGGAAAGAGGCTGGCACCAAGAGGTTATGTAACTGTACTTTTCTTATAGATTGGGCATGAGAAAGCTTTATTTTGCTCCCATGATACAAGTGTGAGGTTATTCTTTGCTATGTCCAGTTAGTAACATCAGAATGAGTTTAAATAGTCAATAGTATTAAAAGAGATTAATACCCAGATCTCAATTTAAATTAAGGTTTTTCAGACAATTACTATACAGTAGTTTTCTCACCAAATGCAATGTACCATAGATAGTTACATAAAAAAGAGCCTCATAAATGATAAGCAGCTAGAAAACTGAAAACTCAAGACCTTTAAAAAGTAGGATCAGGAATGATTGAGCCAATTAAAATAAAATTAAATTTTGAAACTATGTAACTCCTGTAAGAATCACAATGAATAAATTCTGGCATCAAAATGAAAAAAATACTATGTAATACTTTTAATTTATTATCTTTAAAAAAACCACTAATTGTGTAGTGCCAAAATGTTATTCATATTCCACTATAAAATAAAAATTCTCACTTGGATTTATCAGGGCTAGAGAAAGCCATAAATGAATTTATAGAGAAATTTTCTCAGCATGTAGAAAGTGCTTTAGGCTCCAGCTTCACTGGAAATCTGTTAGTGACTGCTGAGTCACTTCCACTGCTGGAAGGAGGAGCATAGAGCTTGGAGTAACACATCCCTCTGAAAATCTCTGTTCTCTTCTGCTAGTACTGTAGCACTGGGACATTGTAATGCTTTGCAGTGACAGTGGCTTTTTTGTGTGTGAAACATTATTGACTCCTTCTTTGTTCTTTTCCTTTGCAAAGATGCAGAGGCTGGTGTTGTGTACCATAAGAATCAATTGCAATCATTGTTTACAATGCAGGAAGCTCAAACTTGTTCTTTAGTCTGCTGTTAAAAAATGACTGTTTTTCCCTTTAGTTTTACCGATTTGAACAGGAGCCAGCAATGTGCCAGTACAGCAAAGAAAGCAGAGAGCATCCTGTGCTGCAGCAGGGACATCTTTTCCTTCTGCCCAGCCCTGCTGAGGCCAGGAACATTGGGTCCAGTGCTGGGCTCCTCAGGACAAGACAGCTCCTGGGCAGTGGCCAGGAAAGGGCGACTAGGATGATTGAGGGACTGGAGCATCTCTGCTGTGGGTAAAGACTGCTGGAGCCAGGGCTGCTCAGCCTAGAGGAGGCCCAGGTCTCACCCAATACAGAAATGCCTGAAGGGAGCAGTAAAGAAGATGGAGCCAGGCTCTTTTCTGCGGTGCCCAGCAACAAGATGAGGCAATGGACATAAACTGAAACACAGGAGGTTCCAGCTGAACATCAAGAGATGCGTTCTCTGTGTGAGCGTGACCAAGCACTGTCACAGAGTACCCAGAGAGGCTGCAGAGTCTCCATCTGAGGGATTCAAAAGCCGTCTGGGCACATTCCTGAGCAACCAGCTCTCAGCAGCCCTACTTCAGCAGAGCAGTTGGACAAAATGACTCCTGAGGTCCCTTCCAACCTCAGCCGTTCTGATTATATGATTTCTTGATTTTATTCATGACTAGAAACAAAATATTCAATGTACAATGAACGTGTGGACTCTGGTACTGTGTAAAATTTGAACCAGGTCCCTCAGGATTCAGTCAGTGCTATGGTTCTCTAATTTTGTATCACTTTGGGTTTGATAGGGTTAGACTGATAAAAAAACTTGAGTAACTTAGAAGCAAATGCAGCTTTTCATTAAAATTGTTTTCTGCCCTGTGTATTTGTAAACTTGGGCCAAAATTATGTTTAAAATATTTTCCCCCATGGGTTCACATATATGTGTTTTTGTAAAAAACCAGATGTTTTTAAATCAATCAGTAGGCTTGTTGACTTTCTTTTCCTGATGAACATATCCACTTCAAGTTTTTAAAAAATATATAAATAGAAAACTTTCATTGCACTCACTGGTAGATAAGGGTATTAAGAATTCTGTTTCTTATTTAGACACATATCTTATTATAAAGTTCATTGGTGCATGTGGGCATTTCAGCAGTTAGGGAATTAGGATAAGAGACATAGTCAAGCTTAACAAATTAGAGAGCCAGATTCCCAGGCTGCACTCTGCAGCTTGTTTATGGAATAATAAGCATATGTTGACAGCAACTGAGGTAACTATTAGTGCAGAAGAGGCTGCAACTTTTTCCCCCAGTAAGACATATACACTTTGAAGAACTGACACTGTTTGTTGAAATTGTAGACATAGGAACTGTCATATCATGATAAATAATTTGGAATGTAAATGTAGGAATAAGCTTTATACTGAAAATCAATATTATGCCACTTTGTCCTTAGAAATGATTATAAATTTCAGTGATGTCCATCTCAGTTTGGCAGGAGGCATCAACAGTGAAGATTGCTAGATTATCTGTTGTTATAGAAGAATGTAGTGTTTCATGCTTATGAAAAGATAAAATAGAAATATACTAGCTGTGTCATCTATTAGAATTAATTGAGGACATTCTTCTTGCTACAGTAAATCCAGTTTGATTAAATTGTCTTTCACAGAAAATAACAAAAAGAAATAGAGGCTACTTAGGCACTTCAAAATACACACATTAGTGACATTAGTGTAAATTTTTATTGCTAAATATTTTAAATGAAGCCATGGAAGGTTCAGGTCTTCTTGTGTAGTTGCTGCTGAAATCTCCCTTGCTTATTACACCTTTTAAAAATCTGGATCTGTAGGAATAGAAAATCTTGTAACAGAAGACAGAAAGCAGGGTAGTGAACCCACCATTAGCATCCAGAAACAAAGCATCAATGCATTCTGCAAGATCAGGACTAGCAGGTCTTTGCAGGGTGCTTTCAGCAAGTGGGTGATGTTCAGCACTCTGTCTTTGCTGACCTCAGGCTTACAGAGGAAGCGTTGGTTGTGTGAAGGAAGGGACAGGGGCATGATTCCATTTGGAGCAGTTCTGATTTTCTGCCGTTAGAACAAAGGGGTACTTTTAAATTTTTTTTCTTTTTTCTTTTTTTTGGTTTTTAATCTGGGTCATTTCAGAGGTCTGAGGGAGTGCCTGAGTTATGGGCCAAACTGAACCATGGTAGCGTCTGGCTGGCAGCCAGACCAGAACCGGACTGAGGAGGGTAGAAAAGCTTAAACTGGGACTGATGGAATAGAGCAACTCTCAGTCAGATTGAGCCCAGAGCAAAGCTGAGCAGGGCCCAATATCTGAAAAAACTGAGGCCAGATGACCCCTTTGTTTTTACACAGGTGAGCAGAGCAGGAGGCAGGCACAGGCTGTTAGGCAGGCAATATTGTGTAGGACCCTGATGTGACACAGCAGGAATGCACTGTCTAACACTCTGCCAGTATTTGAAAGAAATAATTTGGCATAATTCAAAAATGTATTAAACAGTGCTATTGTAAAGTTACATTCTCATTCAGTTTATTGACTAATTTTGGCCTGAAGTCTGGGGCCACTTATTAGAAAATGAAAATTCTGCAAAATTTGTCCATGTTCTAAAAAACTGTCTCAAAAATATTTCCTTTCTATTCTGTTTTTGACATCACATTGATTTCTCATTTCAAAAAGCTTCATTCTTTTTGTGGCACTCAGGTTGCCTTTTTTACCATTTCTATATAACCTTCATCTTCCCTGGATCTTTATTTCTTTTCATTTTCTTTTTGTCTCACCTCCACTTTATCTTTAATGCCCTTCCAACTTAATCCTCCATCTGTGTCTTTCTTTAAAAAGCATTTTTATGTGGGGCTTTATGATTCATAATATACATATGTAAAAATGTATTTTCCACTGTCTTTTAGCTGCATCACTTATGCATTCAAACCCATCTAATCAAGTTCTCCTAGAGAGATCTGTAAAACTGATGGCAATTTTTACTGCTGTACCACCTCAGAGAGATGGGAAATGAGAGATGGAAGAGAAATTAATCAGCATTTCATTTCTAAGCATACACAGGCAAAAAGGATTTCTCTTTTTTATTTCCTGAAGTGAAGAAACATGTGACATGGAATTTCTCATTCACCTCTTCAGCACAGATATGAATTTTGCTCTTCTATAACTTGTCCAGGGTAATGTAATACTCTATAATTATTTCACAGGGTTTTCAAGGAAAAACTGGTCCTCCTGGTCCTGGTGGTGTTGTTGGCCCTCAGGTACATACTTTAATTTTATAGTTAACTTCATAAGACCAACATTTAATGATTATGTTATGGATAAGGCAGTTTCTTTTGTTGTATTAAAAGGACCATATCAATGGTTATATTAACTTTTGTAACAAATATTGCATAACAATATTTGAAAGCTATACTTAGTAATCATCAGTGATCCCACAAAAAAAAAATGAAAATATTTGGGTTACCTTTCCGCTTTGTTTTATGTTTTGGTTTGGGTTTTTTGTTGGCTTGATGTTGTTGTTTTGGGGTTTTTTTTATGTGATTATGAAATTGCTGGTTTACAGAAGTCAAGAAGACAGATTTCTCTACCATCTAACATTTTAGAAAGAACAATGCAATGTGTGAATTTCTTGCCAGAGAAAAATTTTCAGTAACTTTTAGATTGTGGAGAGATAAACTACTGAAATTTCATTTGATTTAACCTTAGTAATTCACAACTTAATCAAGCATTTGGAGCTTTTTTAGCAAATTCCCTCAGTGGAACTTTTCTGCTAGTGAATCTGAAGAGAGATCTTTCAACTCTCCTGCCTTACAATTCCTATTATTCAGAAAAACAACAATACAGAAGTGTTTCAAGACAAGAATAGTACATGGATTTCTCTCCCGTGTTCTTTTTGTAACCTTCTCCTGCACGCGCTGTGTTTTAAAGCTTCAGTGCTTAAGGAACAAGGTCAGGATCTCACTCTTTGGAAGCTGCACAGACGTGTCTGCAGGCAAAATGCAATGCAAGATTTATTTTATAGGACAGAGATATTTTGTAAGTCAGCCTTGCCTGGAGGGAAGGTGAGGAATGTATGCTAACCAATGGTAATATTGTTTGGTAACATAACAGCTGGATATTGAGAATCTGCTCCTCTCCACTTCCTCCCACACCCCGCAGGACATTAAACAACTTCAGGTGACTAAAGCTGTACTTTTGTGTTCAGGGTCCTACTGGTGAGACTGGGCCAATTGGTGAAAGAGGTCATCCAGGTCCCCCTGGTCCCCCAGGTGAACAAGGCCTCCCAGGTGCTGCAGGAAAAGAAGGTGCTAAGGTATGATGTGGCTTTGGGGAACAAATTGGAGGGGACAGATAAACTGCTGCCAGTGTGACATTTCAAATCATCATGTAGACATGCAGAACAAAATCAGAACATACAGTGTAAAATCATGATTGGCAGGTTTCAGCCAGAAGGGCTTGGAAGACAGGAAGATTCCAATTTTAGAGCTGTGTCTGCTTCCACTGAAATAATGAGAATTCTCTTGAGCCAATAATTAATATTTTTATAATAAAAACTAAAAAAAAAAATAGTTCATGTACACTATGCATTCAGTTTGGAAATACTTAGTAATGACATATTCACACCAAGGTAGAAAATTGCACATTGGCATTTAAAGTCACATGTGTAGTAGTGAATAAAAGGCAGAATTTCACTGACTAAATTGAACTCCTTGCTTAATTTTTGGCTACCATTGGGAAACAAGAAAAATATTACTTATCTAGTTGCTATGTAATTCTGTTCAGTTTTTGATTATAAATGGGTATCAAAAATTTTTATTGAATGTATCTTTAAACATATTTTTATGGCTTGCTGTATTTTTCACTATCTGTATTCCATAACTAGTACTGTATTTTGTCAAATGTCATTATAAATTTAACCACAGACTATTGTACTGATAATCTTAAAAGAATTAGTGGGTGAATAGCTGGGGGCACAATCTTTGTTTTCATTACTATAACTAGGATCTGGTAGTTCATTTTCATCGCTCATTGTACACCTAATTTTTAAACATATTTTTTAATAAAAATGTAATGTTTCCCAGGGTGATCCAGGCCCTCAAGGCATTCCTGGGAAAGATGGACCAGCAGGTCTTCGTGGTTTCCCTGGAGAGAGAGGCCTTCCAGGTGCTCAGGTATGACATAAGTGCTAGAGCAATTGGCATGGTATTTCTAAATAAAAGTAACAAAGTAAGATCTCCTTTATTTCATGAAGCCTTCTACTGTGCTTAAAATAAATGCAATAAGAGAACAGATATCAAGCATCCAACATTGTCAAATATCATTAGCTAGATGAGAAGAAAGGAATTTATTCAGGTTTGTTTCTTTGGATCTTTACATGTTTCCTATTATAGGTGTTGCAAAATTACTCTTGAACTTTCCAGTTTAGTGGATAAGCATTTTTTTTCTCTCCATTTTTTAGGGTCCAGCTGGTCTGAAAGGAGGAGAAGGCCCACAGGGTCCACCTGGCCCAATGGTAAGTAAACATAATAATTTCATGGGAATATGAACAATATTACCTAATAACCTCTTTTCTTCTTTAGATGCTGTAGTGTTTTCATTAACACAGTCTGTTAAACAGTAGACAGATCAGACTTCTATCAAGTATCCATACTAATAAACATGCAGGGATTGTGAAGGTTGAGAATATTTGAAGCCTTCTCCTACCAGATTTAGTTATGACATTTACTTGCTGCTTGATACTTGTCACTTACACAAATTGGTTTTGAGATGAGAGATGTTTTCCACAGTGGGAAAATCCATGGATGGTGACTGGTGGACTCGTGCTGTTGTGGTGGGCTTGCCTTGGCTGGAGGCCAGGTGCCCACCAAACTGCTCTGTCCCTGCCCTCCTCAGCTGGACAGGAGACAAAATACACTGAAAGCCTTGTGAGTCAAAATAGGGACAGGAAGATCAGCCACCAGTTACAACGTGGGCAAAACAGACTGGGAAAATGAGTTTAATTTATTTTCAATCAAATCAGAGTAGGATAGATAAGGAGAAGCAAAAACAAAGTCTGAAAACACCTTCTCCCCAGCCTCCCTTCTTCCCAGGCTGAACTTCACTCCCAATTTTCACTTTACCCTGCCCCTAAGCTGTGCAGGAGGATGGGGAATGGGGGCTGCCCTCAGTTCATCACACATTGCCACTCCTTCCTCCTCATGGGGAGGACTCCTCCCACTCTTCCCCTGCTCCAGTATGGGGTCCCTCGGATGTAGGGCAGCCCTCCATGAACTTGTCCAACCTGACTCCTTTGCACGGGCTGCAGTTCTTCATGAACTGCTCCAGCTTGGGTCCCTGAGGGTGCAGTCCTGCAGGAGCAGGCTGCTCAGCGTGGGTCCTGCCAGCAAACCTGCTCCAGTGTGGGCTCCTCTCTCCACAGGGCCACAGGTCCTGCCCGGATCCTGCGCCAGTGCAGGCTCTCCACAGGGTCACAGTCTCCTTTGGGCATCCACCTGCTCCAGTGTGGGGTCCTCCACGGGCTGCAGGTGGATCTCTGCTCCCCCTCCATGGTGCATTTTTCCCACTTCTCCAGTACATTGTCCAAGAGGTTCTACCTCTGTCACTGACGGGCTCGGCCATGGCCAGCACTGGGTCCATCCTGGCGCTGGCTGGCGTGGGCTCCACTGGACATGGGGGAAAGCGGCATCTTCCCACAGAAGTCAGCCCTGTAGCCTTCTGCTACCAAGCCCTTGCCATGCAAACCCAGTACTCTTGTGTTCCCTTTGTACAACCATCTAAAATCCTGTCATGCAGGAATTTTCCTTTTCGGCATTTTAAGCTCAATGGTAGAGTATGTTTCAAGTTGCCTATTCTCTGTTGTCATGCTTTATGCAAAGAAGTTCTACAAGGATGCGCTGGCATTCAAAACGTGGAAGAGTTATTCCCAAATGTGAATTGTGTAGATTTTGACAGTCATCTTGTCAACTTATTTCTTTCATTCAGTGCAATTGAAGTTAAAAAAGAAAAGACTCAATCATCACAGCTATTCTTGTTAGGAAAAAAGTAATGGAGGAGCTGAATTTCTATGTATTTCAACAAAGAAGCTCTCTTATGTCCTTGCAATTCATATTCAGATTAGAATGCATTAAACAAGGATAAAAAGCCACACATAGTACAGTACAAGTAATACATGGGACTTGAATTCTTAAAATTAATTATTGAATTCTTAATGCCTTTAAGCATCTATTCTTTAAAACAAGAACTTGAATTTACAGTTCTTAACACTGTGCAGCACATATATATATATCCCCAAAAGGCACCAAAAGAAAGTAGCTGGGAATGACGGAATGGAATGGAATGGAATGGAATGGAATGGAATGGAATGGAATGGAATGGAATGGAAGCTAGTAGGGAGAGTCAAAAGGGATATCATCTTACCCATCTGAAGAACCTGAAATTTTAGAAGAAAGGGTGAATCAAAATCAAGAAAGCATAGACGAGAATAGTCTCCAATCTGAAGGTCATGTCTTGATTTTTTGTTGAAGGAGCCCCTAAGGCTGGGCTGACCTGTCAAGCAGAGGGTTCAGGTGCAGTGACCCAGAGCCCTTCAGAGCATGCACAGAGCAGCCAGCACAAGAGAGCTGACGTGTGACACAGCCCACTTTGCCACACAGCATTGTCCACACAGGAGCTGTGCCACTCCTGTCATGGGTCCTCAGAAAGACACCTCACACGAGATGTGAGGCCAAAGTACACACCTTATTCAGTGATAGTTGTCTATATTCTGAAATACATGTGTTTGAATTGAAATTCAGATGATCCCTGTTTTTCTAATTCTTATAGGGTGTGTATAAGTTAGTGTTTTGGTTGGAAACATCAGAGGTTTTTTGAGGAGGATGTCTCAATTATACCCATTTACCATCCTTTGGTTCAAATCAGGGAGCTCTCTTAGAGCTCATGAATAGTATTCCTTTCATGTGAAACTAAATTGATAGAGAAAATCCAGGAACACTATTAACACTCCCCAGCTAATGGGAGTTCAGTGCCAGACTGAAATCATCATTAATTATAGTCCAGAAACGCACAGAGCATGGGTGTCAGGAGCACACTACCAAGGACTTCAGTTCATAAATCCATTCCTGCTGGGGCCACCCTTCCTGCTAAGGTAAACAGCCATAGAAAGAAACGCTTAGGAGGCTGAGAATTTTTTGCACATAGTTTTTCCAATCTTTAAGACATAGAAGTAGCAGTAGCAGGAGTTGAAAGGGAGTTTGAAAGGCAAATTTTTTAATTTTCAAAAATATATTTTGAGTTCATTGTAGTGCAAGCAGGTCACTTGAGGTACAAACAGGACCAAGTTGCCCTTAAAGTATTCCAAGAGTCCTCAGTGGGATTTTTATCTGTTTCATCTTGAATTATTAACTTGTTATCTTGAAATAGTTTTCAGTGAAAAAAAGGTGTATAGGTGCCCTTAATACTGGGTTTCTGTGCACCTTCAAGCACCACAATTAAACCACAATTGCTTGCTTTTTTTCACAGAAGCTCACAGCAGATCATGAGCATCAAACAGTCCTAAAATATTTTCCCATCTATTTTTAGCCAACAGCGGGTACACAGAGAAGTGTAATTGTAGTGGAGTCTTCATTTGCCATTTATAATAGGAAGAGAATCCATGCCACTGGCTGACTTTCCTCCGGTTCCCTGCCAATACCAATTGCTTCTAACTAGCATATATAGTCAATTATAAGCTTTATTTGGCTGGTGCGTACATCTGCAAGCATACCGAACAAATGCCTGCTCCAAATACTGTGCATGCCAATTACTCTGTTTAGAGAGATTTGGACAAAAGAAAGAGATGCATGAATGCACGTCAGAGCAAGGGGGGTCCTGCAGGATTGAGGGGGTATTTTCATGGTTTGGGTTTTTTTTGTGGAGGGGGTTGCGGGGTTTCTGTTGTTGTTGTGGGGCTTTTGTTTGAGTATTTTTATCAGTTCTCTTTTATCTGCCCTCTTTGTTGCTTCTGTTTGTTTTCTTCCCTTCTCTTACTACTGTGTGGAATGCTGAATGCTGATGAGAGAAAGCTCTTTGGAATGTCAAGCAGTCATTTTTCATTTGCTCATTTGGGAATAAGATGCTCAAATTAGACTCAGAATAAGCCAGCTGTAGGCTACTCAATTATCAGTACTGAGCTATCTACAGCTATCTTCCTCTATTTGATAACATTTTACAGTCATGGCGACCCTCATTGTTGAGCACTTTGTTAACCACCAATAAAAAGTATTGCTACTACTGTGCAATGTATACAATAGCTATAATGGCATATCTCCTCATGAGAAGTGAGATAAAACCAAGGTTGCTAACGAGTTTATAGTCTGTATAATGGCAGTACAAGACAAAACATGACATTTCCATTCTGTAGATAAGTAAAAAAAAAACTCAAAACAAATTAATAAAAAGATTCTGGGATGTGAGTACCACAAGACTAAAGGTTAACACATGATTTTGTAACATAAGGATCTTGTTTCATAGTGGGACAGAGTGACCAGGAAAAAAAAAACAAACATAGAAAGAAAGAACAGACTTAAGAAACTGCTTAAAATGCTTTACTGAGTTGGGACTATAATTTAATGCATACTGCTTTGCTCAGAGGCCGTTCTCTCAGAGAAAGAGCAGTTCCTTGATAACAGAAGGTGTAGTCCCTGTTCATAACTCATTTGAAATGCAAAGATAAATGTGAAAAATTGGCTGATGAAAAAGAGCTATTAGAAATTATGGCCTCTGTTAGTGTCTGGTATCTGACACAGGAAAGATCCGTGAGTTATTTGGTTTTTTTCCTCCCTTTTCTTACATCCTCCTGATGAGATGACCTAAAATTGTTTAGCTTATGAGAGATGACAAGATCAGAGACCATGGTAGTATGTCTGCAGGGTAATGACTTTTTCTTGTTGAATTCACTGAAGCCTTAGGAACTAAAATAACAGAAATAGGACAGAAACTTAGGCAGCCACCCAGACTTTAAAAAAAACCCAACACCCTGAAGGATAAAGTCATCTATGATTTCCATACAAATACTTTGTTTGAATACTCATGCAAATTTAGACCTTACTGAAATAACTTGCTAGAATATTTTGAGAAACCATTCAGCACTCTCTTCTGCCACAGTTATCTGGAGGGAGAAGCACCGTATTATGGAATTAGTACCAGTTATGCTAATGAGGTCAGTCTGGGAAAAGTATGTCATGAGTAAAAGGAAAAAAATAGGGTCCTCATAGGTGAAAGCATCTTAAAATTCCAATATCTAAAAGACAGCAGATTTGATCTTGCTTAAACATGAAAAAAGGCTATTTAGAGTCTCAGGGTACACCACCTATTACTTTTCTATTCTGTGATGTATCATCTCACTTCTAGTATATCAATGGGAAGAGTGAAATTACCAACCATATCTTTGAAGTGTTGCAAACTATCTTGAAGGTGTAAAGCTGAAAAGTTGGGGAAATATTATTGTACAGCAAACAAACCTTTAACAGTACTCTATTAATGCAAAAATTGTAAATGATTTAAAAGAAAGAAAACAAAGATGCAGTTTTAGTGGTTTTCAATACATAGTGCCTGTCGTTTCACCTTTAATTTGTAATATTAGATTTTTAACTTTTTCTGTGCTTATCTAAAGATGCCTGTACATAAAAACCTCCTCTGTACAACACACTAGATTAGTCATTATACTTGAATGGATTTTTACAGAGGTGTATTGAAATGCTGAAATGTGATCATCACAGCAATGAACAGCACAAAACTTCACTAAAAATTTTGGTTGTGTTGTGGCTTAGTTCTGTATTTTGATACGGTGAATATTCTTTCATCAAAGCAGTATGTTAATGTATTTTGAAAACATAGAGGGAAATAAGTTCTTGAAAACAGGCTTGTTTTAAGCACAGTCTCATTATGATAAACAAATACAGGAAGTGGTATTTACAAAACATGAAATCAGTGTTGCATGAATTTGTATTGCTGTATTGAGAATGAGCTTCAAGTCGGTCCTTTCAGCCTTCCATCCTCACTCGCACACACGATGGATGCGTAACCTCCAACCAGCTGAACTGATACACAGCTTCTCTGCTGCCTTGCCTCTACAAACCAGCAGCATTGCCAGGGCTGTCTCAGCATCCCCTTTTCCCTGTGCCTTTTCCCAGGGCTCGCCAGGAGAGCGTGGATCCGCGGGCACCGCTGGCCCCATTGGTCTGCCAGGCCGGCCCGGCCCCCAGGGGCCTCCAGGCCCTGCAGGAGAGAAGGGCGCTCCCGTGAGTAATCAGCCCCATGAAACTATCCCAGCACACACTTTTCACTCCAGAATGCTACTTGTTCCCACCCTGCTATTTGCCTGTTCAATACGTATTCTCAGATACCCAACCTACTCATTTTAGATTTACAAAAAAAAATGCACATTTATTATCATGCTCTCTAGGACCAGGAAGGGTTAAACCTGTTGTTATCACAGCAGGGAGTGGATATAAATCAGTCTTTCATTAAAACGTTGTACCTGGCCACTCTGCATTAGAATACAAGTGTATTCAACATCAGCTTCCATTATTATTTCATGTAATTCTCTTATATATTCTCTTCCCTTGATTGTTGTGGGGTTTCCTGTTTTGTTGGGGTTTTTTTTTGGAGGCTAGTAGGCGTTTTTAATTTTGTATTGGTAATGTGACTCCCTGTAGTGAAGTTTTCATTACTCTCCTGTGATAATGTGGATTGCTTCATTTTCTTCAAAACCAGGGTGAAAAAGGTCCCCAAGGTCCAGCTGGACGTGACGGAATACAGGGTCCTGTAGGACTTCCTGGTCCTGCTGGTCCTAGTGGTTCTCCTGGAGAAGATGGTGACAAGGTGAATCATTGTAACTGGTATTAGTGCATCTGGGAGAAGATCTGTCAGTAACAGTTTTCTGTAGCTTTCCTCACAAGAAAGACGGTGACGAAGCAACAAATCTTATCCCTGCCTCCCCCAAATTCCCTCTGCCTACTGCAAAAAAAGACCTAAAATCCTCTTCTATAACCAAATGTTTGAGGGACAGATGCCATGGGACATTGGGATTTGTGTTAAAGAACTAGTAGAACAACATTTATCCTGGCAAAGAAACAAAAATGAAAGTGTGGCAAAATAAATCAAGGCAAATGACGCCAAAATTGATTCTTTGCCTATTTTAGAAACCTGGTCTGCTGAATGAGTAAGATGAAATATCTTCAGTAATATACAGGGATTCAGAACCTCTGCTGATAGGTTAAGGGTGTCAAAATAATTATGTTCACAGCAGAGATATTCTGTTGACTTCTGGCAGAATTTAGAATACAGCACCTTTCAGGATCATCTGTGTGTTTGCTTGATCCAGCACTCCTCTGTTAGTTAGTACAGGGTAAAGGTAAAGATTTCAACACTCATTTTTGTGATGCATGGATGTTATTTATCCCACAGACAGTATTTTCTGTGATTTAATTTAATTGTCTTTTATTATTGTATAAAGAAAACATTATTTTCTAACATGGTTTCTTGGTGATTTGAATAATTTTGAAATTTTGAAATACTGTACACTCCAGTGAGAAGCAGTTGTTCAGACATAAACAGTTACATGAGTCTGTAAATCAGGGTACTTTCATTATAAGTTCAGATTGAAGGTGACATGAGGAACACAATTTCCTTTATTTAGAGCTCAGTTGCACTATACTTCAAAGCCAGGTCTTGTTGCCCTTTTCAATTCAGCAATCAATATCTGGATTAATATGACATAATATTGATCACTGCAGAATTGCTCCCTTTAGGCTTTCACGCTTGAAGCAGCAGCATAAAACATAGAATAATCATATCAAAAGGAACATTTGGAGATACTGTGATATTTACTTCAGCTAAGTGTGAAGGACACCATTTTAAACAAGTTTAACGTTTAACTTTCAATTGCAGGGTGAAATTGGTGAACCAGGTCAGAAAGGTAGTAAAGGTGACAAAGGAGAAAACGTGAGTAGCAAAATCCTTTGTGCATTACATCTATTCTTTATTAATAAAAGGTATTCATGCATGAAGTATGCAGGTAGCCTTGCTACATAAATGAGCAGAAACAAAGACACACTCCTAAAATGTTCCTTCAAAAGAATGCTCTTTTAATGCAACACTAGAGGTTTGTACTTACCGATCCAGGCACATATTTAGTATTGCTCATATTCCTAGAGCTTACAGAATCATTACAAAATGTAAAGGTAAACTACATTCTTAAGCACCCTTCCTGTACCATTGAAATTCCTCCATTCTCCATTTGACCTGGGAGAGGCCAAGAATTCCCGTGTGTTCTCTTACTGTGTTGAACTTCACCGAGGGCATTTTGTGAGCATGCCCAGCTTTGGCTTCTTAGCCGTGAGGAGGAAAACTATGGAGACTCGGTAGAGGAATCCGCTAATATAGTTTTAAGATTTTTAAAGGATATCTAATTCTTGGGGAGCACAATTAACTAGTAGCAGATGAAATGGCTTATTCAAGTTTTCATATATTATCATTAGGCCTATTAGTGAACCTAGGACTAATCAGGTTTCTACTGTTTTAAGTAGACATTTTTCTGTCTTCAAAAATTAATTCTAAAGTTCAAGCACTTCCTGTTTTTATTTAGGCCAGAAACATAAAATTAAGCTTTTTCCACAGTAAAATTTGAAGCTAGGTAGAATAAAACTGGCATTTCTTTATTTCAGTTTGATTGTGGTTTCTTTCCTAAAAATTCAAAATGGTATGTTTTCACTTCTGTTATATTTCAAGATAAACTGGTACTTTATTCGAATACTCTTCCTTAAGAAAAAAATGAGAAGTAACAGCAGAAAGATCCCTTTTATTATTATATTTCAACACTATTCACAGTTAGCAAAGTTCTGAACTCAACACAGGGGTATTCATGGCTAAGTATATTTATCTTGAAAACACTGTGTGATTTTTGACATTAACAAGTTACAGAACAGTATATTACTTTTAAAAATTACCAAATTTATGGCTTGCATATTATCAGATGATGTTTATGGGAGGATTTATACAAACTCAAGCAAATCACAGGTCACAGAATTACAGAGTCACAGAATGCCTTGGGTTGGAAATGAACTTCAGGATCAGCTAGTTCCAGCCTCTGATCCAGTTCCACTTCAGGCTTTGCATGTGATCACAGGCACATCCTGTTTTCCCCTTTGACATGCCTCTTCATTAGAGATGCTTTGCATCAGAGAAGTTCGGGACAAAAACACATGCTGCACTCTTGTGTTTCAGATAATTTTAGCATAGCTAGTTATGCTGAGCATTAGACTGTGACCACAGTTCCCATAGTGAGTACTAATGCATTTGGGCCTGTTCCAGCAGACCTGCTTTACAAATTAAGCGTCAGCAGCATTATCATTTGAGAATGTATCCTGGACTCTCAGTCTCAAGGTTTAATGCATTTGAGAATATTACACATTCCCCTTGAAATACAGGGTTCAGTGTTCAGGCCTTAGTTGAAGTGAATGTAACTCCAGTTGAAGTCACGTGTCTTGAATCTATTTGTCCTCAACTGCAGTCATTCAACCCTGACAGTTTCAGAATGTGTTTATTTTAAATCTGCTTTCCTTTCAACATGCTGACAGATGCCTGTTGGGGCAGGGAGAAAGGGCTTGTTGGTCACCTCTGAAAGGTTCTGAACAGGAAATACCCAGTTCTGAAATCACAGGACATAAAGAATAGATATTTACAATCTCAAACCACCCACAAAAGGCCTTGGTGGGCATTTAGAGCCTGATCACAGCAAGGATCCTGATCAAAGAACTGATTCATCCTTCCTGTTTAAGAAGAGCTGGAAAAATCTTCAATTCCCCATTGAAACTAACAAAGATTTATTTTTGCGGGTTGGAAAATACTGTGCCTAACTATGTTGGCATATTCTAGCTAAGACAGCACAATTTTGTTGTTGATGTGCTGTCCTCTCTTGAACTCCAGAACCTCCACAGTTATCACAGCTGCCTTTATTAACCAAAGATTCTCTCATGATTCTGATCAGTCTTTCTCCATTTGCCCTCCAGAGCAATGGAAAAAAAGAATCTGGCCATGTATCCAAATAACTCCTCATTAATCAATTGCAGAGCACATTCCAACAGTGCTTTATATCAAAATGGGTTTTTAAATAAGTTTAAAAATGTGTAGGCCTCATTTCAGAGCCTATAAAATGAAGGAGCACATTGAAGCATTTCGCAGAGTGCAGAAAAATTAATGCATGCCAAATTCCTTTCCCATGGTAACACTTCCCAGTCAGCTGGAGCATTCCTTGGAGTCCTTTCATTTAGATATGTCACCATAGAGGCTAGAAAGCTTTGTTTCATGTATTGCAATCAGGTATGGGACAAAAATAAAACTGTAAAAGAGAAGAAATACACGGCTTGATGCTTCAGACTCCCTAGAAAATAAAGTGCTCCAAAATATATATAAAACCTAGAGAAAGAAATAGACTACAAGACTTAAGAAGTCCCTTTATTTAATTCCTGCTAAAAAGGGCACAATAATCTAATTTTAGATCTAGAAAAGTCTGTAAATTCCAGCATTATTCTGCTCTAAACCAGAATTTGAAGCCTAGAAGTTGTGGGCAACTTGGCATCTGAAACAGACTAGACTTAGCCAAGGCCAGGTGTTAAGGTTTGTGCTTATTTAGCCTCACTCTTTATTGGTCTAGTTCCTTTAGTGTTGCAAAATCAAGATCCAAACTACCACATAATTTAAACCTCATCATAAAGTAGTATCTTGCATTCCCATACTCTGATAGCTTCATTACATCACATCTGCATGACTGACTTCTAAATTATGTGCAATGTAACTTAGTTATTATTCTGCAGGGAGAATGAAAAAAAAGAAGCTCCTCTCAGGGAATTTTTTTTGCCATTCTGTTGAAAAGAGACTTAATATCAAAGAGAATGGGATTCCCAGTGCTCAGCAAGAACGTGAACTTTTTCATGTCTCCTGGAGGTCAAAATAAGCTTTGTGCCATTGCAAAAATAATTAGCAATCCCATAAGAACTACTCCAAATAATAAGCATTCGAATTCAAGATAGATTTTTAGATGATGCTCTAAAGGTTGAGGGATATTTTGCAGAAATCTCATTGAAAGTTTTGGTATTTTTAATTGTGAAAAAACATTCATTTTGAGTCATGTTCGCATGGAAATCTATTCCGAAACATTAAAAATGAGCTTCTAACAAATGCCAGCACTGTCTGTTATAAATGTGGAAATCTGAGTTTTTAAGAGATAAATAGTTTGTACTGAATGGAAAGGACTTGTGAATGCTGCTACATTCTCTATGGAGAAATGTGGAAATGCAGAATTGATTGTGGTCGTGCAAGTCGGGTTTTCTCTCATGTCTGTATTCACTTTCAATGTCATTGCAGATGTCACAATCACTAACTTGTCCTTTTGGATGTTTGTTTGTTGCAGGGTCCTCCGGGTCCACCAGGTCTGCAGGGTCCCGTGGGTGCCCCGGGTGTTGCTGTAAGTAGCTCGTTCAGAGCCAGCCCCAACCTTGCATAACTCAGCTGATACTGAGTTCTCTGAACTGGCTGCTCCTTACTCAGGAATATATTTCAGAACACCACTAACAGTTCTGTCCCTGTCCACTTCCGTGCAGTTCTGTATTGTAAACCATCCTGCATGGGTGTTACTGCATGGCAGATTTACAGCAGGGCAATAATTTGACAAAATTATTAAAAATTAAATACTGCAAATAGTGAATGGGGGCCATCCTTTCAGTGAACTTGTTTGGTGATGTGTTTGGCAGCTCAGTACAGGTGCAGTTAAAACAGAGTGTCTCTTTTTAATCTCCACCTGATACCAAGTGAATTCATTCTTATTTTTATTCAGAAGGCTCTGAATTCTTTTACCATGAATATTGGTCGAACTCCATGCTACTCATATTTACAGAGGTATTCAGCAGCTAGAATATTTATGCAGATGTGAAAGAGAAAGGGAATTCAGGGAAAATTTTTGTGAGACATGCAGCACTAATTGACCTACGTTAAACCAGAGCACGTGCTGGTATTCTGTTCGTGCAACAGATTTCATCCAGCCAAGATGGTGAACATGCATTTGTAAAGACACTTGGTGTGATCCTGAGCCCTTTTGTAGCTGTTTTCCAGTCATTTCCATGGAGCTTTTCCTGTTGTTATTATCAGAGCTGTGATAGTTCTGCTCTTTGTTGTTTCCAAACAGGGAGGGGATGGAGAGCCAGGCCCAAGAGGTCAGCAAGGGATGTTTGGGCAAAAAGGTGATGAAGGTCCTCGAGGCTTCCCTGGCCCTCCAGGCCCTATTGGCTTACAGGTAAATTCCTTTATTATTTCACCTTCTATCTGTAAGAACACTGATTTCTGTGTCAGAAACTGAATGACTACTGTTTTCTATTAAATAAATGATAGCATCAGTTAATTAGAACTGAAAGATCCCATACTGATGGGGTTCGTGCATAAACAGCAGGTTTAATGCAGCAGGAGTATATATATATATATGTATGTATGTATGTATGTATCAGAGCATAAACTATCCAGAGACCCACCTGAGCTCTGAGCTCTGGATAACCCTGGCACTGTTTTTAAAGTCACTCACTTTAGCATTTCTGTGTGCGTTTTTTTTGGGGGGGGGGTCCCCCCAAATTTTTTGTGTCACCTAGTTTAAGCATCCTAAGCATCCTATACATTTACTGTCATATGAAAAACTCTCTTTCCTTTCCTCCCATTTTAATGCAAATAGGTCTTTTTCTTCTTGTTCCACCATCCTGCCCCCTCCCAAGTTCACAAGTTTGATGTGTAGATCTGATTTATATTGTTTCATATTGATTTATAACTAGTCATTCCAGGGACCCTACTAATAGTATTCCCCTCTGTGTTTTTTAGGGTCTGCCTGGCCCACCAGGTGAAAAAGGTGAAAATGGTGATGTGGGCCCAATGGTAAGACATCTTCCCCACTGGTCATTCTGAAGAATATAAATATTCTCCATATATTGTTGTCTTTTCTCTATAGCTCACCATTTGATAAGATACTCCTGAATTTGGTGGCTGAGTATGAAACATTTTGTAACATAAACTCTCTCTGGGATTTACTTTGCTTTCCCACATCTATCCCCTCTTCATTAATATTGAGACTTATGTAACATGAGAAAATACTGAAAAATAGATAGAAAAGCAGATGCTCTGTGTGTCTGAGACACAACAGTGACAATCAAGTTCAGGAAAGAAAGGAAAAGTAGATACCACTGCACCAGAGAGTCTGGGGCTGCCTTTCTGAAGTTCAGGCCGTTGTTATTAACACACAGCACCAGGTACTTGCAGGCCAGAAGATGTAAACATTGCTTGGCTCTGTTTACTTTCCCTGGGTGATGCACTTTGCAGCTGTTTCTCCTGCTGATAGAATGCCTTGTGGGCTGTTCCTGACTGCCAGGCAAGCTCTCTCTCTATACATTCGCCTCCAGCACCTCGTGCCGAGTCTGGATGCTTCACTCCTGCCCATCTGAAAGGCACCAGGGTGCAGTTCTGCCCCGGCGCTGTCACAGACACTTGAGCTGGTCCAGGGTCTCTGTCAGTGGGATGGGCACGCAGGGAACCTGCAGGGACAGAACCAATCCTCAGGGGGTCCCAAGCATCGTGTCATTTCCAGCTCAGGTACTGTGTGACACAGCCTGGGTGTCCTGTCACCTTGTGAACCCATCCAGTGGGCAGCAATCAGGCCCTGCTGTTTCTGTAGCATGGTGGAGATTAAAAGTCCTCTGCAGATTGAGTATATTATTTTTCATTGGTCAGAAATCCCTACTGGACTTATTCTTTATGATTGTAACTACATTATATCTGTTCTACGATTCTGTGATACCACATTGTCTCTCTGATACAGGGTCCACCTGGCCCACCAGGTCCGAGAGGTCCCCAGGGTCCTAATGGAGCTGATGTAAGAACCAACTGGGTTTTTTTCTCTTGCTAATTGAGTAATAAGCACGCTATTTTGGATAACTATATTTGGGATAACAAATCTTTTATTACTGTAGGGTCCTCAAGGCCCCCCAGGCTCAATCGGCTCTGTTGGCGGTATTGGTGAAAAGGTGAGTGTGGATGAAAACCCCCTAGAAAGAGAAAACTCTGGAATAGGAATGCTATATGGCATTCACTCATTAAAATTATTTTCATTGCTATTTTCAGTTCTCTATTCAGAAAATTTTCTGCCAGGATATGGAGTGAGTTTGTTTGGGGTTTTTTATTTTCATATTTTACCCAAGAATATGCCAGATGTAGCTGCCTTTTTCTTAAAGGAAAGACAATGTATGCAGGGATATAAGGGCTTTTTTTTATGTGATTTATTTGAAGCAATGGAGTAAACTATTATATAGTGCTGAGCCAGCAAAAATTTCAAAAGAGAGTCTTAAAATGCTTGTTTATGTTTATTTTATCAAGCTACATGACCTCGACCACATCACCTATTTAGGCCTAAAAGCCTTTTGCTGTAATGTTACAGATTTAACATTTATCTTTTCCTGAACTTCAGAATGGGAAAGAAGATTCTGAGTGGAGCATAAGATGGAGGAAACAAAATAGAAGTACATTCCAAGCCACTATATAAATAGCTTATTGAGAAACTATGTAGATTGCTCTTGAGTATTTAATTATTTGCCACAGATTATCACATATATTCAAACACCAACATCAGTGAATCCTAGAAAAGACATCTCTAGGAATGTCAATATTGGTAGTTTTTCAGAAAGCTTTCCATATTGTTAACTTTTCCGAACATGAAGCAGGATTTCCCCTTTTCTAACTAAAATAGTCTTTTAAAAGAATCTTCAGGTATTTCATGGTTTTCTTCTTCTACATGCCCATCAACTAAATCACTTGCCAGTGCTCTGGGATGTGGTGAAGAGCATACTAGAATAATAGAAAAGACTTGGTTTGATGGAAAAATATCCTACTTTGTCTCCCTTTTTGTCCTTGGAGACCAGAGGGTACTGAGCCCAAACAGATGTCATTGTGTCAAGCTGACAGTGCTTCACTGCAGTGCTTCTTTCTCAGGATGTGGCTCTGAGCATCAGCTCACCTCTTGGGAGCAGCAGCATTTTGGTGTTTTCAACCTTTTTTCCCCAAAATTGCACAAGACACACAAGACACGATGCCCTCCCGCTTGACTACATTTTTAACAAGGATATTCCTTCAAATGTCCCAAGTTCATGACATTGTTCATCCAGCCTACTTTTAAAAAGATTTTGGCCTCATGAAGGGCTGCAGGATTTGTTTTTTTCTCTCTGGGAAGAGTACCAAAAATGTGACACAATCTAAAAGTTGATAGAAATAAAAAGTTACTGGGAAAAGAGTCTGTATGTCAGTGGAATACAGAAAATAATGGGCATTGTGGGAAGAAAAAATTTTCCTGTGACCACTACTGAGAAAAATGTTAATTATGAGAATATCCAGGGTAGCACCCAATTACGTTCAGTGCTTTAAAAAAACCCACCTTGTATAATATTGTGGCCCATTGAACTTGATAGGAATTTTGCCATTGGTTTCAGTCACCTTTTAATTTTCAGTGTTTCATGATCAAATCATATTCCAGTCATTTTGTAAAAACATTGCCTTATACTGAACTCCTTACTCCTTTGTTTCTCCCTGCAACCCATCTGTGTGATTTAGAGTCACTGTTTGTGATGATTAGGCTATGAAATTTAATTCAAGAACATGAAATTCAGACTGTTCATCACTTGGCTGTCATTTTTTATTTCCTCTAGCTTATATCCCATATTCTCTGCCTTCACAAAGAGAGGCTTCCAAGTGTATTATTTTTGAAGTTTTTATTTATTCTAATTACTTTCCTCCCTCCTCCTCAAGTTTTAGTACATGCCAGGGTTTTTTTCCTTGTTAGGATATCTTCCTTCTTAATTTCAGTTGCGTTTAATTAGATTTCAAGCTTAGATATCAAGCTTAGATATCAACATTGTTTTTTCAGGGGGAGTTGCTGCAATGGGAGGACAGGTCATGCTTTTAAACAAAACATGCATTTTTTCTTTTCCTTTTCTTCCCACACATTTTTTCCCAATGTTTTTCTTAGTATGTCAGCATGGTTTGGCCTCTGCACCCCTTTCAGGAAAGACATACCATATTACAGATAATTCCATGCAGTGAGTGTAGAATGTGGAAAAATGTTTTGGCATCATCCCCATCACTGCTGAGGAGAGAAGCAGGTTTGCTCACTTTCATATTTCAATGGTTTGACCAGGAGATATTTTTTTCATTAATACAGGGGTTTCAAAGCCCCTTATCTTCTGGCAGAGATAAACAATTTTTGTCACACTTAGTGCCATGCATTTTTAACTAGCTTGTTGTTTCCCCTGCTCTACACACAAGGGCCTGAATGTTCAAAGGCATCAGCGCTGCAAATGTTCCTGTAGCCCTGCATTATTAATGCTGTAACCTCCACCGAGGGCCTGGCAGTCTCACACTCAACAGAACCACTCTAATCCAGCTGCCACACTGAGAGCAGTCGCTTTCTTGTGCTTTTAATTAAGAAAAATGGAAAAACAAAATGTGCCAACACATGCTTATCTCTAATTTGATATCAAAGGTCTAACATGCAGATATTTTCTAAATAGCCAGGAAGTTGCTCATGACTTCTCCAACCCATGCCTTAGAATGTACATAAGAATTTACAATAGAGGAGAAACAGAGCAAGTAATGTTAACCCCACGCTTCCACAAAACCTAATGAAATAAATTTGCCTTTCTAATTTAGATTACTTTGTGGTAACTGCACTGAGTTCTGTGCTGTTCTTCTACCCTTTCTCCCTTCCACAGCACGTTATAAACTATCAGAGTTAGAGAGCAGTGCAAACCCAGTGTCTGCAGAACCTAAGCATTTGTTCTGCAGCCTCTGAGAGTTCACACCTGGTTTACTGCATGAAAAAGTCTGGTGTTAGAAAACCACTATACTCATCTGGGCTTACATTTCTTCCTATTATATTGTTCTAAAATACTTCTCAAGGTAGTACACTAATAAACAGTCCAACACGGTAAACAAGTGAAATCAATAGTTCTCATGCTTAATCATTGATTTGTACTGCAGATAGAAGTGAGAGGACAACATCAATTGAGTATCCTGGCTCTAAGTTTAGAAACATGCTTGATAAGTTTTCACAGACAATTTTATGCGTGCATATCATTCTTTCACACACATATGTGCAGACACTGCTAAGGTACCTAATCAAGATATGTCTGGGACAGTTTAAGCCACCTGAATATCCATCCTTACAAATTACTTTTAATAACTTTACATGACCTACTGACTGTGATTGCTTCTCATCCTTCTCCATCTCTCCAACATGCTTGTAAACATGAGCCCTTCCAGAAAACACAGCCTTCAGGATTTCTCTCAATTAAATTTAGTTCTTCACAGAGACATTATACATAACACATATGAAAAAGGGATTCTCTTCTAGAATTACAATATCTCTCTCTCTTTTTTTTTTTTTTTGTTTTGAGAGAATGGAAAAAAAGGAGCAAAACGGTAACTTTTCACAACCCAGTCAGTTGCAAAGTTGCTTCTCATTGTTATAAAATGAAACACCATGTCCCAGAACTTAACCAAAAGGTGGCAGCCTTCCATCCACTATCTCTGTGCTTTGTATGGACAGTTCTCTAGAACTGGTCATAAGGAAAACAAAAGTTTTTAAACTTTAAAACTTTAAAAAAATGTTTTTTAAATCTTAACTTTTAAACTATTTTGCCTAGCTTGGTAGAAACCATTCTGCTTGCTTAATCCAAGGAGGTTTTCAGAATTAAGCATGTCTGCAAAATGACGTGACCCTTTGTAGTTTAAGACGTCTGTCTTTGCTCGTTGAAATTCTGTCTTAGGCTTTGCCTAAGAAAGACCACAGTAACTTTTAAAAGATCTGAGCTGCTAACAAAAGAGAGAAAAATCTCCAGAGGTGGAATAAATCTATTATTAGTTCATAAAATCTGTTTCCCAACAGAACATGAAATATTTCCCATGGAGAAGGTGCATCAGATTCTGAACTAATGCCATTGTTACTAAAAATGAAAAGAAAGACCAACAATAGGGCCAACAATAGCCATAGATTACACAGTTTTTAGCAGCTGTAAATACGCACTCTGTAAATATATATCAGCTACAATCTTCTCTATCTAAACACTGTTTAACTCCCTCAGCAGTTATCTAAGCCAAACACAGCTTTTCATAGCACCTAATACTTGGAATACAAAAATCACTGTCAGATAAAACAAGGACTGCGTACACAGAAGAGGCACATTTTTTAGTAGAGAAACAATATAGAAATATTAATGTGAGATGAAACTTTAACTGGTCTCATCTTTCACAGATGCCCTTTAAGGGGAACATCTTGACATTTTCTAGCCCTTCCAATTTCTCAGTTTTCCACCCTGCTGCTTGCTGGGGAGCTGCTGTGCACAGAGCCACCCTCACCGTGCTGGAGCAGGCACCCCCAGTGCTGCCCCAGTGCTCCCAAGTGTAGGTCAGAAGAAGCTCAGTGTTGCATGGTAGAATGAAGATGTGTTTGTCAACAGGGAGGGTAAGAATTGTATTATAAAGCAAATGAGGATTGTCGTAAATGACAATATTATTTGGCAGAAAGGCAGGAAAAGAACTCGCTCTCGGAGCAGCTGCCAAGGGGATTACAGGTCACAAGTGCTTGTCAGCAAAGGCTGGTCACAGTCAGTGCTCCTATGGCACTGCTTTAGTTCGTCCTGCCTCGGGCTCTCCTTTGGAAAGGGTCTGTACAGTGCACTCTAGATATAGTATGGCTACTGACTTGAATAACATATTTTTGCTGATTCCAGACTTCATTCTCTGTTGCTACAAAAATCTCATTTGATTGATAGTAGGCATGGACAAAACCCAACAATGATGATGCTGCAGACTCAGTAAATGCCGTGCAGAGAATAAGGAAATGAAGATTATGAATTTTCCTAGAAAACATACTTAACGCTTATTGACCGGAAGCATCCACTATGGGTTTTGTTTTTTGTTTTAAAACGAATGCTGCATCACAGAAATAAATGAATATTAAGTACTAAAAGGGATCATTAATTTTTGAAATTACTACAATTTTAAGTATATCTAATAAAACATCCCAGAGTTTCTAAAGGCACATTCATCCTTTAATAGTGCCCCTTTTAAAGGGCATTTTAATATTGCTCCTAAAATGTTGGTTATCTGTTAATTATCCTAGTCTGGAATTCAGTTGATGGGTACTGAAATCTTTTTCCTTTAATCTAATGAAATATTTGCACTGGGCCATATTCTGGTCCCAGTGGGGTTATCATGCTGCTATGAGCTTCTCTGGAAAAAAAGTTCAGTATCTACACCATAAGATTAGTTTAAAAATTGTATTTTATGATTTATAGTTTTATACTGACCATGTGGAAATGACAGACATGCAGGATGTATTAACTGAATTGTCAGAAAATGAAGAGGAGTGTGCAGGTCACACAGGTTAGGAAAGAGACATAAATTTATTCCAGTTCTGTGAATTTAGTAAATGATTGGATAAAATGTATTTTCAGCACTGAACTACGCTTGTTCATAGATGTAATTACTGGCAACATTCATTTGGTTTGGAAAAAGAATGTATTTGGGGGAAAAAATCCCCCCATTAGCAGTTGGACTGAAAAATCCTTTGGGATAAGAGTATATAAGAGTATATGCTCATCTAAGCACTCCATGACAATCACACAGCATATTCTGTTATCCTTCCATGATTTGTGTCTCTGTGATGCTAATCACTAAATATTCTACTAATGGAAGAGTTTTCTATAAAAGTTTATGTATCAGACCACTGAGCTAGAAAATAATTGGTCATAACTAAACTTTAAAATGAAGAATTGAAAAAACAGTCCTTGAGATAATACTGTGTATTAACGCAGAAGGAGACTGAGTTATCTTAAATGTTCACTTTGTAGTGCACAATCTTTGACTTGCACAGATTTTCTTTTCATACGGTATCATCCTGAAAGCCATCTGCTTTATGAAATAAATTCCACCACTGGTAAATAAATAGCACACACCTCTGTAGCCTGTGGAGAAGGTTTTTCTAACTGATGCTATTATTTCATCCTTATGTTTTTCCTTATATAATTTTTTCTTATTCTAGGAGTAGCTATAGCAATAATCACAAACAGGAAATTTGCAGTATATGGGATAATAAAGGGGAACATCTTCCAAAGCCCAAAGGGAAGTTTAGTCTCCCTAGCTCAAGAAAATATTAGTTTGATGTATTATCTCTCAAATTTCAGACTCCAGTTCCACAAAACCATATACATAACTCAACCCCCTCTAGGCAGACCAAACAAAAAACAGTTCTTATAAGCTGTTTACATAAATAAGCATGGGACAAATATATAATAACAGAAGTAAATTCATAGAAATATTCTCCCTAATGACTCATAAATTTATTCTTATGCATTATAGGGTGAGCCTGGAGAAGCTGGTAACCCTGGACCTCCTGGAGAATCTGGAACATCTGTGAGTATTTTGTTGTTGTCTCATCACTAACATTTATTATGGTGAACTGAGATATCTGGCAGTGCTTGCTTTGGGAAGCATTTCCTCAGGTCACTTGTGTACTTGTTTATGTTTTCTTTGAATTTTCAGTGAAGAACTTACACCTTTAAAATGATATTTGTTTCCATATAATCATAGCCACATCTTGTACTAACGAAGATGAAGATGGAGACTTCCCAAAAGAATACCTATTTTTCCTTCCATAAGTATTAACTTTGGCTTGCATGTTTTTCTTTCTGAAACAGTTCACTGATGCAAACAGGGTGCAGAACTTGGCACTTGACCTAAGAGGTGCTAATTTCCCTCTGACATTGCCAGTATTTATTGAGGAGTGACATGGCCCTCGTCTGAAAAAATGAGTTTGCCATTGTGATCTTTTTTTTGGCCACTCCATTTCCAGCCAGCATTTTTGTGTTCATGTGTTTTCTACAGGGTCCAAAAGGTGAAAGGGGAGAAAAAGGTGAAGCTGGTCCGCCTGGAGCAGCCGGACCACCAGGTGCTAAAGGACCTCCAGGTGATGATGGGCCTAAGGGTAACCCAGTAAGTGAGCTTCATCATTCTAACCCCAACCACTGTGAAGCATGGCTGAAGTTGTGTGAATACAGAACCATAGCATTTCCTACGACAGCACTACGTTCATTATATGCTTCATAAAAGATTTGTGATGAGTGCTACCTGCTTGGCAATGGATGACACATTCCTTGCTTTTTTTCCTGATCTTATCTAGGGCCCAGTTGGTTTTCCTGGAGATCCTGGTCCCCCTGGGGAACCTGGTCCAGCTGTAAGTATACCTTAAAAACAGTTTTTAGGTCCAGTTTTAGTTTGCACTTAGTTCTAAGTGACCCAGTCTCTTTCTTGTCCGGGGATGAGCTCTTGCCTGTAAGATCTGTTGCTTTTCTGTTCACCTGTTTCATGAGGCTTAAAAATGTTTAGAAATCTTAAAAAGTTTTGAAAAATAATGTCACTGGGAAAATGCTCTGTAGAAAAATAGTGCTGTTATATTCATATATGAAACTTAGTGACTTAAATTAGTGGAATTTTAAATTTTGTTTATTTTCCTTGAATTCTGTAGGGTCAGGATGGTGTTGGTGGAGAGAAGGGTGAAGATGGTGATCCTGGTCAACCTGTAAGATTTTTCTTTCATTTTATTTCACCTGCATGTTTTCTCTGATGATAAGAAAGTATCTTTTGCCAAATCAGTGGTTTCTATGCAGTCACACTCTTAAAAATATTTTCAGAGTGGATGCTTTTTCTATTATGCTGAAAAATAACTATTTATTTACTTGCAGAAGTAGAACTGCTCATATTACAGTAACACAATTGAGCAAGAGCTCAATTTCTTTCAGAAGTAGTGACGTGTTAAAGGATTTGTGCTGGAGCTGCTGAGGAGCACTAAAAATAGAGCAGCTCTGAGCATAAGAAAGAAATGCTGCAGCCTGATAATCTTCATTAGCTGAACTGATGAAATTAAGCCAAGATCTTAAGCAGTATCTGAGCAATACCCATATTAAGCACCACAGTTCTTCTATTTCTTCTATTTCTGTAGATTCTGTCCACTGAAAGGAGCCAACACATGGCAGATGTCTGTGGTATTTAATGAAGATGAGAACTTCATCCTTTATTACTGCTGAGTTTATAATTTTCTGTTGCAGGGTCCACCAGGCCCTTCAGGTGAAGCTGGCCCACCTGGTCCTCCTGGGAAAAGAGTAAGGAATATCTCATGTTCTCTTGTACACTCCTCTTTCTGAGCCACCATGTCCCAGAGAGTTCCATCTGCTTGTTCCATGCTGGGACACTCATATATGACATTTGTCATTTCTTTTAAGTAATGGAATGAGAGAAATGAAAAAATAGAAACAGCAGAGAAAGCTCCTTAACATGGCTAACATGGAATATAGGAACAAAAATACACAGGGAAGAATGTATTGCTAATCCATAAAGGTGCTTTTTCTTTTCACTCAAGAATTCAGTGTCTACTGAATTAGTCTGCTAACAGGAGTGAGTTGTTACAACACTGATAGCAGCCATCATCTTTAGGCACATGACTGCTATCAGGGAGCAGGAAGAACGTGTCTGTTCTGGTGTCTTTAGTCTCTGAAATAAAATAATTTCAATGCAGCTATTGTGCAAAACTATGTCATCCCCTCTGCATACAAAATTAACAGGCAGACATTTCTGTAACTTATGAAGCTCTTCCATTATTTCTAAAGCCTTTGAAGGCTCACAAGCTTTACAAATATAGCTAATCAAACCCAGCAAATAATGTTGCAGTCACAGAACTGTAGTAGATGCATCAACCCTGAGGTCTGCTCCAGAGCGCAATTAGATGCAGTGTCTACACTTCAAAAAACAGGAGAAGTGGCATTATTAAATGTAAGCTGAGAATTATTTAATAAAATATATTAAATTGCTTGATTTAATGGGCTTGAGTGAACCAACATGCCTAATTAGTTTTATTTATTTTACACAGTAATTGATTTGCTCCACCAACATGCAAAGTGTTGATAATATTGTAAATGATCATGGTAGCATTAGCAACCTTATCACTAGAACTGAAATATGGCTCGATTGAATATTAGCAATTAGTATGTTTGCTCAACATTAAATTAAAACTTCCTGCTTTATTGTACAGAAAGGCAATAGCTCACTCCTCACAGATGGGCTATATTCTGATTGTACCTAGACAAAAACCCCACTTTCGAAGCACAAATTCCACGTTACCTGTGGTTTGACACATTTCCAATTTAGGGAAAATGCATGGCTAAGTATTGCAATGTAGTCCCATTTCTGAATTTTGAAGAAAACATTTTGTAGAATCAGATTCTACATCACTTGAGTACCAGAATGTCTCAAACTTGCAGGGAATCTGTATTATATTGATATTACACTAGAAAGAAACAGTGAAAGACTGAAAGCTTCATACTTAGCTGGAAAAAATGCTTTTCATTAGTTTTCGTCACTTGTATGGTAGAATCAATTTCAAGAAAAAGCCCTAATAACAATCTTTCCATCTGGATTGAGAAGGACACACCATTTCAGTAGTAATACTGCTGCCTGTGAGGTGCAGCTCTGGCTATACTACTAGAAAGAAATATTCCACCCAATTTTGTGTTTTTCTGTCTCTGAAATAACGATCTGGCAGAGCGCAGAATTTACACTCAATTAAAGTCTCTTGAAATTCTCAACAGTAGTATCCTTATTTATTTTGTTACTCATTTTCATTCCCCTCTTCCATTCTATTTTGGAACTGACTTGACCTCAGTTTTACTGCCCAGTCTTCTGAAATCATGTTTATTACCAGGTGGCAGAGTTTTGAGCAATCTCTGTTTAGTTACAAAGTTTCCCCAGCTCTCCCTGGGAAGCAAATTCTAGTGAAAAATATGGATATAAATAGTTTTTCAATTGTATCTAAGAAACTTATAAACCAAACCCATAATCTACAAAGGGTGACCTTTGTGACATAGTAATTGACAAAATCTTTTAAAGTGATTTTTAAAAAAAATTCATAAAATAATAATTATTATTTTACATATTTTGACTTCTTAAATGATCTGTGCATGCACCAGATCAGAAAAATGCATGCTCAGAAGGCTTTATACATCAATGTCATTAAGGTGCAGGTAATTGTAGTAATTGTGGCTGCTTGTCTAGAAATAGAGATACAGACTGAAGCCCTCTACAGTTATGTCATTATTATTATTTTTTCTGAAACTTGATCTCTTGCTCTTACTTTTGGGACTTCTTTTTGGTTTGCCATACAGTACTGGGTAACATATCTAGTTTGAATTCACTGATTTCTATCTGACAAATGCTAAAAATAGCATGAGGCAAAGACACCACCAGAGAGTATTTGTCCTTAACATCAATATTCAATCAATACGGATCAGCACAGACATCACTCCTTGCCTGTGTTCCTCCAGCCCTCTGTGTGCCAGGCTCTCGAGCTTTGGGATCTGCTGCTGGGCTGCTTTCCCTGGGAACAAAAGATGTTCACACCACATACATATAAACCTCCATACACCAACCAAAAAATATCAGAATTTAAAGCACAAGACTAAGATATATTTTTCTTCTCAACTGGAGGCCACACCATCTGCTTCCATTAAAAGAAGAGATGTCAATACTGAAGCAAAGCCAGTAATTTTGCAAACTAGAAGTTTATTTGGTTTGTTGCCTTTAAACACAATGTTGAATAACTTAGGAAAAAATAAAGTGTTTCTATGAATTAGATTTTTTTCCATTTTGGCTACAGCATGATGCTGCCTCAGCAGGGCGCACTCATCACTTAAAAATTAAGCTGATTTTCTCTCTTGATTGCAAATGCACGGAACACCTAACAGTATGCCAGGTTCCTATCTCAACAGGCTGATGAAATTTGGTAATGGTTTTCTGTGCTGGAAATCATGTTTTAAGCCAGATGAAAGACAGCTACAAACAACAATTTAAATTATTTTAATGAAATATGGAAGAGCAGAGAAAAATATTGAATAGGTTCACATAACAAAAATTGAAAACGAGGTTGTTTCTGCATGATTTCTTTTGTCCTCTTGATTCATAAATTGTATCAGGCAGTATGTCCAAAATTACAGTGCAATGTTCATAAAGATCAGCATGATAGCTGGGGTGATGAGGGGGAGAACGGTGCATTAATGTAAAATTACTGTTACTGAGATCCTTTCTGTCAGTTAAGATTTCCCAGCCGCTCCACCAACGGCAGTGTAGAAGGTAAGATAGATAATAATGAGCAGTTTGTCTCTGCAGCAGCCCCAGCCTGAGTGAAGGAGCAGCTCCTGCAGCAGCTCTGGCCTGGGGCAGCCTTGGCACTGTCTGATAATGAACACCCCCCTGCTCAGCACTCAGCACTCATTGTATTTGTATTTTAGCTATCACAGTGGGTCTAGCCCTGCTAATTAATTCATGCTGCAGCTGCAATTCTAGATTATGCAGAGGCCATATTTCTCAAATGCAAACTGCCATATTCAACCCTTTTCAGTTTCTTAGACAGGGTGGATTATAATCCATATGGGAACTTCAGGGCAAGGAATTTTCAAGCAGTTAAGACAATGGGCATGTAAATTAATTCATGTAAGAAAACAAAGTCATGTTTCTAAAATGCTTCTGAGTTTATGTACCTGTTGATTTTTCTTGTTATCACTGCAAACTGTGATCTACCTAACGAATTACAACCTACACAAAGAGATACATGTATCAGACATTATTAATTATTATTGGTACAGCAGAGATTTAAATTATTCTTCCCGTTTCAAAGAGTCAGCATTTGGCCTGGGGCTTTTAAGCTTCTCTGTATTTTGAAGAAATAAAACTAAGTCCTTTACCCCTTACAGCTCTTAAAAATACCAAAGAAAAAAGCTGTTGATAGCCACAACAAATGGTCAAAGTCCTCTGTGGGTAATTCAATTCATTTGGCATTATCTTTTATGTAAAGCCTGAACCATCTCTGTTGGCCAAAAGGTTCATACAGTGCTGCAGATGTTCGGTGTCACCCTGGAGAAAGCTTAATTTCAGAAGCAAATGAATGATCTTAATGTACTTCTATGTAAATAGTTATAAAATGAATATGAATTTCCAGGAATTAAAACCAGTGGAGTTGCTCAAGGTATGTGCCAGTAGCAGTGGATAGTGAAATATATCAGGCTATAAAATGTTTGGGCTAAATTCAGCTCTAGCATAAAAAATGGCTGTAGGTCAAACACTGATCCAAAGCCCTGAGCTCACAAAGCAAACAGGCAGATGCCTGACTGGAAGTACAGTTCTTATCTGTAAAATTAAAATTGTGTTTTGGTGCTTTACCTTTAGGGAGCCTGCATTGTTTTTCTATATGTTGTTAAGAAGGAAAAAGCAGTAAACAAATGGAAGTTATTGAATTTTTCCAGTTGCTGGTCTTTAGAACTTTTCTTTTAATTTCTACATAACAATCTGCATGTTGCATTAATGAACAGATGAGTTTTATATAGATTCAGAAAATCACAGCATTTGATCATGGTCACTTTTCTTTCATTTTCCTTTAAGCTGCTCATTGGTTGGCAAGAAATAGCTACTTGTAATAAAGCTATTTCCCAGGCTAAAAATTAACCTTGTAGGAGAACAGTTGGTCCATTATCTTGAGTGCATCTTTTCTAAACTAAGCATATAAGAGAACCATTTTCAGAAGAGTACATTAAATTCTAGACACTGCTCCTGTTCATAACTGAAGCTATGAATATTAATTACCTGACCTAAAAAACAGCCTCCAAATGTTTTGGAGGAGAAAAATGTCTTTTTATTTTTCACTTTCATATTTAGTGGATAATATGTCAATTTTTGGCTGTCCAAATGTAATCAGGCCCCTTACTGAGCCCAACCCTGACTTAGAGAATATAGAAGTATTTGCCACGCTGTGCACTGTGGAAAGACAGGCCTTTTTGGAATCAGTGGACAAACTACAGTAAATAGATAACAGTCAATGCAAAGCAAGTTTAAAATTAATTGTCATTGTACATATAAATTAGTATTGCCCTTTTCCTTTTATATCCCGTTTTGGTGGTTTTTTTTCCAAGCTGACTCTTTCATTTGAACCTCATCATGTCAGATGTGTTAGGCAGTGCATATTCTTTTAGATATCCTAAAAACCCTGAAAATTTTATAGGGGAATAAGACCTGATATGACAGTTTGGTATTTTTTATCATGTGAATAAAATGTCAAAAAATAAATTAAATGCTATTTTGTAAGCACTTGCTACTTATTATTATGGTGGAAACTGCACTTTCAGAATTTTTTTCACTGGTTATATTTGAAAAAACCTGAGATTATGAGCTCAGTGTCCATATTTTGCAGGGACCTCCTGGAGCAACGGGTGCTGAAGGCAGACAAGGTGAAAAAGGTGCAAAGGTAATACACGGAAGATTTTTTTGGAAGCATAGGAATACAAACTATTTATAAATTAAAAGTGAATTGCTTATGATGCACTGGGTAATCTGTAAAACCCAAATAATAGGTAATCTGTAAAATCCAAATTCAGACCCAGAATTAGTAGCAATATGTAAGGAGTGGAGGCAGCAGTGCAGGCCCAGCACAGCTCACCTGTGACAAGCAAGGGGAGCCTGCTCTGCTGGCACCACATCTCTCTATGAAGCCAGAGACATTTCACTCAGGAAATCGTCCTGTGCAGAACTCTGGCGTTTAAAAAACACTTTGCCTCTCATACATCCCTCCAGTGCCAAACTCAGCTCCCCCTCTCTGACCTGGTCTGTTCCTTCTAGGGTGAACCTGGTGCAGAAGGGGCTCCTGGAAAGACAGGGCCAGTTGGTCCCCAGGGACCTGCAGGAAAACCTGGCCCAGAGGGTCTCCGGGGCATTCCTGGCCCTGTGGTAAGTGAGGGAGCACATAATAATATTTCAAATGTCGCATTTCTTGTATATACTCTGGTAAAGCAAGCTTTTTGTTTTTTCTAGGGAGAACAAGGTATGCCTGGAGCACCAGGTCAGGATGGCCCTCCTGGACCCCTGGTGAGCATCCTTTTCCCACATGTCAGTCATGGAAGCCTCCAAAAACATCACCAAATAATCTCTCTTCTAACATTTGAGAGCTTAAATATTCTGTTAAAATCTGAAGCCGAGTACATTAATGAACTGTATGTTTACAAATGCACAGACTTCCTGTCAGCTCAACAAGAACTTTTCAATGCATTGCTGCAACTTAATTTTGGATTTTAAGAAAGTAAAGTTGGTATGTAAAAGCTTCTGAGGTTAGGTTTCCCTCCTTCCCCTTCCATCCTCCACAGGAGGTTGCTATCAGGAGAATATGAAACCCGATTTGCAGTGGAGCACAACACACTGCAAGTGAAAAGTCTGATTCTGCATTCCAAAAGCTTAAAAATTTCACATTTCATTCATGAATTATGTATTTGCCGAGCCTATTGCACCTAGTGATATTCTGAAATGGAGATGGAAAGCATAAGCACTGAATAGTATTTTGTTCATGAAATGTTATGGCACTTTGAATACGTGCCAGGTGGAAAGGGTCTCTTATCACTCCTATCCATATCAGAAGTTGTCCACTGCCACCAGGAGAGCAGTGGTGAGGAGACACAGACTTAGTGTAGCAGCTCTACCCCTCATGGACACATGTGCAGTGTGAGATCAACAGCCTCTGAAAAATTCATGTCTTTTGCACGGGCACTGCATGGCCTGCATTTTTCACCTCATTCTGTACAAATTACACAAAACCAGCATTGCCATTCTTACAAAACCTAAAGATTTCTCAAATCAAGAATTTAGTTGATCTTCTGCTTCACAGATTTCTATTCATACAACGCTTTATATATTTCTAATTATAAAGTAATTTAAATACCACTGTAGCATCCTTATGACTTTTTAAACATACATTTCAACTTCATCTTGGGCTCTAAATCACGTAGTCAATCACAACCATCAACTACCGAATGTGTACTTTGATTTGCACTGCCTTTAATAACATTTCAAGAAAACATGATCTGAGCAGGATGTTAAAACTTATTTTAACATTAGTTCCCTTGATTTATATAGGGCCCACCTGGTTTGCCTGGACTGAAAGGAGACCCAGGCTCCAAAGGAGAGAAGGTAAGCTTTGCTAATTGGTTGTGTCTTTGTAACTTCGGCCCAGTCTAGAAGTCTGTATAAGATTAGCAGAAAGCAGCAGTAGGGTTTGTATCAGCAAGGCATCATCCTGTGCCTATCAAACAGCTTCCCACAGCTTTAATAGTCATCATGAAGTTTTAAGCCATATCTGATATCCTGCAAACACCTAGAAAGAAAAAGATTACTGCCTGTGTGGTAATCTATTGACCACGTGATCCTTGCAATGAAAATCCCAAAGATATTGATGGAAAGAGAACAGTCAGATTTACAAGAACAAAGCAAGTAGAAATAATGAGTTTTGGAGATTTTTATTTTAAAAGAACAAAATATAAATATTTAACAGCTGTAATACTTTCTTTTGAAATAATGGATTGAGACATCTGGCATAGCATTTTCCTATGGAGTCCCAACAATATATTGATTGCTTGTGTATCAGAGCAAAAGTGTAGAGAAAGAGACATGAATATGACTGTATCCTCTGAAATGCAGAGTTTATGCAGTTGGATCAGCTGTTTCTACAGCCATATCACATGTGGAACTCTGTGAGATGCTGACAGCATCTACATGTGAAAACTGGTATGAAATTTGTACCCAGGGGTACTGTGATTTCTGTACAGTTTCAGTAAGGATACCTTGCACTTAGATCTTTAACTGAATAAGCATTCATAACTTGCAAATAAAGTTTAAAAGGCCATGTAACAATAACAAATATGCTTTTAGAATAATTTGTTTTCAGGTTGACTGTTGACAAACAACAGTGGTAACATGTGAAAGGTCTAATTTATGTGTTTGCAAAACACATTTACTTTAATGTATATTGAGTTTTAACTATATTTTCTTAAATCTTGTTTAGGGACATCCTGGTTTGATTGGCCTGATTGGACCTCCAGGAGAACAGGGTGAAAAGGGTGATAGGGGTCTTCCTGGCCCACAGGGATCTCCTGGAGCCAAGGGTGACGCAGTGAGTACAACACACTTGTGTTTCCATTCAAGTCCCATGCAAGCAAGGAGTACATATTTCAGGCTTTCTTTTGAAAGACATTAAGTTGTTATAAACATTTAACACTCAGAGTCTCCTGCAAGAGGTTAAAACTTAGGCACTGTACAAACACAGCAAAATTAAACATCTTAAAATGAGATTATAGAGTGTTTGAGAAAATGAAGGAAACACACGCACCCTAACAGGCACACAGAACAAGTTAGCAACAAGATAAAAGTAGCAGCAGCAATCTCACCACGTTTACTAATTGCATTACCCAAAGTAGCTCTCTCTCTTCTAGTTCCTAAGCCATGTTTTTAGGGCACTGTGTGACATGTGAAGTTTCTAAGCCAATCTGAAGAGGAACACAGCTGTGACAATCCACTGCAGTCAGTGTAAGAACTACAAGCAACTCAGATTGTCAAATAGTATTTTAAACTTGCCAACTATTTTGGCTTCTAGCAAATGGTCTAACTCAAAACTCACCACAGTTGGACACTTAATGGGACTACCTTTTGCAGAGATACGATTTTTTTAACACAGTCCCGTATGTAGAATACTTTAGTTCCATGCTTATTTTCTTATTCTTCTTTAGGGAATTTCTGGTCCTGCTGGTCCACTTGGACCCCCTGGTCCTCCTGGATTACCTGTAAGTAATTTCATCCAGCCCTCCTGTTCAAACCACCCCCAAGCTGTGTGCAATACACACCAACTTGAGTTTTGTGTTCTTGCCCATAGGGTCCCCAGGGTCCCAAAGGTTCCAAAGGATCCAGTGTGAGTAATTCTCCTCTATCCCTTTTGTTCTTTTCCAGTTTTTGTGTGAGTTATTTTTAAACGTTGTGTAGCACGGTCAACACTGCACCTCTTTCATTGCTCTGTAGGGTCCTGCTGGTCAGAAGGGTGACAGTGGCTTACCTGGTCCACCTGGTCCTCCAGTAAGTAATAATTTTTATCTTGCCTTACACTGACATGCTGAACCTGTTTTGACAAGGGTAGAAAACAACATTTGGGAGCTAAAACATGAATGATTGCTTGAAAAGTCATTTTTCAGGTAACACAGATCCACCAGGCAGAGAAATACATATCTGCACTGAAAAAGCCACAAGAAGCTTGAAACAAATAAACAAAAAACCCGAAAAAGAACACCCCAAACCCCCTCTATAAACTCCCCCAAAGAAACCCCTCATGCAATAATTATTTAATGTGTTATATTGAAGCACAGAAAACAGAATTCTACTGGTTTCCCCCGATGATACTCTTCTGTTTCCATATTTCTTTTTTATATCATAACAACCTAAAATGAAGAGTCCAAATCTGAATGATGTGCTTCAATTTCTTGAAATTAAATATTGTTTCCTAGACCCCAAGTGGAATTTTCAACTTTTATTATAGGAAACATTAACAGTTTCCAATTTTCATGGAATGTGTCTGTGCTTGAGGGAATTAACAGGGATACAGAGGCAACTCTGAGTCAGTTCTGCATGTCACTTGTGTGAGGGCAACACACTCTTCACACTTAGTGAGAAGAGTTTAGAGCACAACAGAAGTTCAGCCTTTTACATTTTTTTTTTTTGCAAGTGAATCAAAGCACACAGGTATGAATTTAAAGGAAAAAAGATGAAATAAAGAAATAAACACCTTGAAGAAATAAACACCTTGAAGAAAGCCTATTCAAAGCATCTCCAAGCCACATTCTGTGGTCTTTGCTGAAAAACTAGCAGAAGGTATAATTAGATATGTTGTTTTCCACTCAGGGCCCTCCAGGTGAGGTAATCCAGCCACTGCCAATCCAGTCACCCAAGAAGACAAGAAGATCTCCTGACTACATGTTATCTGATGCTGGTGATAACATTCTGGATTATTCCGATGGCATGGAGGAGATCTTTGGCTCCCTAAATTCACTGAAGCAA
The DNA here is from genome assembly GCA_013397845.1 of Melanocharis versteri. Taxonomy (NCBI): domain Eukaryota; kingdom Metazoa; phylum Chordata; class Aves; order Passeriformes; family Melanocharitidae; genus Melanocharis; species Melanocharis versteri. The sequence goes on along the minus strand of VZTG01006664.1, from coordinate 308,163 downwards.
GACATTGAGCACATGAAGTTCCCGATGGGCACTCAGAACAACCCAGCCCGGACCTGCAAAGATCTGCAGCTCTGCCACCCGGACTTCCCAGATGGTGAGTTCCTACTGTGGGCACAGACACACACGGCTGAGCCTGGGGCCTGCCAGGGCACTTTGGCAGCATTAATGCACGATTGGTAGGTGGCTCATACAGTCGCTCAACAAATACAATCTCATTGAATCCATTTTTACAGGCATAAAAGTTGAAAAACGTAAGACATCTTGGTAAGAGTCAAAGGTCTTCAAATACAGAACCTGGTCTGGTTTTCGAGTTAAAACCTTTTAAAGGGATGAATAAAAAACAGTAGCTGTTTTGAAAGGTGGGCCTTGCATTTCCAGGACAATCAAAACAGGAGTGTGATGAAAGGGCTTAGCATAATAATATGAAACAGCATTGGTATTATATGAGATTTATGTTCAATAATGATTCTTAAAAACTTTACTAGTCTTTTAGCCTTGGAAGCAATAATTTTCTCTAGTGCATCAGCACTGTTTTTTCTAGATCAGCCAGCAAAGAGGCATGGAAGTTTCTTTGATACTCTTTGATGCTACCAAGTAGTAGTGTAATAAAATGCAAAGTAATATGAGGAGACCCGGTGTTCCTAAGAACTATCTTGATTTTGTTTTTCTTTGTTGTTTTCTTTTTTTTTTCTAAATAATTTTACCCCTCTGAAGAGGTTTAAATGAAAGCCAGCCTTCACTAAATTTTCATCCTTTCATAATTTTTTCAATTGCAATGCATATTTTTCCCAGTTCAAAGCAATATTTTTCTGCTTTTAAATGGAAGGAAAAATAGATTTTGACAGTTTAATAATATTTTATTGCTTTCACTCTAGATAGGTAAGAACAGATGGTTGCCTTGAGGAGTAGTTAGGCAGTGTATGTGCTATATGAAAAGTACATATTTTACAATTCAGTACCCTCCATAATAAGGAATGTTTTTTACAGAACACATTCACCTTCTTCATTTAGCAGTATTTGCTTCTTCTTTAGAGCTGTCTTCATATAAAAGTAATCTTATTTTGGTTGAAATAAAAGCAAATGCATTCATTAAAATTCAAAATTCTCCAGGGATAAGACTTACAGAAAGGAAAGACTGTTTTCAATATACAGCCTAAATCAACAGAATTGTTAAACCCCATAAACACTTTGTCTGTGCCCTATATTCAGAAGACAGAACTGGTGAAAGGATTTGTCATTTCTCTTTGAAACCTTCACTATTTGTTTGAAACTGGATTAGAACTATTTCGTTTGCTGCCCTGTTTGGGAAACATCGGGAGATAAGAACCCTCATCATAAAAATCATCCTTCTAATTAGAATAGCAAATTTTAAAAACCGCTGACTTTGCATGGACCTTGGATGGGCTGCAGCTCTTTTCATGCCCAGCCTTCACTGGCATTGCAGCTTCAAAACCCAGGAGTAAAAAGGTCTTTGCTTGAGGTGTCTCCCTCTCAGTGGAAGCTTTAGGTGCTTGTGCCAGCTACAACCTCATCAAGCCCTGTGCAGACACCTTTGTATGCAGATAAGGATGCAAATCGCTCCAGATTTTTCTCCCTGATCTAAACTATTCAGATAGAATAACTTTCCTACAAACTTTGGAGGACCATTAGGTAGCAGTAAACCTTGGTTGTTCTGAATATGATTTCTCCTGTATAAGGCAAATATTTTCTCATTTGTCTTAGGGGAATATTGGATTGATCCTAACCAGGGCTGTTCTGGAGACTCCTTCAAAGTATACTGCAATTTCACAGCAGGTGGGGAAACTTGCATCTACCCAGACAAGAAATCTGAAGGAGTAAGTACCAATCTGTGTTTTCCGTTGGCTGTTGACAGTTCCTACTGTGCTGTTGCAATGTTGAACTAAACAGGATAATTACATTGTCACATTTTCATGTATGTCTTTCTAATTACATTACATTTGCATATATCTGAATGGAGCAGTAAAATGGTACATAGAGTTAACAAATACCATTTTCACTCTCAGATAGGGAATCTATGCACCTGCTTGCTAACATTTCACTACATTTCAGAATGCAACACAGCTGAGCAGCCACTTAGAGTACATGGTCTAGTATTTGTCACCTAAAAGCTAAACCTTACTGTGTTTCTCTTGTGGGTTCATTTATATCTATTCATTTATTCCTACGCAAAGCAGATGTAAAAGACTGTGTTAACTCACTCAGAGATTACATCTGCTGGGGCATATGGTGTAGAGGAAGGCTTTCTGAAAGCTTGCCTAAATGACAGGGATCTATTAGCATCACCACCAGTGAAAACTCATTTAGACACTTCACAGCAACAATTTATACCAGCAGTTTACCTGAATCTTAACAGATTACAACCATCTCCCTCAAACAGAACTAACTCTTTCTTGGATTCTGTTTGAAGTCACTAATTTGAAGGCATTCTCTATAAGAAAAGCATCCTATTTTAGACCTTTAAAGTGGCTGAGATTTCAGAAAGAACCATTCTTTATTATCTGGTGTGAAATTTGTCCCAAGTAATAGAAAACCTCCATATCTGTCAACACATGTTTCAAATACTTCTGTCTCTGCTGTTTGACCACACAGGTTAGAATTTCATCGTGGCCAAAGGAGAATCCAGGATCTTGGTTTAGTGAATTCAAGCGAGGCAAACTTGTAAGTTGTCACTGCAACGTAACGGTATTCAAAAATCAGGTACATGTTTTCAGTGACCAGCAGATCCCAGGGGATTTTATAAATATTTAGATAATGACAAGGCCCCCAGCCTTTTTGCCCTAAATATTAATTACAGCAGCTACATAGCCCCTTGCCCCTGGACAGCAGAAGCCTGGTCTGTATTGTCCCACAGTGATCCCAATGGTCACCTGCACAGCTGGTGGTGAGGATTCTGGCCTCTGGCAGACACACCTCATCACCAAACCTTAGGAAAGCAGCTGGAGCACAGATCCCCCACCCCAGTCGAGGTAACTGGAAATATACTGAGTATGCACAGGTGAGGCTGCAGGCTGACTAACTTTATGATTGCTAAAAACAGATTCCCAAAGAGATTTTGCTCCTTTACACTATAAGGTAGGAGTAATTCACTATCTTTCCCAGTAGAACGAAGCTGAAATATGTAGTTCTTCATCCTAAATATACTGCTACATCATGAAAATCTATTTACTTGAGTCATAGCTGTATTGACCTTTAAAACTTCATAAAATGTTATGTGTTGGTTGATTTTTTTATTAAGGACAGTTACGTGGTTCTCTTTTGTCAACAATAATTTTGGTTTCTGTTGTACCAAAGTAAACAGATAAATATTCATCCAACTTTTTATATTTTCCAGCTTTCCTACTTGGATGCTGAAGGCAATTCCATTAATATGGTCCAAATGACATTCCTTAAACTACTGAGTGCCTCTGCCAGACAAAATTTCACTTATAACTGTCACCAGTCTGTAGCCTGGCACGACGCACCCTCTGACAGCTATGACAAAGCACTAAGGTTCTTAGGATCCAATGATGAAGAAATGTCCTATGACAACAATCCTTACATCAAAGCTCTCCACGATGGCTGTGCAGTAAGTAGAGCTTCAAAGAGTCTTTACAAAACCAACCTGTCATTTAAAGCAGAAATCAAACAAATCTATTTTTTTCACAGCTTTCTTCTGAGAAAAGCTTTGTAAACACTTTACTTGTCATATACTAACTTTTAGTAGATTTTTAACCACAGTACACTAGTTCCATATTTAATTTTCACCTATGTACCAAAAAAGAAATAACCACGAGCCAAGCAGCAGAAACTGTGCTCATATACAGCAGCAGATAGTCTGGTTTCAGCACAGTGGTGCTGACAGCCTGCATCCATTCCAAGTTTGTGGATTTTACCAATCAGAATCCTCCTTTAGCTAAAAATCCCCAGAGGTGTCCAAACATGCATCAGCTCTCTGAGCCCTTCTCTTTCAGGGTCTCTGTGGGCATAGCACTGTTACCACTTTTCAGAAATAGAAGAGTCTCTATTTAACACTTTGAAACAACGACATCAAAAGAACAAGTGACAGTTGAAGCCTCATTAACTATTTTGGGCTTTGATGTAGGAGCATTCTGAAGGCAGCTTCTGAGAAGTCAGAGATACAGAATTAGAGACCTGAAAATGCCAGGAGATACACCTGGCTCTGAGGCAGACATGCAGCTCAGGAGGTGCCAAGCCCCTCCCCTCAGCAGTGAGATTCTAATACAGAACTGCTTCATGTCAGCCTTTCTATATGCCTTGTATTTTCATTTCACTTTTGTTAATCACAGAGGGTAAATGTAGAGCTCCAAAGAGAGCTGGAAGTTGCAACTGTCACTAAGCTGAGAACACTCAGATCGGTCAACTTGGATGCTCATCTGAACTCCAAGACCCTGGTATAGCTGAAAGGGGTCTGAGCAGATGTAAGAGACCATCGAGGGGAAGTGCAGTGCTGATAAGTGATGTGATGACTGGGCTGTGTCATACATAGAAGAGCTGGAGAGCCTTCTTCAGGCAGCAAGGGTGTGCCTTCAAAGCTGGCTTCTAGGTGCAGCAGTTGGCAGTTCTGTCAGAATTCTACTCCCTTTCCTGTCCAAATAGGTGCTCTAATATTCTGTGAGGCAGTTACAGTCTTTCTTCTTAGAAGAGGATCTTCTCTCTTTCAGAACTAATTAGTGATTTTTTTTTTCAGGGAAGATGTGCACTGCTGTGAGAATATTATTGTTTCTCAAGTAGTATAGACATGAAATGAGAATTCTCTAAGAAACATGAAATATCTTAGATTTTTCTTTTGTAGGCCTACTTTAGTAAGTAAAAAACCTATGGGCCATTCTCTGTCTAAAATTGGAACATCTAAATCTAAAATGTCACATTTGTAAAATGAAATCATAAGGAAACACAGGATTTAGAGTCTGCAATATCTGGCGCCTGACAGAGCAATAATTTAAAAACTCCACACTTCAGAGATAAACTATGAAGATCTACAGCAAATGTAAACTGCTCAGATCCATAACAGTTTGGGGTTTTTTCTTCTTTTTTTAACAGTCAAGAAAGGGCTACGCAAAGACGGTGCTGGAAATCAACACGCCCAAAATAGACCAAGTGCCCATAGTTGATGTGATGATCAATGACTTTGGTGATCAGAACCAGAAGTTTGGATTTGAGGTCGGTCCTGTCTGCTTCCTTGGTTAAGCTTAAGACAAAATCAGATCAACACCAATGTTGCACTTTGGTGCTACCAACCCACTTCATGCCACATGCAAGTTTTGAATAAGGATGGCATAGAAAATGTCTTGCTGTGTATGTATGTCTTATCTAGAAAGTAATGGTTGCCCTTGTAGGGCCAGAATCACATGACTTAAACTTATTTTGCAAAGATGCGGTGGCACAGACAGACAACATAGGGCTCACTTCAGGAACACCCCCTTTGGATTCCTTTGGTGCTGTAAAAAAACGAACGACAATGGTGCTCCTTCCATTACAACAAAGAGGTGTTTAGAAAGTGTTTAATATAAACTGTAATTATTCTATGTACAGTACTATACTGTGATTTCTCTGTCCACTTCCAAAACTTGCATGTGTCTCTGAATTGCATCTGGCTCTTATTTTACAATTACAAAACTACATTGTCAATACTGTGTATGTATTCTGAAAAAAATAAAACTGTAATTGCCAGTGAAGCCAATTCCATTTCTGATTAATAATAAAATCCCTTTGTATATATTGTTGTTGAAGAGCTTTGTTATTTGAAGTCGCCAGTAAACTTAAGGTGGCAAAACTGGAAGATCTTGAGCAGCACACTCAAACAACTTTCTGCTGATATGACTCTGTGATAATGAATTTAGATAATGAAATGAAAGCACTTTCAAAGGTGCTGTGTTCCATGGTGCTATACCTCAGACTTTTTATTTTCTATTCTAATTCCATAATTTCATAAGATAACTGTATATACCTAAAAAAACCAAGTTTATATTTTTGGGTGGGGAAAATATGTAAGAAAAAACCAAACTTCTGTGTAAGAGAACTGTTAAAATCTGTGAAATAAATTAGTCATATAGCTTTCCTTTTTTTTTTTTTTTTTAATCTCATCTGGATTTGTTTCCATTGTGCTTATTTGGGCTACATAAATATAAAAACTGGATTCTAAACAGTTATTTATGGATTTTTGCAGTGTTTACTTAGATGTTTATGTAAGCAATGATGGATGTTTGCTTCCTGAACTGGATACTAAAGGTTTCACAGAATAGTCTATAAATATTTGCCTGTCCCATTAATATGAATTATTTTTCTTCCTGTTACTCCACCTGAAGGCCAGGGATGCAATATGTCTAGGTCATGTGATTCTACAAAGTTGCTAAGCAACATACGAGGGACTGCTTCCTGAAGAGCTGTCTTTGACCCAAACCCTTACAATTCACTATTCAAAGCTCACCAAAAAAACATGTTGGTTTGGCCTTCCCTCTGAACATTTTATTCAGGTAGTTGGAAGTAGAAATTACATTTTAGCTTTACAACACAAATCCTTTTGTAATTATTTTTCATAATATATGTAAGACTTGAAAAGAAATGTTTGTTTCTATTTCTTATAAATTGTTAAATTAAATAGTACTAGTTTCTGCTGGCTCATTTCTGGTATTTTCTTATGCACGTTTATACATGTAAAAGTGAGATTCCAAAAGTCAACTTCTTGCTGTTCATATTTTCTTTTATTTTTGAACCAAAGTTTGTAACTGTCACCTCAAAGAGGAAAATACAAATTTTATTAATAAAATCAAGTCTTGTCTATCTGGATTGGTTATTCTCTTATTTCAATGTCCAAAACTCACCCACTGCCATTACTGTAACTTCGTTCTGCTTCCAGACCATCCAGGCTCAAAAAAAAAGAATGTTACTACATGACCTGGCAAGCACTGGGCAACAGCACTGGGAAGAGAAGTGTTAACGGAGAGGGTGCTGATCTGGTCATTCACAGTAGGCAGCAGGGCTGTTAAGTTCACATCTGGTTTGTACGGATTTGTAGCTCCAGCAGTCCAGATAATACCATCAAACACAAGACAGATACTCCTCTCCCAGGCACTCACAAGCCTACACTGTCTGTCCATTTCTCAACCTTGTGCTTATCCTTGTAGGACCCCATCAGGTAGGCAAATGACCCTATTTATTAATAGGAAATGGAATACAACAACTAGACCAAGACTTGGAAAATACTGGAACACAAAACGCCCAGCACCTTGTTTTAGACTGTGGAACTAGAACTAGTGATGGGTCCAATGACATGACATATGCCCTTTCTCCAAAAAACCTTCTCCCTTTTTAATCTGCTACCTGTTCTTTATGACCTCTGGCTATATCTAAGTAAGCTGTGAGGGCAGCTGCAATAAATTTGGCAGAGGAACAGCCACTTTCTCCTGCTCAAGTGGGCTGGGTTAAGTTAGAAACAGAGCTGTTCAAGCCTATCTAAAAAAAAACCAAAACCAGTTCTCGGCTGGGTGCTTTAGGGTAAAAATTAAAGATGGTTGTGGTTTGGCAGAGTCAGGATTAGTCTGCAGCAGAATGTGGTTTCTAAGAGTGCAATGATGTATTCAAGCAGCCAAATGAAACCAGATCTTTTTCAGAATTAGTCCAAGCATCTTGCCAAGGTTTTTGTCAGCAACATCACAAAGGAGGAATTGAACTTCAGTCTTCTACACTTTTCAGCAAGGACCCATCTGCTTTATTCTTTAACCTTTCTTAAGGCCTTAACCACTTACCTTACTATTTATCCTTGTCATGAAAGCATCTCACCATTGCTTGTTATTCTAAGTCTTCTTTGTCCATTCTCTTTTCCAATCTGCTGTTCTTGTTCTCTCCAAGTTTCAGATTAAAGGGGGGAAAAATGCCATTATATATTCTTTTATGCTCTTGTTTTTCCCTCGAAAGAAGTCTCCCTTTAGCAGTGTTTAAAACCCAAACAAACCAAAAGGGCACTCTTCAGAACAGAAAGAAATTTCACATCAAAACTTACATACTAATTTTCCTATGAAAAAAGCTTCAGATTCTATGGTCAAATCCTAATAGCCATAAAAACATAAAACCTCAGATTCATGATACCATATTATAAAATACATACAAACAAATCAAACCTCTAAAGCCATGTAAGTCAAATTCCTTACTCAACCAAGCCCAAAACAAAACAATGATCAATATTTTTCATACCTTAAATTAAAGACCTGTCCAATCACCAAAAGATTGAAATTTTTATGACATCTGGATTTTACCTCTAGAAACAGAACTTGGATGTTTTGTAATCTTGAGGGTCCATCCTGCCTAAAGCAGACTGGGCAATTTGTTTTGGAAGTTTGCTTCGAGCCCCTCTAAACAGAGACCCGTCCTGGAGATGGTTTCTTCACTGCAAACACAGATTTTGGTTGTGTTGCATGGAAATGGAGTAACTCAGCACGTGGCAAAGCAAGCCCAAAAATACTCCAGACTGAGGCAATGTTCTGTCCAGAATAACACGGACATACAAGAGAGATTTAAATGGCAAGCTATGACCAGAGAGGCACAAACTGTTCTCTGTGTGCGTGGAGTTTCTTTGCCTCTCTCTCTCTCTCTCACCCAGGATAGGGCAGTATCAACTCACCATGACTGGCACATCTCTTGGAAAACTTCATAAAGTGCAATGAAGATTTTTTTTTCCAGTCCAAGTGAGAGCCAATATGGCTAACATCAACAGTCACACAAAAAGCTACAAAGCTTCAAAAAAATCAGGACAGTTAGCTCCTTGAGATTCTTCCCCTTGGGAACAGCTCTTTTAATTTTGAAATTAATCTTCACACGCTAATGGCTGGAAGGAGAAGCCTTAATAGCCACCGATTTTCTATTGCAAACACACTCATTTTTCTCTGAAAGAACATCTTCTATTGTAGATGCACCAAAAAAATTTAAAATTACTAAGACAGGATATTAAATATCATGTCTATTATGTTTACCTGGAAACGTGTCTTACTTGTGTTCCTTTTGAAAGCACATAAATTGTCAGAGGCTCATTGTTAGTTCAGTGAAAAGCAATGCCAAGATTATTGCCAAGGAGTAGATTGCTCTAAAGCTATTTATACATTAGTTTTCAATAAGAACATTGAAGATTAATACAGTGAGGAAGGCTGCAAGCTTACAGATATTCAGACACTCTGCTCTAGCCAAAATTGGCCTCGTTTCTTTCTCAGCTGTTTGAATGAAGGCTCTGTTCTAATGAGAGAAGATGCAGCCAAAGCCCACAATGGACATGTTTTGTGTAGGTTGTCCAGGGAGCTTTGGCAGACCTTGACTTTGTTTCCAGTATCTCAAGGGTGGAAGAAGTGATCTCCATCAAAACACACCTAACTTCAGTAAGACAGACAAGAGTTGTTAAAAACTCAGCAGTGGGACTGGGATCTAAGTGCCTCCTCTGCTCCCTATTATAATCTAAGAAATTTTTTTTTTAACATCAAAAAGGCAATGTGGCTAAATCTTGCTGAAGCATGAAAGAACTCCAGCTTGCACTGTGATTAAAATGTGGATGAAAATTAAAAATTCAGTCCATCCAATAAGGTGCTGGACGAAAACCAAATTAATTCTCTTCTAGCCCCAGAAGTTCTCTAAGCTGGATCTTCTGCTGTATTTTCAGTGGTTAATTAAAAGAACCTGAGTTCACAGGACTGGGCTGCACAGAGCCCCAGGGTCATCTTAGTAACCAGGAATGAACACAGGAGCCTCACACTCAGCTCCCCTCCCAGCCCAAATATCTCATAGCCAGAGATCTTTCATATGGCCATAGCCCCCCACGGGCTGCAGCAGTGCAAGGCCACTGAGTCGTGGCCTGCAGAGGCCCAGCCTGCAAACTCTGAAGTTCCCCAGCACGAGTGAAAAGTAAACATAGCTACAGCAGAACCATAAAGCTGTTTTCAAACTAAAAATGTTAACTAAATGAGGAAACTCAGGATGTGACAAACAAAATAAAAACATTACACTATAATTGTTGTTTCTGAAATTGAAATATTGATTTCTTATTCGTTAGTTTACTCAGAATCTTACTCAGAAAGCCCACACAAGTCAGCCAGGGTAAATCATGGAGCTGCATGACTTCTAGAGCAGGCCCTCCTCATTGCAGCACGGAAAGTATATTAGGTGGAATGAGAGGTGGAAAGATTTAGAATGAAGTTGTTTTTATTGACATAAAAGCTTCTCTCTGTCAAATATTAATTAAAAAAAAAAAAAGAAAGCTAAGGTTTTATATTCTATTCTTACAGTCTCTTGAACCTGTGCCTTTTTTTTGTTACAGCATCATCTCAATGGCAGCTCAGGTGAGACAGTAGCTGTGCTTTGTGGTCCTGGTGCCCAAATTAGCTCACAAAATAACATAGTACAATGTCAGGGCTCTGGCTCTGGAGAATGCATAAACAGATAATCTTCATAACATTCGCTATTCAGTAACTTTCTGATTTGGATGTATAGGGATCACTTCTCCCTTTGTCATTCCTCAGAAGGATTTTAGAAATACCCACTTTGCTCTAAGCCTGCAGACTTGTTCAGTGCACAGATATTAAGATCAAAGCTGTTTACTGTCAGAAAGGGCCAAAAATGGAATTTTAATTTGTGAAAACTTTCCACAGCACTCCAAATTCTGAAAAGAACAAAGTACATTTCACCTTCCAACTTCTCCCCTTTTTAAATTGTGATGTTTCCATTTGAAATAATGAGATGTTTTTCTCCACACTCATTGAAAGTATTTGATTGATAGGAGGAAGTCCACTGGTACCCACACCAAGATTGTTTTCCCATGTGCTGGGAGACAGGAGCTGAGTACAATACTAACAGCGGAATAAAGGCACCTCTAGAAAAGAAAGGCACAATAAAATAGTTCTCAAAGTACAACAGATAGGAGGAAAATGTAGTAGGGGGAAAAATAGGAAATAAGAAAGCAGTGGGGGGAATATGTGGGAAAAGAATGGTAGGAGAACTTGCTTCCCTCAACATAAGGCAGGTGGGTGAGAAATGTTTCTGGGCAGTCTGAGAGCATCCCATGCGATTGCTGGTCCAGCAGGGCTCAGGTTTGTTCCTCATAGTCAATGCAAAGGGGGGCGCATTGGCCCTGCAGTTAGGAGGCAGCAGCAAAACTGGTTTATAAAAAACACGCCTAAAGAGTAGCAAAGATTGCAGGTCTCTGTGGGAAACACCCCAGCACTGCCTGCAGCCACATCCCTGTGCCTCGCTCTACCTCCCCTCCCTTCCCACACTCACCTCACTCTCAGACACTCCTGACACCGCCTCCTCTGCAGGACCTCTATTCTTGTGGAGCAGCCACATCTCGCTGGGGCACTGGAAAGCACAGGAGATCTGAAAAGGGGGATGAGATGCTTAACTTTCAAGGTCAGGAGAGAGAATGGATGACGGGGGAGGGTGAGCAGGCTCAGAAATCAATATACACCCACACTAACGCTGCCAGACTCATAAAATATAAAGCCTGTCTGGACCATCCAGGTTAGGAACAGGCAATGACAAGGCCTGCTCAATTTCTGCGTCCTTTTCCTACCACAGAGAAGCGTACAAACCAGGCAGCACTGAGGGCTGTCTCTGCAAGGAAAGTCAGATAAAAACAATGCGAAGATCAGCTCACACTGCTGACCCTTTGAAACCTCTCTCTGCACTTTAAAGTTGACCTATTCCATTTTCTGTACACATTAACCTCAAACCAAAGCCACAATATCTTGAGGAACCACATTTGAACTAGCATCGCATCTTTCCATGAAAATATTCCTGAAAAAAGCAATAAAAAATTTTAAAATTGACAGTCCACATGAACTGAGGATATCTGAAAATGTTCCTGATTAAATGATTCTTGATTATTTCAATGCATTATGCAGTTTTGCATGTGTGCATTAATTTCTCATGTTTTGCATAATCTTTCTGATGACTGTATGCACAAGTGTACCATGTAGAAACAGCAGTAAGCCAATGTGATTACTCATTAAACTTAATGAGAAGGTTAGAATTATCTACTATAAAACTAAGATGAAAGTGAAATCACAAATTTGAAAGCCAACGAAGGGCTGAAACATATGCAAGTACAGTTAGTTAATACCCTCTTAACATGCACAACAATAAATACATCATATAGATAAACAGTAAATTTGGATGCACGTTACCCAAGTGGAACTCAGCTGTGATGGTGTATGAAATGATACATTTAACTCTAATCAGACACAAAACTCTGAGGAAGCAAAAGCACCAAGTACTTTAGGGCTCTCTTGCAGCACTGGAATATTTTTGATAGCCAGATAGCATTCTACCCTTTTCTGTTTAAGCACAGTGAAGGAAGACAGAGCTTGATGTGTGCCTCCAGATGTCTGTAAATAAGTGCAGGGTGACTCCTACACACAGAGGTCAGGGCTGTAACAACACAGCAAAAACCAGAAAAGGGTGAAGCCCAGGGCCTGCAAACGATGGATGTGTGACAAGGGAGAGTTACAAAGGAAGATGACCAAGTACAGCTGAGGGATCATAAAATCATAGAGTATCCTGAGTGCAGGAGGACTCACAAGAATCATGGAAATCCAGCTCCTGGCCCTGCACAGGCCCATCTCCAAGAGTCATACCCTGTGCCTGAGAGCGTTGTCCAAGCACTTCTTGAACTCTGCCAGGCTTGGTGCAGCCTCCCTGGGGAGCCTGTTCCAGTGCCCAGCCACCCTCTGGGGGAAGAACCTTTGCCTAATATCCAACCTAAGCCTCTTCTCAGCTTCACATCAGCTCCCTGAGTCCCACCACTGGTCACCAGAGAGAGATGAGTGCATTAAATGCCCCTCCGTTTCTGCCTGTGAGGAAGTTGTGGACCGCCCTGAGGTCTCACCTGTGTCTCCTCCACACTTACCAAGCCCAGAGACCTCAGCTGCCCCTGCTCTGCCTTCCCCTCAAGGCCTTTCACCACCTTTGTAGCTCTCATTTGGCTGTTCTCCAATAGGTTTAAATCTTTCTTCTATTCTGGCACCCAAAACTGCACTCAAGGTGATACTTACAGTTTAGTACTCCAGGAAATACACAAAAGCCCTCCTTTAAGAGGTGGCTTTAAGGGTGCTTTTAGATGTTGGTTTTGCAGAGGCCTGGGTTTGGCAGTCCCAGCAGCAGTGGCCCCTCAGGGCCTGTGGGCCCGGCCTGAGGGGGCTGTGCTCTGCCAGGTGCTTCCAAAGCCCACGAGGTGACTTTGAGCCCATGTGTGCATGAAAAGAGACGTACCTCCACTTACCCCTAGCCAAAACCTAACATTATCTTTTTGTTGGGCATTTTTCTCCCCTCAATTCTCATTTCTCCTAAAAGCATCATATTAAAAATGTACCACTTGCAGCACCCACAGAGTTTTATATCTGTGCATGTGGAAGAGGTGGATTCATGTTTAATTGTTACCTCTTCAGAGGCATAATTAAGGTAAAAAAAACCACCAACAAAATCCCAAACCCCACCAAATACAAACCTTGCCCTCGCCTCCTCCGAGCCTGTGCACGTGCCCCGACTCCCTGCCCATGGTGCTCCCAGGGCTATGGCACTCTGAGCTTCCTCCCTGTCATGCTGTGCAAAACGCTTCCCATGAGTTAGCACCAGTCCGGGGGGCATTTTCTTCACAGCTTGATGTCTGCAGTCTGAGGTGAGAGACCTTTCTAGAGTGAAGGAATGGAAAGGGTTTGTCTCCTTTACCAAAGTGTTTCTGTGGTAGGACTGCCTCCCACAGAAAGGTAGGCTGGAAAACCTGAGTAGCTGTGAGCATTCAAACAGCAGGCATGCAAAGGCAACATTTAAACAACTCTATAAATGAGCGAGGGATGTATGTCATTGGTTTTGAAGCACTATCTAAAGAGTTTTTACACTGAAAACACTTCCATTGAGGCATGAGTCATATTAAGCAGCTTTGTGGCAGATGCGGTAGCTCCTTTTTCATGCAATCTCTTTCTCTGAAAGCTTTGATTGAGAACTAAGCCACATTAAGGGTTTAGCAGTTGAGCCTGGGAGCTTCCTTCAGTAAACTCCTTCCTGAATTAATTGCTGCTGGAGCTCATCACCCATAATAATATTTCCAGAATCTTTCCCCTATTATCTTCATCTGTCAGGTTAAATTCATCTTTTTGATGTGACACACATTAAACACTGTAAAAGGGGAACAAAATTTTCACTAATCAACAGGTAGAAGCAGCACAGAGTGTTGTTACTGTCCACAGGTCTGCTTTTGCACTTGGTGAAATATGAAGGACATTTCAGCAGAATTTTAAAGACAAACAGTTGAAAATAATGAATCCTCTTGTGCACAGTTCATCACCTTTCAGGAGCATGGCAAGGATTCTTGTGCATTCACAGCCATAAGATGTTTCTATGCAGCATGTACAACAAAGTGAGAGACCTGCACCGGTCTTACACACAGACAAGCATTAAATTAACAGTTGTGGTTTAGGCTGGGCTCTCTTCCCCTGGTTCTCCTTAGCTGTGAATTGTCTTAGGCTGAGGGTATCCTATAGAAACAAATTGAATGATCAGTCTTGCTCAAAATACTCAGCTGCCAGACAGGCAATTGGGGATTGCAAATCAGAACACTCCTGAGCAGGGTAGAACTCCAGGCCATGGTAAATTATTAAATTAACAAAGGTACAACCCATGCATTCTCCCTTGTTAGGCACTGCTCCTATTGGGATTGCAAAAAAAGGTCATACCCTTAATGAGCTAGGATCCAGTTATGCAGGAAATGCAAAGACACATTTTAAACACCTAGGGATGAAAGGACAGAAAGGTTAAGACAGTCTTGATCTGTATCCCATCTGAAAATAAATGCAAATTCTCTCTCTGGCAGATGCTTTTAGAACACTTGGAAAAAACCAAACCCACAAAAATTATTTTTCTCTTATGCTTTGATGAAAATACTAATGAATTGAAAAAAAATTGCTTGAGCTGTAAATATAAATGATGTATCTTACAGGTGTCCAAAAGTTTTAAAGCAAATCAAAAGAAACTGTTTCAGCAGTTAGGCTTAGAAATCAGGCTTAGATTTCCTGTACATAGGTGGAATACATTTAATTTTTCAACTTCTTAAAAGCTTTTATATGACTTTGGAAAAAAATATCCCTTCAGTCAATAACACGTTGTAAATATATGCCATAGAAAATATAAAAAATACACTTTTATAGAAGTTACTCATAGAAATATATGTTTATATGAAGATAAAAATACATTCACACTTCACTGTGGTGAACTCAAACACTTATAAATACGCTTGATTTAATTTCACAAAATTTCCATGTTTTGTGATGGTTTCAAACCAAGCCTGCAGAGAGCTGAAGGCTGATACCAGGTTAAGTGAAAGGGAATGAGAGCCATTCTGCTTTTCTGACTGCCATTATGGTAATGTGATCAGTACCTTGACAGATGCTAAGAAGAATAATTTTGCTGATTGACTTTTCTTCAAACCTAAGGCTATGGGCAATCAAAGAAAATATGAACATCTGGCTGAGCTTTTGATTGCCACGCTCACTGATATACTGCACCCAAATAAGCAACAATTAGTACAGCTTGTGTCAAAAGACCCATCAGTTAATTCAAATTAAGTCAGGAAAATTGAATCCAATTGGCATTCATGCATATTTGTATGCAAAGTTTAAATAAGATTCTTCTGCATTCCATTATCCTTTATTTACAAGGGAAACATGCAAAGTTTTGTGGTTTAAGCAAATATTTTCAAAAGCTTTTTAACTTCTTAAAGCCAAACATCTGGGAAAACTCTGTGTCCTTTGGAAGGACATATTAAGTCTAATAAACAGAAAAATGTGTTGGCTTTCTCAAGTTTTTACTTCTCACTTCTTAAAAAATTTCACAAATTTGGACAAGTTATTCATAGGCATTTTGTCAGTAGCAATTACAATAATGCCGAACTGATATTTACTAGCTGAGACGGTGGCCAAAATAACAACCAGACTGTAGTAGGAAAGAAAACTCTGAAAGCTGAAGACTAATTTCCTCATGTTTTTGCTTGATTCAGAGTGTAAAACTCTGGGAATAGGTACTTACTTTAAAAAAAAAATAGCATTCCTGTTGGGATTCTGTTTATGGTAACAGTAAATTAGGTTGCATGAGAACCTGAGATTAAAACTAACCAAAGGCAAAAGACAAGTTGGGTGCCTAATTTTTTAAAAAGAGAAATTTAGGAAAAAAAGGTCAAATTGATTTTTTATTTAATTCTGGCTCCTTGCAGTAAATAAACTATAGTCATTACTTGGCAGATATAGCACTGTTTCCAAGTTAAGCTGTTAAAATTTTATTTGTAACTTGGTTGTGAAATCCGGTTTTTCTAAAAAAATAGTGACAGACTCTCTGGCTGAGGTGCTATTTCTGCTCAACTAACCAGAGGTGAAATTTACTGTAATCTCACCTAAATCTCAGATGGCTCAATCTGGCCTGACTCTAAAATCCTATTACAAAATTCCAGGATTTCTGCAACTCATTCAGGTGAGTTAATCTAAAGCCTAACACAAACCAGCGTATCTCAGACTACTTGGGGGATAAGGTCACACTGGCAGCCCCAGCTGCAGCTCTGCTCGTGGATGGGATCACATTCCACTTTTAGCCACTGCTCCTGAGTGCCCGGTGTTGTCAGAGCCAGGGAGCTCCAGAGCAGAGCTTGGAATACCTAAAATATGGATAGAGCAGAACAGGGACCATGTCACAGGAGAAGGCTGGGTGAGTCAGTCCATTGGCCTGGGACTCACATGCTGCATTATCAGCTGCCACTGGTGCAATGAGTGTGGCCAAGCAGCTGTTACATTCTTTCATTTTTCTTAGGGTCCACTTTGATTTGATGTCAAGAAATAGGTTTTCCTAATGACTGACTTCCGTGAATGTTAAGACTCAAACACTCTTGAGAGCAATCAGATCAATTAATTAGAAGACTGTTAGTATGCTGCCTTCATAAATCAAGAGTTAGCTTGTGATCCATAACTTCAAACAGTCTTTTAGCAGCTGTTTTCTTGAAGTTGTTTCCTTTAAAATACTAACGTCTCTTATACATCCATCTTCTGATTCAGAGGTTAAGAGGTCTTCTACTAGTGTTACCTTTAGAAGTATAGTTGATGGAAAATCCCCTAGATAGTCTAATGATATGGTCCAGTTACTATCAAGTGCACAGGCCCCTTATAAATGCTGCTCAAAAATCAATATCAATCCTTCAGTGCCTTCTAAAGATGTGGAGTAAGGGCCATAATAATAGTGATTGCCTCCAGCAAATAACTGTTCAGTGATTATATTGCAATGGCCTGCAAGTCCAAATCCCCCTCAATAACTTTCAAAATGGATGCATGCTGGGAAACGTAAAATCATCCCTAGCAGGCAGGTCAGTAGCTGCACTTTCTAGTCAAGTACCTACTTATTTACTGTGCTGCTCTCTCATTATTGACATAAGATTTTGGAGAAGAAAGTCTGCCAAAAAAAGGTAAGCTGCAAAACAGTAGGTCAGCATTTCAGACATGTTCAGCACAGCAAAGAGTACTGTGCACCACAGGAGAATCAGCTGGCAGCCCCTCCCTTTGCCGGTTTTATTTAGGAATTTGAAAGTAGACTAAGGAGAATACATTTTCAAAGACTGCGGTAGTAGGGAAAAAAATCACTCCAAGTGTAAACAACAAAGCAGCATTCATAGTTATGGCCTCTGATATTTATTCTCTGAGAAAAGCAGCTGCTTGCTTGGAGTCAGGAACAGGGGAATACGCAGCAAAGTTTGAAGTAGTGTGGCCGTTACTTTACCACTAACACTCTGAATGTAATGTCATGGCGTTTTCCTGGAATTCAAGTTCCCATGGTTTGCACATGAGAAGGTCATAGTGGCCAGTATCAAAAGCTCAGCACAGTCCAGGTGCAGCAGCCATTGCTTTGACTCTCCACAGAGTCAGCTGCACCACTGCAGCAAGAGACTGGCTTGGCTTGGCTCATCAAGAACAAGTCACCCAAAGTCAATGTTCCCTTAGGGCATTGCCTTCCCATCTCATCATCTTCTGCAGGCTGATACTGAATCAAAACCAGCCAACCAACCAAAATGGTTTGCCAATACATCAGGGTTTTCTTAAAGTCTTTGGTTGAATCCATGCTTGATACATGTGTACAATTCACTCTCAAAAATTAAAGATATGACAAAGTTCTCTCTCCACAGAATTCTTGGAAAATGAGTGCTCCATCTTTCCTAAGATAGGAAGTCCTTGCCATGCAGAACAGACAACCTTGCTACATTTACACTTCACCCTATCAAAACATTTAAGTAAAAACACTGGAAAAAATTGTCCATATACATACATAGATCTATCTCCTTACTTGCTACAACACACAATAAAGTAACGGTATAATAAAAAAAAAATTTGGAAATTGAAAGACAGTGATGTTTTTGTGTGTTAGAAACAGAAGTACAAAATAAAGACTGGAGAAGGAGAACTCCCAACTGGTTTTTTTAGCCTGCATTGGATTTAAAGTATTTTTATTTCAACCATCTCTCAAATATTAAAGTTTATTTTCTACCAGTATTCCTGCCAATTTAACCTTAGCAAGTTCTAGAAAACCAATCTTTTCTGCAGACACGCTGTACCACCATGTTGAGTTCTACAGCTCCATTAACCATAATAAAATCATTATCATGTGTTTTTCTTTCATGTATAATATAGTGTTTGTATGAATGCTTATTGCAAGTGGAAACATACTGTGCCAACTAGCAGCTGACAGTTTAAGCAATGCATAAATATTAGAATAGAGAAAAGCTTAGCATGACTTCAGGGCCAGTTTCACTGAAAATTCTCTGAACTGGCCACTCTCTTTGTGACATCTGTTCTTACAGGACATTCTGATAGCTGAGGGGGTTTTTATTTCAAGAACTTTGAGAACAAATGTTATGTCCAAATATGTTCTCTGCAATAAGCATTAGGTAGTGAAATAAATTAGACTAAGTACCTATCCAGGAGTAAAATTAGGTTTTACAGGCATGAGTGCTACTAGAGGTATCAGACTCAGGGAATCCGTTATGATTTAGACCTTAGTGATATGGCAATAATAAGATACCTTAAGCAAGCTGTTGGCTGAATCAGTCAAGTTAATCTCAACTGTGTGTTAGTGAAGTCATTTTATCCACATAAGTTGATTTTAGTCCATTAAGACAGCCCTTTTACCTCACAGTGTGCATAGTCATTACATTTCCCTACCTTCATTTGTCTTCATTCAAAGGAGCACTCAACCACCTTGGTGCTCATTGCCATTAACAAGATTGTGGTTCACCTTAATGCAGTGTCAAATGAAGTCACAAAGAGTCATGTGGATGATAGCAAGAGAAACTGCATCAGCGTGCACAACGTTATCATGTAGACGAGAAATATAAATGAGGGATGAAATGCAATTTAAGCAAACACTCAGGTGGAAAACAAATGTGCCATTGCAGACAAACAATTCCTGAAGCAGCTGTACAGGAGCCCTCCTTCACTTGTAATTCTTGCAACAGGATTGAAAATCAGAAGAAATCAGGATTGTTAAGCAATCAAGAAATAGCAGACATTTTCACTAAAGCTGTTGTATTTCAGTGAAATGATTATCTTTTACTGACAAGACAAGCATTATAAAACATACAGAATTAACTGCATGAGCATCCTAAAAGCTTGTGTATTAAAGCCCAAAAGTTCATTTGGCAGAGAGACTAATAGACCTGAAAGCTTTCTAGTTCATTTTAACACCTTCTGGTTTTCTCATTAGTGCTGGCACTGATGTTCAGTTATTATTGTAAGATCTGATCATATTTACAAACCCTTGCTACTTTTCCTCCTTAGAGACCTCATCTGAATCACTTTTGAATATCTAGCAGATGTTCAAGATACTCAGTTCTTAGAAAGATGCAAGACTCCTTAAATACCATATGAAGCAGAGCTACGATCTCTAACTACTGTGCCTAAAAAGGAAAACTTTCCTTGAAGACACTGGCTCATATAAGTACCTGCTGCTGGTTTTATGCTCTGAATCAGCTTGTGCTGATCATGGAGGATTCAGGATCCCAGACTAGACCAATCCCAGAAACTGTACAAAGTCCCTATGTTAATTTTGTCTCCAGCACATATCATGCTCAACATTTCCAGCACTACTTTTCACATAACAGTCTTTTACTATCAGTCCTTGGCCTCCAACCTTTGGTAGAAGAAATGTAACTCCTGAGGCCAAAGAGTATGGATGAGAGAGGATAGTTTTGCCTTTTACAGTACCGATCTTAGTAACTTTTAAAATGCACACTCAAGGGAATATGTTAATTTGACTGAGTATTCCTCACTTCACTACAGAATCGACTTCTATCAGCATCTCAGGCTTGCTCTCCAGCTTTTGTATAAAATGAGCTCATGGGGGCTGTGCACAGATAGTAAGTCTAGTGCTTTTTTAGAAGCAAAGTGGTTAGTCACTGTGCAGCAGCAGATGACCTGCTGAGGTCAGATCAGATGCAGATGTGTTTTAGAAACACTTGAAATTTTCATTTTCTCTGAATTTAAGAGTAAAAATGTCTGCAGGATAAGAAACATCTTCATTAAGGATGGGTTCCTATATGTACTCCTTTCTGTACACCTTAATCTCCTTCCACATTAGGCATAGGGGAGTAAATAAGGTGCTCAAAGTGAACTTCAGGAGAACATGCAGAAGCAGCAGGTAGGTTAGAAGAAATCACTCATCTCTCACTGGCATAGCAGTCACATGATGAGATGAGTGTGGATACAGAGCTGAGAGGAACAAGAGTGATGCCATCCAAACTCAGAATGCCTCGATCCATCATCAGGGTCAAATCACAACTATTTCCCACCAGCAAGGGAGACCAGAGCCCAGCTACGACCAGTACCACAAACTGTAATTTTGTGAGGAAGCAGCAGTCCAGTAAAAGATCTATGTCCACGTGTGGTCACTAAATTCTTATAATCTATGTCTCTGATGCTAACACACCATTTCCCCAACTTTTTTTGTAAGACTAGCTTTGGAACCAGCTTTCTCTTTGAAGAGCTTCTCAACTCTCTTCCCTGCCTGCCCCTCTACACCACTCTTCCAGAAATATATTCCCACGTATTCATATTTGTTGTTTTAAGCCCACACTGGGACTACATGAATTAAATCTAATCTGCTAAACTGCCAATTGCTGAAGTAATGTGTTTTTTAGTGTGTATATTTATATGTACCTGCATTGTCAAATTCCCTGACCAATGTGTGTTACCAACAGCTAATCCCAGTACTGCCACTGCAGCTGCACCCCTTAAGAATCTTGGCCTATTCTGCTCTCTGAGGAGAGAGGAAAAGCATCAGCATGACATCCCACTCCCCTTGAAATCTCACCAAATCAGGAACGAATTCATGCAGGACAGCTTGCTCTGATTCTGTCAGTGTTTACACTTAAGGCAAAAAGGGGCTGACTCTGATGACTAATGGTACAAGGACACTAATGTATAAAACTGTATCAATTAAAAGGAAACATCTACTTTAATATATTAATACAAGAATATAGTCAGAAGTCTGAAACCCCTCTTTTGTTCTTCCCAAATTAGATTACACATATATCATTATAGTCACCGTTTTATGGATATGTGAAAAAAGAACATATATGACTGACCTTCAAATCAACCCTCAGCTTGACAGCCTAGATCGATGTATTATCAAGACCTCTATTTCTCATTCTGTTTCAACTGCCAAGTAGAATTTGTTTGTTATAAATAGGAACTCTCCAATAACAACAGAAAATAAGGTACAGGCAGCCACCTTGCAATGTACCTGTTCTCAAAATTCTCTTTGCTTTTTAAAGAACCCCTAATCTCCAGGCTTCTTGCATGAATAGCATCCTCATCTCTTGGACTGGAGTATTCATAATGAAGGGAGATCAACTATTTACAGTGTTTCCTGGAGGACACAGAGTTTTCCTAAATTACAGATTTTTGTTCCCTGTGTGGGAAAGTCATATGAGATCTCAGGTCCTAGTGGGTCTCAGATCATAGGGGGTCTCAGTTTCAACAAAAATGCAAACCGGAGACAGAAACTTCTGGCCACAGACTCTATAACTTAACTGCAAAACAAGCATACAAGTGGTTTGCCACCCCTTTTTGAAGTCCAGTTTAGTTCTAATACTGAGTTAAAAAAAAGAGTCTTGACTGGAAGATTATATTATACAATAGAGTTCCATTAAAGAAAAGTACTATCACTTCAACATACTTCTCTTCATCTAAGATTTTTCCTTCCCAAAATTTCACCTTCAAGACTTAAAACTGTAACAGGAAATTTTCTTTCATTTTCCCTATTCAGCACTGTTTCTACTCAGGCATTCAACTCAATGTTTTATGCTAGCAGGGTTTGTAACTGCTTGGACAGGCTGCCTGTTCTGCAGGTAAAAAATTAAAATATACTAAATTCCTCTCTAATACTTGGATCAGTGTATTCCCAACAGGCAAGAAACTGATACTTTATTCTATCATCCTGAGAGCACATCTTATTGTAGACAAGCTAAAGAGAGAACCCAGCATGAAACCCAACTTCTCTTCCTCATAAGCCCATGCCCAACCAGCTTATAAGATTGTTCTACTTCTTTAATGAATAAATAAATGATTCCACTACAGTTTCAGATACACCAATTTCAAGGGACTCAGCTTCTGTCGGGGAAGAATTGGCTCATGCTACAACTGTTCTTAATTTTAAAATCTGGAGATTTATGGTTCATCTTGTGTACTGGCCAGTATCAAAGACATCACACCTGTAGCAATAATATTGTTCTAGCACAGGGATTTTCCCATATTTTTGGACTGGAACCTCAAAGAGAATGATATTTGAATCACAGTGATTTCACTGTGAAACCAAAAAAATGAGACCTACATTAACCCGACTCAGAATTCAGTGCTTATATCAGTTCTCTACATGAAACAAGTGACCATCTTCTCCACTTGTCCAAGAGCAATATCAGTATCTTCTCCCTTTGCTGCCCTGTTCATCCTCCCTCCCCCCTTCCCAGCTTTAGCTTTAAATCCTTCCCTTCATATAACACTATCCACCTATTTCTAACTGATGTCTTCCAAATTTCTACTTGGCTGCTCACCTCACCAACATATGGTAGATCTGCTCACTGGTGCCACAGACCTCCTGTCTGGGACCATTTATGAACCATCTTGTAGCTGGCACAGTCATTTACATGTCTGAAAGGCATTTACAAAATGTCACCATCTCAGAATATATCCTCAGAAGAAGCTGTAGCCAGATCTACTTAATGCTCTTGATCTTAAATTTGTTCACTCTGTAGTGGGTAATAATTTCAAAAAAAATAAAGTCTGGCATCATCATTTTAATCATCCCATTCTGATCTTCCATTTGATCTGGAAATTTCTCTTACATTAAAAAATAGGGATTTGTGAGATTAAGAACCTCTTTAGTGTTTATACTTTTTCCCCTCCAAAAGAAGAGGAAAGATATATTTCTACTCTTAATTTCTTCCACTCTTAATTTATTTGGAATACTAGATTCCCTCTTTCAGATATCCAGTGAGAAAAGTGCACCTAATGAGTGTTCTCCTTTGAATAAAAAATTGTAAGGATGTTTCTGAGCCTAGAGGGTCTTATTGCTGAAGTTTGAGTCTCTAGTGATTATCTTACAGCTGTTCAATAACGATTCTGGGTTTCGTATAAATGTGTAAAGTCCTTCTTGTACATAAGCCAAGAAACAATGCAGAGCTGCTCATTTGAGCATTTCTAATTGTTCTTATACCAGCAGCACAGGAATTTGTGTAGATAGGTTTGTCATAATACCTTGTTGGCATTTTTTATTTAACAATTGCCTCTTGAAGCTAAGCAAACCCTGCAGAAGAATAAAGCTATGGTAAATACAGATGCAACACCAATTAACAGACATGCTAAATATGAATGTTTTCATAAGAATGAAAAAAAAAGTGTATTGGCATGTCAAGCAGCCAGGAAATACTTGTAAATAAAGTTCTATTTCCTTAAAAATTTGACACCCTGCATTAGAATATATTGATCTGAAATGCTGGGCAACAAATTAAGCACGGGCCTTGTGCGTGCCCCTATGCATTATTTCTCTGGTGTTGACGTTTACCTCAGCTGCCCTTTGGGTAGACTGCAGGATCTGGACAAACTTAAAAATTTACCAGTAATTTCTAGGCTCTAAAATACTGCAATACAAAGTACTAGCAGCAGTCATCTAGGAGAGATTTACTGATTAGGCAGCCCAAGTTAATTATTAAAGACATAGTAGTTTTAACACTGCTGTTTCATGTTTGTAAGCAAAATAAAGGAAACATCAACAACAGATGCACTTTGCCATGTTCTAAAACTCTGAAGAATGCCAAACCATGTGTTCATAAGAAATGGAGAAACTCATCTGAGCTCCTCTGCAGAAAAAAGTTAGTAAAGCCAAAAGATACATGAAAACAACTGGTTCCGCTACGGTATTGTCTCCAGATATCTGATATTGTTGTCCTCGAGCATCTAGGAGTGCTAATATGTAATGTTTAAACTAATCCTGGCTCAGAGGTGAGGTCTGGAGGTAGATAAAGAGATTTTATTAATCTTCTCCTAGTACTGATTTTAGTCTGCAAATATTAGTTCTTTTTCTCCATCATGTGGAGTCCTTAGGGTCGGGCTGTACCTAACCTAAATATCACCTAAAAAGGAAGCTATAATAGAGAGGATTGATTTGATTTGTCTTTATCTAGTTAATTACTTCATCCTGCACTCACTTTCTTTATTTTTGCAATTTCCTGAACCAAGAGAATGATCTGTTATTGCCAAAGGAAAAGGAGAAAAAGAAAGGGAGGAGTAGAGAGAGAGGAAAGGGAATCTTCATTTGTCTGCATTTCTCTGTATCTCAACTTCTGCTTTGCATTCAGATAGATTCAGTGCTAAAAAATCCTCATTAATAAATAAAAGCAACTTTCTAACTCTGTATTGCTTTTGGTCCTGAAGAATATCAAAAGACTGTGCAAACCTAAAGTAAAACGCAATCAATTACCAAGCTCTGGGGATTATTTCACCAAAGCAATTGATTTAACTTCACCACTGCAGCCACCTCTCATTGGAAACATATCAGCTATTTAACAGCACACTCATAAAACAAGGTAACAAATTACCTCAACGTTTCCTAGGGAATAACCTTTCAGTCTCTCACTAGAAGAAGACAGGTCAAAAATCCCCTTTTTCTTTTCTTTTCTTTTCTTTTCTTTTCTTTTCTTTTCTTTTCTTTTCTTTTCTTTTCTTTTCTTTTCTTTTCTTTTCTTTTCTTTTCTTTTCTTTTCTTTTCTCTTCAGTTCATATGATCTCTACTATACCTACAAGAAATGTATTATAAAGAAGGGAATCCAGCTGAAGATTTCATACAGCAGAATGTATGGCTTAGGTTTCAGTAAATAGATAACAGGATCTTTAATGACTGCATACAACAAGGATTGGGAGTTGTCACATCAAACTGCATCTTTCTTTAACAGCATGACAGGAAATAGATTTCTGTGAAAAAAACGACTCAATTCACAAATGCAGGGTTTCCACCAGCGAAGATATTCTATCCATCTGTGATCCCACAGGATGTGTATGCAGGACTTTGAGGACTGACATTTATCTTGACAAAATGGAGAGTTCTGAGTTTGACAAGGGGTACTACCTAAAAAGGGAAGGAGATACTCTCTAAAATATGGTTTATTCCCTTGTCTTGCCATACATTTTCTGTTCTGTCAAATGGAAAAGTGATTCCTTTTCTTGCCTTCTCTTGGGCTAGGGCCACATCTTACTTTCACCGTGTATCTAAAGAGACAACACTCTCTGCTGATGTTGATGCCCTTCAGACACTTCCCCTACTAATAATAAGCAAGTTGTATTTCCCTTTTTTCAAAAGTGCTGAAAAATCTAGAATTGCCATTATCACTCAGCAAGATACTGAGATGTTTTTCCACTATGTCGTTGGTTTTGAAAAGCTACATAACATCATACAGAAATGAAATAACTTTATTTTCACCACCAATTCCTTCTTTTTAACATTATTCGGTATGTGGATCATCTGTCTTGTATTCCCACGATCAGATGTTGTTAACTTTTCTTGGAATCCATAATGCCAGGGACTAAAATCTTTGTCATGACACAAGGTTTTCCGTCAGGGAAAACCAGCAAGGTGAAATCATTCAAGCAAACACAGTTACGTAGAGGAGGATAAAAAAGTCATAATATACCCAGCTGGACAATAGAGGAGCCCCAACCGCTGAGTAGCAGCTGCCATTCTGATGGAAGTGCTCATTAAAAGCTGCCAGCGTTCATGCAGTAAGCTGGAAATGCCTGACTCCAGGAACATAATAGGCCAGAAATTGCCAAGTGAAATTGCCAAGTGTCAAGAACACAAAGTGCAGCCCACCAGCAGCATTTTAAAGCTGCTATAATTCCAGAAAATCTGTTTGGAATGGTATTCCACTTGAAGTCTGTTAGCCCATGGGCCTGCCTGACCTCCCTTGCTGCTTGTATGGAGGCAGCTCTACCAGCATGCAGGTGTGAAACAGCATTTCCCTTGCTTGTAACCAGTCAGAAGGAAAAAAAGGTTATAAATATTGAAACAGATTCCCAGACGCCGGTGTCTCAGGACACGTGGGAACACGACAGTGCACAAGTCTGTCTAAAAGCATGCAAAGACTGTACAGGTAATAGCACTTCTCAGAATAAGAGTTTTCACTGGCTTTGGCAACAATGACCCACTGAGGTTTTATTTTCTCCCCCTCAAACCAGAATTATTCTCAAATCAGCACTGTTATAAAGAGTACAATTTAAAATGTAATTTGATCTTTATTTGATATGTATTAACATGTATAAAGAATTGCCTTCACTAAGGCAATTTTCAAAGGTTTTTTGTGTTTTGTTTTCATTTTCTCTTTTTTTTCAGCCAAACCTGTAACACAGTATTGGTATTCAATCACCCTCAGAGATTTTTTCATCCTAATTCTTGAAAAATAAAAAAATGGTATTGATGTGTACTCTAGATAACTCACGATTTAAAGAAGAGATTTAGCATTCATGACCGATATTTTTTACTTTGCTGATGGTACTACATTTTCATATAGCAGCTGAATACCTTGTAAGTATCTAGGACATACCCAAGCACTCAAAAAAGGAAATTAAGGAGGTATATAAGGTGGCATTTCTATAAGTAGAAATAAAAACTATGACAAAGTAGTGAGAGAGTCACAGAAAGACATTTGGCAGCATCAGTTATGTCTGAAAATAATCCAGCTGCCATCTTATTTTAGACAGTCATAGGAATCTGACTGACTGATCTAAGAAGCTGTCATCAAAGAGATCTGAAAGCTTGATAAAGTACAGAGAAATCAATTTTTCAAACCCAGCCAAACTTCAACTTGGATACGTGTGGGACACAGCAGAATAACTGACTGGCGTAAAGGAACTAGGAAAGTTAAATTACTCAAGATATGACTGGATTTCTCTATTTGTTCTGTCACCCAGTTTGCACACATGAATATTTTGTTCACAGTACTGTTATTCATTTTTTTCCAGTTAACAGATAAAATGGACTCAGCACTTCCACTTCTAGATCATCTTTTTTCCTCATTTGCAGACATTGTGTTTACAAAATAATCACTTCCATTTTTTTCTGCTAAACATCTTCACCTCCCAGTACCATTTCTATTTATGTGTACTCAAGTGTCTAAGTTCTGCTGAAAGTCAACAGACTTTTCAAAGAAATTCCCACATTTATTTTATGGAAAATACCTCTGAATGTACAGTCCAGAAGGCTTAAATCACTTCTGGGACTGAGAGACAACACTGTTGCTGCGTGTTCTCTCCATGGCTGTTTCCTAATCATGGCAGCTGTGGTGCCCATGTCTGTAAGTCACTTACACAGCTTTGAAAATGTAACCTGAGATCTCCTCTCCATTGCTCAGCTCCAAAGAATTCTCCGCCTTCTCATATAATTTCTTTTAAATCTATGACTTCCAATTAAACTTCTAATAAACAAGCTTGCAAAGTATATTGCTGCTTTAAAATTATTGAATTCCTCTTTTTGTTCCATGCTCCCTCAAGGAATGTTTTGAAGAGTGTACTTACATGTAATATTTTGCAGTTTCTTGGGCATATTGGGTTTTAAAAGTGGTCAGGTTTCAATTACCCATAATGACCTTGCAGGACCTCAATAATTACCACAATTCTCACAGGGTGCTTATAAAACTTTTAGTGGTTTTTCCTCTTATTTAAAAAACTTTATTACTTTTGCACAAAAAAAAGAAAATTCTAGATGATTTCAAGAGGACTATTTATGCCTAAAGCTGATACTGATGATAAAAGAGTAGTACTGTTTGCTCATATTTTATTTTTCCATATTTTCAGCTATTTAATATTCTGCCCTACCTTGCTATGTACTAAATACTTTGCAGCTTTTAAATGCTTGACGTTATAATTTTTAACAGATCTTATATTCCTTTCTAGAGACATCAGATGTAATCTTTATCCTTAATTTTACTGAAATAAGTGTTATTTTTTTCGTTATATCATAATCACCTCTAACATCTCACAGTAAACAGCAGGTGGTTCTAATCAATCTCTTTCCATCCATCACTTATTCCCGTGAATGTTGTCTTTTAAGAGTTCTATGGATTTGGAACTATACATTGTTTAAAACTGTCACGTAATTTTCATTTCTGATGATCCATTATCACAAGATACCAGATGTTCACTACTTCTTCTTAATTACCATACTTAGGGCTTATGTCTTAGAACTAACTGAGATAATCTTTGAGATAATCTTTGATCTGGGTATTTTCTTCCAACACTGGGAGGACACAATACTACATTACCTCAAGATATGCTCACACAATATTTAGTAATTGTTCATAGGAAAAGCAATTGGATTGTTTGAGCAGCAAAAAGAAGTCTGCAAAAGCTGCTTGTCCCATACATTCCTCAACCTCCTGTAGTCCCTAGGACTACTCAACTGCTATGCGTGTTGAACCGCCTTCTTAAACCAGGGAAAGTAAGTTTTTGTCAGGTAGGAAGAAATACAAGCACAAAAAAATATATTACTTAGTCCTGAGTGATATCTTATTTTAAATATTGATTCTTCTCCCCTAGGTCCTCACAGCTCTTACCAGAAATTACAAAATTTTTGAGCCGGCATTACAGTGATAGAAATAACCTGCCTGCTGTCCAAAAAAATATCTCTTAAAAAATTAGAATTAAGAATTAAAAAAAAAATTAGATTTAATTTTTCTTCCAGTAAGTATTTCTCAAAATAGTGGATATTGTAGCCAGCATGTTGCTTACAGCCTGATTTGCTAAGCCCATGCTGCCTATATCACACCAGAGAAAGCCTCTTTCCAGAAGACAGTGTCTGTCTTAACAGCCTGGGAAAGAGATGCTCAACAAGTATTGTCCTAATCCTAATGACCTGGATTGTACAGCTCGCAGATCATTGGGACTAAAGTCTCTCACAACGAGCACTTTCTCTTCCAAGAGTTGCAGAATTTTCAGACTAGCACTGCACAGCAATGTTAATGTTATGCATTAAAAAAAAATTAGTTTGAAGCAGATTTAAGAGTTAAAAGCATATTCAGCAGTGCTATTTTTACATTGCCAAGTAAGCATAAAACTCTGCTTTAACTTCTGAAGAAAAGAAGTAGAGAGAAGAGATCATCTTCAGTGGGAGAGAGAACGTCTGTCTCAAGAGACTGCTTCATCTAAAGACATCCAGAAAACACTGTGTGCCAACCAGTTCAGTTCCACTGCGTGCTGAAAGGATGAACAGGCAGGTTTGTATTGCAAACTGAGACTGAACCTGGCAGTTTGGAAGCCTGACTTCCTTTGCTTGCCAAGTTCTCTCTAACCTTAGCTGAGCACTGCTTCACTAGTCTTTAGGCTTTGTCTTACTTCCAATTATTGTTCTGAATGGCACTGTTACAGGAGTGCTCACAGTGGAAGCTTCCAAGAAAACTTTTGAAACATTTAACTGGTAAAAAAAATACATATTTCATTGTTTGACTTAACATTTGACCTACTGCAAATAAAACACACCTTTGTTTTCTGCAGAAATATTATGTCAACTATGAAGTCAGTCAGCTCTAACATAGGGACATACCTTAGGGTTTGCTTTCATGATCATATTTTTGATGCAACTTTTCTAAAAAGGTATTTAAATTATAGTTCTGAAGTTCCCAATCAGAAGTCAGAAATGTGTTTATTTGCAAGAAATCAGGTAAATAGTGAAAGATTATCCAGAAGCAAAAGTTTTAGAATATTAGCATAGAAAACAATTTTAAAATATTTTTTCTTAGAAAGAAAAAAATCACCTATTCAAATAGATGATAATCATCTTCTATTCAACATTCTTAAAGCAAATTTTTCAGGTGATGTAAATTGACATGGCTTCACCAAAACCCGTATGCTTTGCAAGTCTACAGGCTGGAGTTCTAACCCTTCATTACCCAAGTGACTTCTTAATACAGTTTTATGGCCCCGGTTCTGAACCATTATTTTCCATGTATACAGAGACTCTCAGAATTCAATGGCTTCCAGCCATTCTAATAGCTCTAATGTCATGACAGTTCTTCAAAACTGGATCCCAAATTACCCAAAAGTGCAAAAAATATCATCTGAATTTTAGAATCTACACACAAAGTTCCACCCTGATTTATATATTTCTTAACTCTGCTGCGGATACCTGAGAGCTATGTCTGCTGTAGTTTGCACTAATATGGATGATCTCACCAGTCCATTCACATACAGATCCTTCAACAGCTTAAACAAGCACTGCCATGGTTTCTAATCTCACAACAGGAACCATTCTGCTATCATCATCTTTACACTTCACAGTTTTAAGCATTTCTGTCTTATGGGAAGGATTATTCAGATCCAGCTCTTCTCTGTAGCAATAATAGATCGGTATCATTCGATAACACAGTTCTATCCTGTGTATCTGAAGCCATAAATAATGGTTTCCTAGGATGAGGTTTTTCTTCATCACTTCCAGATAAGCAAAATGACTGGTTTGGCATAAAGTCTCTAAAGAGTGCCTCACAAAGCCTCCAAAAAGGGATACACCTGAGACAAGCCAGAAAATGGGGCAGTTTTTTTCAGAAGCAGGACTGTTGCAGGTAGAGCTGCAGAGAACTTGCAGTGCTGCTGGCCTGTAGGCAGAGACAGATTGCACTAATTTAGATAGCTCCTCAGGGATTTCAAAATTATGCCATGGGCCATTCCATGGGTGTCAGTTATGAGCTGCAACTCTTTGAAGAACAGCATTGAATTTCACCTCAATGTATAGGCTCTGCAGCCTGATATATATCATGTTGACAGAGCCACTTCTTTCACATCAGAGCTCTGTTCAAGTCAGTGGATTCAGAACTTATTCAGGTTAGCATCTGGGGCTAGTCCCTAATTTTCTGAATTTGGTAGTCATATCTAATATAATTCAGATCAAGCTTTTATTCAGATTTCTATGCTTTTATTTCCTACATTTCCTTATATTTTTATGTTTCAACCACACAGTAAATCACCTATTGTAAAGAAAAATCCTACAGATGGATTAATTACTTAGGTTGCAAAATTGACACTCAATTCCATCATATGAATATTCAGGACTAGATAGTGAACAAGCCTCAGCAGAGAGGAAAAAAGATGATGAGGAAGTCTTTACCTGGTACATCATGCCAGCCTCGTTCTACATGTTTTAGCTCTTCATTCTAGCTCCCTCTATTTTTTTTATTACCTCATATTTATTTTTCTCCTTCTCTGTTCACTGATCAAACTCTCAGTTTGTCTTTCATACAGAATGATATTGCAGTCACATTTTCCATCCATCCATCCAACCATTGCCATTGCAATAAGTGATGGTGATTTCTCTTACTAGAGCATGTTACAGTTAATATCAGAAAACACCAAATAATGAATCCAAGGAACAAACAAGTTACCATCAGATTAGATCTCTGTTTTCTTCTGATCCAAAATGTTCCTTCAGATAACATTGGAGGTGTGTAAAGATTTCTCCAGGTGACCTTCAAGTCATTAAGAAAATGAACCAATAAGCCTTCGTTAAGGATAAAATACGTTCTAATTCGATACAAATGTTCAAAGAGAGATGCTGCAAGGCTTTCTGGACAACAGTAGTTACAGTTCCATAGACCCCTGCTAATTACAGACTTGGCACCAGGATTTCCCCAAACGAAAAAACAAAGGAGCTGCATCCTCGTCTATCTTGGCCTGTAGAGTGAGAAGCCATGAGAATGATGAGAGGCTCAGAGGCACTTTGCAGCTTGGCTGATCCTTCAGGGGAATCATTGAAAGACAGGCTGCACCAAGTACCATATTCCCAATCACCTCCCAAAAGGCCTTCCAGGAAAAATGTGGAAGTGAATGTTTTTGCTCAGGTGCCACCAATATTGTGCAGCAATTTTCACATTCTGTAGCTTACTCCAATTCCCTAAAAAATTTGGTCCTGCAATTGTCCAGTCCTGGATCACTCCTGCAAAAAAAGCTTGCATTTGCAATCCTGGTTTTAAACAGCCTTAGAACTTTGTGTATCCAGGACAGCAAGAAACAAGACTTGGACTGTGGAAAGACAAGATCTTTTGCATCTTTAACCATTGCCAATCAGTCACATCCAGCAAAAAGATGAAGTCTCAAATCCATCATTGTGTTTCAAAGAGGTCTGTTTCCTCTCTTAATTTTTCGAGTTTCTCAGGGCTTTGAAAAAGCAAAGCCATACTTTGAGTTCCCATGTTGTCCACAGAAATTGAAAAGCCTGAAACACAACACCAGATGCTTAATATTCCAGGACATTTGGTTTGTGGGATGTATTACAAGCCAGATGCACTATTTTTCAGTATTTTGTCTCACCTTTTTGCTTCATTTCACATGGTACTTCACTAGGCATTACATCAGCTTTTTTCTCCTTTTCTTCTTTGGTAGTTTGGGAAACTGAGATAAAGCTAATTCAGAACATGCTCAGCCACCAGGATTGACTTTATTAAGGTTTATGTAGACAACTTGTAACTGCTGCTATTGTTATAACTTATTTCTTCTGCTTTACCGTTTACTGAAGTATTGGAATTACTTCAGTGTAAAAATGAGCTACTAGATTAATATACCAGAGTAAGACTACACCAATTTTTACAAAATTAGTAATTGTTGGACTTGGTGTAATAGTATATATCATCTGGCTTCCATGGAATTTTGTTAGCTGTTATATTTTTGCTATCAAGACCATAGTCTGATAAATGTTCCTTCCCCATCCCTCCCCAAAAAATAAGTTTATGTTCCAATTATTGTGACTGGTTCTCACTAGGACAATAAGAAGTTTCCCACCAAAATAATTCTTCATTGAAACTAAAAGTTAACTAATATCTGCAAAAGTCCATAATTTCTAAATTCAAAATAGTAAAAATATAGTTCAGTATGCAAAATCTATTCAAGCACACATTTTCCTGGAAGACTCTTTCCTCCCATTTCTCCAATTTTTGTATATAACAACCAGAATCTGAAGTAGGACTAGAGCAAAACCACTTTGATTGTTCTTTAATACTTCTCAAAGAAATTTTGTCAGACACAACTTGTTAGTCAGTGTCCTCTCCTTGCGAATGAATAATAGAGTTCACAGTATTCAAAGCACGAAAGGGCTGGAAATTGGCTTTCTTGGCAAAAATACGCTTCTGAGTCAGCCCTCAGCATCTCTTTTCAAGACAATGCTCCTTCGCTTCAAGTACTGTATTCTGGCACTTCCAGAGCAGTGGCTCTCTGCTCAATCCATCTCCTGCCATAGCATGTATCCAACTCCCACATTAGAACAACACTTCCTTTTATTCATGTTATAAAATGACTAATTTCCTTCTTCTGGATTTAGATCTACTTTTTGTGACAAATACTAATTTGTAGACTACATGCTAAGGCTAATGATTTTGATTTTTTCATTTTCATGTTAGTCTGCTTCTCGGTTTCTAGAACAGGGTGGCTGTGTGAACTTTATTGACCCCAAATAAACTTTATTTGGCTCTGAAAAGCAGGCAAGCTGAGCTGGACCCTTTATCTGTCACTAACTAACTCTAGAAAGATGTTAAACAGCTATATTGTAATATTTAGTTTAGACAGAAATTAATCTTTGCATTTCTCATTAGAAATCATTCTCTATTCTTTTACCCTTCAAAGACATTTGTCACTGATTTTGAAGTTCATCATATTTCTGTATATAATCACTTCTTTTGGCAACTATCCCTTTGTTATTTCATTGGTTTGAACCTACTGGCCTGTTGTTCAGCCACCTTTTCTGACCCAGGTTAAGCAGCCTAATTTTTTTCCTATATCTGCTGAGATTTAAGAAGGTAATTGAAGAAAGTATATTTCCAACACAGTGGTGTCCCTGTTTCTTCCCCGTATCTTGAATTCTGTCCCTAGACATGGTCTTCTATTTCTCATCCATTCTCCCCACCTCAAGGGAGGTTGTGGTTAAGCTGTAGAGAGAATTGGCAGAGAATTTCAGGAGGTGGCCTGGCACAGGTCAGGGAGACCACAGTGTACACAAGCCCTCTCCAGGAATGTTCCGTGCAGCCTTGCAAGACACAAGTCACTTCTCACCTGCATTTCTATTGCTTGGGTTAAAAACATTACTTTCCTTTCCCTTGCAAGGTCATAGCATTTTAAGCAGCTGTGATTTACATCTAACAGCTGTAATAATTTCTTCTTGCTGAGAGTCCAAAGACACATAGGCAGTTAATTTGGGTGACAAATTCAGATGGTGCAGATTTCAGATTCTATACATCTTGTCTGCAGTCTCCCTTGTTCCGGTTCAATAGTAGTTCACATGAGATTTCAGGCTTGTTATGATTTATGTTTCACTGCATTCCTCCTATGGACCCTGCAAGCTCTGCCAACCCCAAGAATTTCTGTTAATAAGACAGATAATTCATCTGCCATCCCATCCTCCTCACTTTAGCTTCTTAACTGCAAATAAAAATGAAAATTATTCCTAACCATTCTGCTTGACAGAGAGTGGGGGTTTTGAGGGAGATGAGAACTAACATACCAAGGCTTTTTTAGGAAACAGTAAGCCTTTCCATCTAACATTTTTCAGGATTTTCTCTCTCACCTCTCAAAAGGTCAAGATTTCCAAACAACCTAATATTTTTTTCGCTGAATTTTTGTGTTCTCAAAGAAAAATAACTCTACAGTTATAGTTTTAATTGCTATTCTTCTTCACAACTTGTTATACAGAAGAAACCAAGGACTTAAGTTTCTACATACTTGAAAGGAACCCCTAAATTCCTATCAGTGCCAATGGCAGAAGATCAAGGTTTGAGGCCCAGCACTCAACAATCATTATAAATTCAGCTGTCTAGTGGAATCCACACTGAGACACAAGATAGCTGCTAAGCTTTTCTGAGAAAGGAACAGCATTCCTGAACTAGAAACACACCTTATCTTGCAGTTACATATTAAATATTGGGGAAAGGGCAGGGAATATCATCGCTTGCACCTAGGTGCCTATATCCAGGTCTCTGCAGTTAAAAAAAAAAAAAAAAAGTGTCACTGAAGTATGATCAATAGATTAACAGCCTGACCATCAGGTGGGCCATCATGTTCAATTGTAAGAATACTTAATTCAAAACAGGCTCTTCAGCCTAGCCAGTAGGAATTTCATTTCCTAGAAAGGAAATCAAGACATACTGGGGTAAAAACAGGTTAAGTGGTAGGTTTTCCACCCAGTTGCACCAAAACACCATTTTGCTGCATGCAAAGCACTCGAACAACTGCATGTTACAGGCTTTGATGGTTCTGAGGCTAAAAGTTCTGATACACTAAATTAATTGCCTGTTGCCTACCTTGACTTCCAACCAGCCCAAAGTTCCCACTTTTCTGAGCTGCATGTGTCATCTTGAATGAGATAGAGCCACTTCTTTCCACCTTAGTGTCCCTATCCAGACACAGGCTATTCAGAAGTACAGTAAATCTCTCTCATAACAAACCTACAAAATGACATACATAATTACTCATTCTGACATATCTTTAATCAATGGATATCCATTCTTTCATTAACTAGTAGCATTGCTAAAAGTTACGTACTGAAAATGCACCATTAACAAGCTGGAAAAAACTCATTGTAATTTTTGAAGCACATCAGCTGGTTACAAAACGTTACTTTTTCCCATTCAACCTTGACCAGAGTTAGAACTTGTTAGTTGTCATGGCAATAGAAGCATTCAGGTGGTAGGAAAGAGAAATTAGCAGATTCCAATTGAAACTGCTCTGGTAGGGTGTGTTCTCAGGAAGATTTATATACCAGGCAAAGATTGATAGTATTTACATTTTGATGTAGTTGAATGTTTTGAAAAATCAGTCAGTATGATAAATGTGAGTTTCTTATTATCCGCCAAAATTTTATCCAGCTGTCTTTTGCCAGAATACACCAGTGACTGACTAAACATATTTTTTTAAGGTATTCTGGTAAAATAAATAGGAAGGAAATTAAGCATGATTTTTTTTTCCAAAGCTATTGCAAGAAAGTATCAACAGCAAAATAGTAATGTATAGCTAATTTTGCAGGAAGCTCTTTGACGTTACTCTGTATGTATCAGAGTTAAACTTACTTTTACAAGCAAAGCAGAGCAATACTGTTACTTCAGAAAGTCTTTGGAGCTTTTAATAAAGCCAGCTTGAAGCTATAAAAGTTGGGATAACTTGTATCTGGCCTTTATTGTCAGAGCATTTCATTTAAAAGAATCCATGTGTAATCATATGCCAGTGGCCATTTTCTGGCTTGGGACATACATATTAATTTTATTGTAGAAATTTTACTGTTTAAGTTTTCACTTTCACTGACATAAAACAATTAAAAGTAAGCTGCTTTTTCTTTTTTCGGGGGGGAGGCAGGGGGAAGGGCGGTGTTGTTATTGCTCTGGGTGGGTTTTATGTGTGTGAGAAGAGGCAAGCAAGAAAAATTGAGCTCTTTTCAGTGAAGACTTCAGAAAAAGTCCTCATGACAAGCTCAACTACACCCAAGCAGTTCCTGACAGATACTTCCGAGTGTATTCTTCACCATCCCCACTGATAGGGACTACACAGCCTTCCCAGGAAATCTCCTGCAGCGTTAACAATCCTTATAGCTGGGAAATGAATCTTAAAATCTAACCCACAATTTTCATGCTGTAGTTGCCATCCTTTTCTCTTATACACAATGAATATGGAGATTGATGTGTTCTCTTCCTCTCTGCAGTAATCTTTAACATTTGAAGGCTGTTACTATGTCTGTTCTCAGTAAGAATCCATTTAAAAAAAAAAAGTCAATTTATCTCAGGCCATGTGTTTATGCCACCCACCAACTCACCTTGGATAACTCCACTGTTCTTCCCTGGCTCAGCTCTGAAGGGAAGTGCATAAAACCAGCTGAAGTTAAAAGCAAGGGCTCCCACTTTTCCTGGAGCAAGAAAAGAGCAATCTCACGGCTTTCATGAGTCAGATGACAGGAAATAATTCTGACGGCTTCAGTAGAGCAGCTGTACATCAGCTTATCTAAACAAAACCAACTGAGGCTTGCAACTGTTTCTCAAAGATCTTGTCTTGTAACCTACTCCTTCGTGTTTCTCTTCTCCAAAGTAAACGTCTCATCTCTAAACTGCAGTCCAGTACACACACCTGGAGATAATATTGAAACTTCTGCTAAGCTTATGTTAAAAATAGTACGAACTATTCTATACCCTTTACACCTTGCTACTTTCCTTCCTCCTCTTTACAGCAGAATGACAGATTCAGTGAAAGTGCTGCTAAGCCGGGCATACCCCACCTTCTACTCTGCAGTTGATTATCAGTATTGTAAAAAGCACAATACTTTGCACTTGTCTTCACAGAACTGTCTTCCATTTTTAGGTTTGGGTTTTTTAGTGGGTTTGTTTTTATATTTTCTTCTTGTCCACACTACTTTCAATTCTACTCTTGTCTTCTAATTTGCTTGCAGCCCTTCCCAGTTTGGAGTCAAGCAGTGAATGCTCTATAAAGTGCTCAGCAATCACACCTCCCATGCAGTGCTCAGTTCTGCATATCTGGCACAACAGGGTTTGCAGACTCATCTTGCTGCCACTAGATATGGCCCTAATTATATTATGGAGCAGGTAGAATGAAAAGCCAAATAATTTAATAATCACGAAAATAACACTGCCTTCTAATTCCAAAGGGAGCAGCATGGTCACCCTCGAAAACAGGCTGCTCATATGGAAAATAAAATGTGCATTTTTTGCTTTGAAAGAGGGCATTTTATTCTCTGACCTTCATGAGCAAGCCCAGCAACAGCATTCTGTGATTTTTTTTCTGTTTATTTTATAGTAGCTGCTCTTATTTCCAGTGTCATCACAATACTTGGAAAACAAAATTATCTAAGGCAGTTGGAGTAGATGATAATTGTATGTCCCTTCCAACTGAAATAGTCTATTCTATTCTGTCTATTCCACTCTGCATCTGCACAATCCATCACATGTAACTGCTCCTTCAGGCAATGTTACCTTGTACTTGTATCTTGACTGTATTTTTATGTCCTTTTGATGGGTGGCCCGGTATTAGTTTAGAACTGGTTACTGTTGCATTTGCAATATTGTAAATTTTATATTTTTGATCTCAGAATTCTGTATCAGACTTCTGGAATAGTATGTGTGGGCAAGGGGTACCACACACAAATTATATCAAAACATTAAAAAAAATTGTAATGTCTCTTGGGACATGGGAAAAAGAGGAAAAGCCACACGGAAGATTCCTAAAGCAAGTGTTGAAAGTGATAAAAGATGTTCATCACTACTAGGTCATCCTTCTCATTCATGTTTTAGAGAAAAATATCATGATTATTGGTGAATATTTTGAACACTGTGGTCTTGAAGCACTGGAGAAATATAATGAAAGTTGACTCCTCAATTCCCTGTCTGTGATGGCTTAAGGGCAAAACCAAGGTTCTGTGTAAAAACTGAAATAAAGGCACTGAAATTGACATTTTAAAGCACAGATCCAGAAATATCCTCATGGATTTTAATACACTTCACTCAAATTGTCTCTGCCTTTCCCTCTGAGGGTAGAATTCAGACACTTTAAAATTCTACCACCATAGGAAACTCAGGGAAACTGCTCTGTTTCATTTGCTTGGTAACCTATAATTTCAGTTCAGAGAGCAAACAGGCTGAAACCCTGGGAGCTTCTTCAAAGATTAACCATTTTAAAGAAATGCATTGCTTTACAATAGGGGAAATCAAATTAAATTCTGTATTCCTTCCGTTGCTATTGAGTCATAGTTCTCACAAACATTTTTTAGAAAGCCAAACAAAACAACTAAGGCAGATATGTTCATATGTTTCTAAAGGCAGTAATCTGTGCTAAACATACAATCACATATGAATTGCATAGGTATCAGTTAACCATTGCCACTTCACATGGTTCGATCCATCAATAGGAACAACATAACCAACCTCCTTTTCTTTGTTATATGGATTTTCACTTCCTTTCTTAACCATTCTTCCTGT
The DNA here is from genome assembly GCA_013397845.1 of Melanocharis versteri. Classification (NCBI taxonomy): domain Eukaryota; kingdom Metazoa; phylum Chordata; class Aves; order Passeriformes; family Melanocharitidae; genus Melanocharis; species Melanocharis versteri. The sequence goes on along the minus strand of VZTG01006664.1, from coordinate 268,604 downwards.
GTCTCCTGCTTATCACTACTCATTGGATGTTTTTAGCTGCTTTGCTCAGCTCTAAGCAGAAATTAACATAGCTCCTAGGTACACCTGCAGATAGTGTTATGGAGAACACTTACAAATCTATTTGTATTTAAATGTTTGCTTTCATTTTTCTTGTGATTACACTGAAAATACATTGCTTTTTAACTACAATATTATGGGCTTGGAATGCAGAGAAATACAGAACCAGGTCTCAAAATTCCAATTCCTCCCTACATTCATTTATATTTCCTTAATGTAATGTTAATTTTTTCATTTCCCCTTTTTTACAATGGTAAGTTCTCGATACAGGCAAGCTCATTGCTCTCCTACTGCAGAAACATGTTAAGGACTAGTTATATTTCAGTTTGCACAAAAGGTAATAATGAACACTCACTCTAAGCATTTTTAGCCAGCTTATGATGTTTACTCTGGTGTCTTTTTCCTAAGGGCTCATTAGCTTTTGAAAAATAATGATTAATTGCTGAATATAATGAATTTTTTCCAACACTGAGAAATGTATGGGTTATTGTATTCATGCTAAGCAAGTAATTCATTAATATGTCACTTGAAGTATCCACCATCCTCATTTGCTATTTCAGGGGTCTAATCTACATGCATTTCCTTGCCAGTGGCTGACCTCTTAATTGCAACATCAGCAAGGCTACAAGATTTATTGTTGGCTTACTCTAGAACAGCCACATTTAAGGATGAATCAACAACAGTGACTGAAGAATTAATTAAAACGATTATGCAACTTATCCAACATTCTTCAAGACAGGGCAAAATAATCAGAAAACATTTTTTATTTTTCAAAACTACTGCAGCTAGAACACAATCAATAACAACACATCCTCATGCCTAGATGCTATAATGTTCTCAGATGGCAGTCATGCACTCAGCAAACACATCTCATGTGCAACATCAGCAAAGCCTGTCCAGGGTTTGAAGCCATGTTTGTGTGTCAGAATGTGTATTTCACTATCAGAATTATTTGCAGAACTGGTCAAGCAGCTATAAGCATTAAGTACATACACACATGCATCCCCACACCATTTCTTTCTGCAGTACTGTTTATGATGCTGTCACACACTGCTCTCTCTAGGATCACTTCTGTTCAAAGTTATAGCATATGAATGAATATATTTAGCTCTAACGATCTGTTTGCAAACTTGTCTTAGAGGTTTTTTTCAGTTTTCCATTTCTATCTGAACCTAATGCAAAGAGGAAACTTGCAGTAATTTATCAAAATGATTTGCCTTATTAGTATTTTAAAGTTTTTTAAAAGTTGTCCTACAGCATGGAGTTGATCAGATGGTTATGTGGTTATATAATATGCTTCTCTTGCAATTCCTAACATAGAGCTATTGTAGCCATACTGGCCTAAGGGTAAATAAAAGCCAAAGCCTACAGGGGGAGAGGAACATTTGACTGCAACAACTCACCTAGCTGGAAATGACAGGCGTTTTCAGACCTGCCACTGGAACACATGAAGGAACGCTCATCTGCTGAAAGTTTATTGTTCAAAACAAACCCTTCAGATGCTTCACCTATGAAATGACATTGTGACTCCTTACAAACCTTGCCTAAAATTTATTTATCAGAGAACACAGAAGTGCCTTTTTCATTTCCCTCACCAGCTGGAAGGTCTATGTGATGATGAGCCACATCAGAGTGCAGAGCTGAGGGCTTTTGAGGTAGAAGGTACAGTAAGGCTTGGATAACACCAGATAAATTGGAGAACTCTCCTTGCAGTTACCTTATCACAGATTGTCCACTAGTGCGTTTTCCCTCTTTCTCTTCCTGACATACTTACCAGTATGATACATATGTTAGAATAATTTAGTCTTACAAAGAGATGTTGAATGGTCACTAAAAGACCAGTAGCCTTGATGCTTTTGTATTTAATTAAAACAATTCCTAGCCTTTACCTTTGTTCTTACCTTATTAGCAAAGAAATTGAGCCTGCATTTCTGTTGCCAACAGTCCCCGTATTTTCTTAACTCCATTTTGTCCTCCTCTCTGTCTCAACAGTAATACATCCGTAAAGTTCTACATTCTGCATGAAGTTATTTACACTGAATCCCCAATATTGTAATTAATTTTCAAGAAAAGCCCTCCCATTGTTTCCAGAAATGTAGAACGATTCTTTAAAATGTCAAGTAAATGTGGACAAAATAGCCCAGAAGGCAGGGCTTTGCTCTCCTCTATAAGACTTTGCAATAAAAAGACAAGGATTTCCTGAGAAGGCAGCAACCTAGGTCAGTTAACCCTTGGGAGAGTGAGGGGTGTCTTGAATCAAACTAAGATGATAAATTCTGCCACAAACTATTACTCATCAGAGTTCTGTCGCTATAAGGAAAATAGTGATTTTTTTAGTTTCCATTCTCCTCCTGCTTTTTAAATTTTTTCATAACATCCAATTATTTTGTACTTAGTTGCCCTGAGATTTAAAGAACTTCACCTCCAGCTTGTGAACCAAATACTGTTTTTACAGGCTTGCCCCACTTTATGTCATTTGTAGAAAGTAGCATGAGAAAAGTATACAATGCTAGGGAATCATAAAAGGTTTTTCTTTCGTTTTAAGTGTTTGCTTGGGTCTCTTCCCCCCCAGAAAATTCCATAACCTATTTTCTTGCCACTGCAGAAGCCACAACTCCTGTTAACATTCCAGCATTCTCACAAAGGGAAGCCTCCTTGTTCTCCTTTACTGCCTGGTGATTTCTATCACATCTCTGCTAAGTGCAGGTTTTGTCTTCTCAGTCCTGAAGTTATTCCACTACTCTACAGCACCACCCCAACTCTTGCAGACATATCTATGTAGGGTTTTCATTCAACAATGGTGGCCTAAAGAACAAAAATCTTAGGAGATTATTGTTCACATTAACCCTGTACATGTTGACATGAGATCTCTGTAAAATAAAGAGATAAATATTATTTGTTTTTGTGCTTTTGACACGGCACTTGCAATTTTTATGGACTTTTTAGTCTCAAACATTGACATTAACTGTATTTCAGTTCAATGTATCTTTCCTTTTAAACACAAGTTCTGGAAAGTATTGTATTACTAATGTAATGAGTCATTTCTCCTGGTCTGACATAATCAAATAAATATCAAAACAAATGTATAGTGTTGCAGAAAGCCTTATATTAAAACAAAATATCAGAAGTGAAAATTTATTATGGCAAAGAGAAATGCCCAGCAAATTATGGCTTTCATAAGCTTTGCTAGATCTCCAAGTGAAATTATTATTTTATGGAGAGCAGAGGAATGGGCCTTGTACAAATTCCTGGTATCATTCCTCTCTTTTTCAGGAGCAAAGTTATAATTGTGTCATCATGACTCAGCAGAAATCCGTTTTCTCTAATGTTGCCTTCAGTCCCTTGAAATAAAACCTTGTGGAAACCTCTAAGGACAAGGTTTCTGTAATGCAAAAGTTCATCAGTTCCTGAAAATGTTCTTTTTATAACCCTGTGGAGCTGGGCTCTAAGAGATGCTGCTGGATCTTGAATACACAGCACTAATCTGTTAATCCATAAATAGATATACAGCTCAACACTTTAATTCACAGTTCCCTAAGCGAGTAAGGAAATGATTAGATTTAATATGATTTATTTTAACTCTCCTGGATATTCATGTATGTTAAGACTGAAAGTTACTTTTGTGAGAGCCCACATATTTTATAATTACTATCTTAAATATGAAAATTATGAGAAAAGGTATCTCACACCAGTTGATCATTACCTTAAAAGTCTTGGTCATTTACTATAACTACCCAACAGTGAGTTTTAATTTGGGCATTCTGGAATTGTGTTGAAAACGTTCTTTTGTAAAAAAAAAAAAAAACAAAACAACAAAACAACAAACAACCAAAACCAAAAACCCAAGGCATTTAGGTAATTCACTGTATGGCTTTTAGTACTGAGTAAAGCTTCTTTTTTCGGCCAAAGCATTTTACTATTGCAATAAAATATTTAACACTCGATACCAACTTTTCTCCCCCCAGGGAAAGTTTTTTGTATTTTCAAAATATCTTTACTTCCTTAGCCAAAAAAATAGACCCAATAATATATTTCTGACTAGTAGTATGACTCCAAAACTTTCAAACTTTCTTTTTCTCCACAAGCATTATATTTTCTCCCACAAAAAAGGTTCATAGAAAAGATATTGTGACTTTGCTATTAGTGATATTGTTGTTACTGATAAACATGTAGGTTGATCTAGGGTTCTGTCCAGATGGGTTTGGATTTCTCCAGAGGAGATTCTTCAACCTCAATTAGGTAACGTGCTGCAAGAAGAGAACTGGTGACTTCTTATATTGTAAAGAGTTGGTAGAAACAGAAAGGAAGAATCAGATCTTTTTGCAGAATGCTTCTTAAGCGAAGCTTTTCAGCTTTAATCAGGTCAAAAAGGGAAGTCAAGCGCAGAAGAATCAAGCAAAATGGAGATATTTAAGAAATGATGCAGCTAGAACCCATGATGAGGCATGATCAGACTCTTTTATGTAACCATAGAATATAAACAAGGTTAAAGAGTAGATTCCACTCCTTAGAAGAGGACAGTAAATTAAGTGCATCTACTTAACACATTTGTAAAATGACAGCTTTCTGCTAATGACTACAAAATAAATAACAGAAACACTCATATATTGCTAAAGGATCCACTTTCAGAAAAGACACACAAAGATATGCATTCCCTCCCAAGTAAGCATCTAAAGCACAGGGGTAATTTAGCCCTAACAGGCTGTGTCACATTTTACTATTTCTTCACATTGTAAGGTTTATTAGGATTTCAGCAATAAGTATCTTTTCTTTCCTAATGGAACATAAAATTGTACTACTTATGTATATCTTTCATGAAATATTTATAGTGCACCAGTTGGTTTGTGATTCATTTTCAACAAAGTTCCTTTAAAATCAAGCACTTTGCTTTCCCTCTGGAACTGGCTCCTCTAGTTCCCAGATCAGGTCTGCAGGTCAGAAGGGTCTGGTGCCAGCTGGGTTTGCTGGGTCCATGCATAGCTTGGCACTCGCCTTTGTATGAGAAATGAAGGCTAATACTCCAACCTTCTGACTCAGGCTCAGGGGAGGCACTGATCATGAGGCAATTTCAGGGCACACAGGTATTTTGAAAAAAATGATAGGTTTTTGGGGGTTTTTTTTGGTCTGATGTTAGCATAAACTTTGCCTTATTGTGGTGTGACTGAGTTATATTCTTGGAGACAAGCAGTGTTACCCATTCAGTTCGTTCAACATTTGTCAAAAGCCAAAATAACCACACACAGAAGTTCCTTCAGCAAACAAAACTTCCCTTAGAAACCACTGTTTCTGCTCTCTAGGTTTAACACCCAGCATGGAAAGAATAGAAGTCAAAATCCCCAGAAACATCAACACTTTGATTACTTTTTCAGCAAGATCGAAGAATATTCTTCTGCCATAAGTTGTCACGTGTTAGATTTTTTATCTGCAGGCTGAAGTTGTTTGTTACCAGATGGTGTCCATTTGGTTTTTTGCCAATGTTATTCTCAAGCTCTTCTTTTTTAATGTTGAGCTTTTATAACAAAGCACTCACATGCCTAGAAATGCCTAACTTCGTCCATTCTTGCATCACTTCTGCCTCTATCATAGCTAGCCTTGTGGCTAATTATTCCCCTAAAATTTATTGTTATGTATTCCTCTTTTCCTTTTTTTCCCTTGTTACCTTTTTAAGTAGAGGTGTGTTCACGTCCCCATTTCCTGAGAGCTATGAGCACGTGTATGGGCAGCTGCCACAGCTGAGGGGTTGAAGTGGACTTGCATGAGCATTTGTCTGTGGCTTGTTACTTGTAGGTAATAATTTGGAAACATGGCTTCTAATCTAATTTTTCAGTTTTCTTTAAAAGCTAATGGAATATTATCTACCTCTTTTATGTATAACCTCTTCGTTATAATCCTGCTCTTCCATGATCAAATAAGTGACATTGTTATGGATTGAGCAGCTATTCCAGCTTTCCTTATGTCCCTGATTTTTGCTGCCATTGACTTTTTTATATAGGCCTTCCCAGTGTATTCTCTTTTAACAGCAGAAGATCAATCATCCTTTCATGCACGATCAGGTATCAGAGACTGCAGTCATTCCAAGACGGATTTGGTCTACCTTTATAGCCTGTTCTTTTGCTACAATTGCACTTAAGGTCACACTCTGATTTAGCTCTTTCCCACAGATTGCTGAAATATTTCTCCATAACAGATATTTTTACTCATAATATTACTAAGTATCCTAAGAAAAAAATCAAAATTACATTAAGCTTTGATTTTATTGTTTGACAAGAGTTGTTATAATATCAGAAAAAATAGTGCACCCTAAAATGTTTTGAGCATATTAAACCTATGCAAAAGATTTAGCAGAAGCATGCAAAGGCCAGGGAGAGCAGGGCATCTACTGTGAGTGTCTATGTAGGGAACACTGGTCACAGAAAACATCCCAAACTCTGGATTTTACAGATGGCTCCTGCTGCCACCCAGGAACAAAGGATTCAGGCTCATAGAGACTTAGCAGAAAGGAGGTAGCATGGGCACTAAGGACCCCTTGTCAACTGAATGGAAACCCATGGAATGAGACCCGCTCACAGGGAAGAAAGGATGACCTGGTATTGAATTATCACATAGTGGCTCTGGTTTAATAACAAAGATTGTACAAATTGCTATCATCCAACAACTTTCATCTTCAGATTTTTTTCTATAGAGTCATAAATCTATTTTCATGGGGTAATCTCTTTGCAGCATATAGTGTTTCAAATATATAGCATAACTAAGGTGTGAGATTGCTTGCACCTTGTGAAATGCAGCTGTGCTAGACCACTAAGACAAAAATTCAACTGAAAGACAGCAAAATCAGTGGTTACAAAAAAAAAAAAAAAAAGGAAAAAGAAATACCAAAAAAGGAAGAGTGCAAATGGCAGCTATTCCAAACAGTAACAGTGGGTGATACTCTATTTTGCAGCATCTTGTTGGCAGATAATTACTCTGACAATAGCAGTGCAGAACTTATCCTACCATCAGAACTTTAGCCATCTACATTAGATCATAATATGTGGTAATTTACAAATACAAAACCACTGGAACAAATGATCTTGTTTAAATGTCACCTTCCAACTCAGCTATTCCACTCTCGGCTTTGTATTCCTAGTCTCATTTCTTTACTTGGATAGAAAACAATACATTTTTAAATTGCATTAGCCTTAAGAGTGCAGGTGAAAGTGAGCCAAGTTTTCCCGCAACTGCCTCAAACACTGGCAGGCTTATGAACTGTGTGTCAGGTACCAAGAATAAATAAGAACAGCTCCACTGAAGTTCGTAATGTCTGATAATTTATACCCACTGAGGACCTGAACTGGATTACAAATTGCAGAGTCATTTCTGTCCTTAATTATAGCTATGCCACCTCACTGCAAAATGAATTTCTACAGGTGGAGCTTAGGGTCTGAGCTTACAGAATATTTATGAAAGGTCATGATGCATGAAAAGAAGAGGATTTCACTTGGCTTTCACTTCCATCTGAGCATCCACCTAGAATATGAATGCCTGTTTTCTAATTTGTACTCTGGTAGTAGAACTTCTAGGAATCTTCTACTGAAAAAATGAACCTCAACACTTGAAATCAATCCCTGCATGTGTTTGAGATGCAGCCGTGGCTTTCAATTGTTTTCAAATATATCTATAAGCAAGAATCTCAAAACAGCCCTAAGAAACTCCAAAATACTATACACTTCTGTAGACTAAAATTTCCATAAGAAGTTCCCTGACTAATATTAAAACTAGTGGAGTCTGAAAAGATGTTTTCTTGCTGGAATTGTACAGAACAATTGGAATCTTCAGGGAAAGCAAACACAGCTGCGGCATCTTGAATAAGTGCAGTGATTAAGTGTACTACCACAATTATGGTAATCCATGTTCAATTTGAACTCAGACTGAAACAAGTGAATTGGAAGGCTGCTGGCATTACCAGAAATAAAGTGCATATTACAGGTTGAGAGGACAGAGACCTTGCTCAAAGGGAGCCTAGCAAAGGAAGATCAAAAGAGCTCTGCGTTTCTGCTAGGAGGTTCAACATGTAGGAAAAAGACAGCTATTGGAGGTAAAACAATGTGGCAATAACAACTAATGTTTATTACCTAGGAGAAATTTAACCTGGAAAACCAAAACGTGTTTTTACTTCCAGAAAATAATCTAATTTAAATGTATAATGACTTGACCGCTCTATGATAGAGGACAAAAAACCTAGAAGGAAAATACCTTCTTGTGGTAATTCCAATATATCTTTGCACACCAAATCATTCATGTATATCACTGAAACAATAATCTTTCTAAGAGGAGGGGTGAAGTTATTCCTTTTCTTATTACAGCCACATATGGGAAGGACAGATATAAGCAACAAGAACAGATGAGGAAAAAAAAAGATATGAAAACATCACAGTTTGCATCATGTTTGGTACAAAATTTTGGCTTCCTCTCTTATCAGCTGGACCCTTTATTCACTATTCATTCCTTTTATGAACCTAATTATGATGGGTTTAATCAGACAGAAAATAGCGTACTTTATCTCAGCTTTAAGTCACAAAATCAGGAGGTTTCTCTGGGCTGTGCTTTTTGATGCTGAGCAATTGCTTTGTCCTTTTATTCTCCAAAATACCCAACTGCAAGACAGAGACACAAACATTTAGACACAAACTGTGGGGCCAAGAGATAAAAAGCACTTCCTAAGAGCAAAGTATTTTTACTTGCTTATGTTCATGGAGCTTTTCTGTTGTATTTGGATCTTCCACAGTACTTTGGAGCCAACCAGACTTAGCCTTTGCTGTTAGAATACACTAATGAGTAACCTTATCTATGGGAAGATGATGGCTTAATAATCCATTTTGAAATACTAAAAATGCATCTTGACTGAGGAGAAATGTGTAGCGGCCCAGTTACTACAGAGTGATGGACACTATAAAGACTACAAGCAACAGGACACTTCCCCTAGCAGTAAACATTTTTAGCACAGAGACCTAGAGTTGCAATGCCTTTATTGGAGCAAACTTCCAGGTGTTGACTCAAATGTTCCCATGGTACCCATGACCCAGAAGGGAAGCTCTGCCCTCCATGTGTTGCTAGACAATGATTTTCTAGTATGTAAGATAATTCTTTTGAAGAGCCAATTGATTAAGACCTCCATTCTTCATTCATGTCTGCCTCTCTTTATTCTCACATAGAATCTTTTCTGCATACACTTTTGCTTGTGCTCCTTTTTCTTATTTATTTTTTAACATCACTGTGCTGCTTGAAAGCAGACCGCATATTTTGAAAATATGAACTTAATTTAAAACTTTCTGCTTATAATTAATTTGCAGATACATACAACACAAAACGAAACACTTGGAAAATATCTGTATCTTGATTCAAATTCCTGACATGCTCTGATGAAGCAAAGTCCATTTTTAATTTGCTGTAGTAAAATAAAAATTTAAAAGCTGGAATAATTGAAATCAACTTAAGTGTTAAGTGCTCCTAAATTTTTGTTGTGTACTTTAAAGAAAACTTGTTTTACAACCAGATATATCGCTAAAATAGAACATACAGCAAAGCAAACTTACTGGGGTATTTTACCTGCATTAATAAAACTTTGAACCTCTTGTGCATATGAAAGAAGTCAAACTTATCAGCAAATTCCAGGGGTTTGTGGGAGTTTTGACAACAGGAAAACAGTTGGTAGAGAGTGTTAATTTCAGCAATGCTTCATTTCAAAAAAGGAATTGGGGAAGAAGCATGGAAAAATCTTTGTGCTAAAGCTCTAAGTCAACCAAGCTAACTTTTTCAACATGGAAAAAAGTTACTTTCAGTATAAATACACCAAATAGGAAAAATAATAATATACTGAAAATAAATACTTTTAAAATATGAATAACATATTGAATATATTTTTTTAAGTAAAAAAAAAAAATAGAGTTCTTTTAGTGTATCAAGCTGGAAGACTTTGAGCAATGGTGGGGCTTATTTCATTCTGTAAAATGTGTTGTTTTATCCCATTCTGGAAAGCTGAAGAAAATATTATTTTCTTCCCTGAAATAAAATCCATTCCTGTTCAGGTCCAGTAATTAGCAATAATTATTTCCATATTAATTGGTGCATACCATCTTTAAAATGTGCTGCTCAAATGTTTATTTTTGATTTGTATCTCATCAGCTAAAATGTCCATATGGTTTGCTTTGGAAAGATTCACTGAACTTGTTTTCAAAGATAATATGGGCCACCAGATATTCACTCAGTCAATTTTCAGAAAGCTCTATGAATCAGAAACTGGCATTTCTTAAATTACTGGGTGCCTGACTTAGCACAATCTGTCATTGATTAAAAAACTAAAAAGTGGTGAAATCCCCTTGGTGTTCTTTGGAACCAGCGCAGATGGCTCCCATCTCCCTGAATAAGTTTCGTTTTGTTTTCCTCCTCTCCAAAGGGAAACTTGGTAACACTGTGACAAAAAATATACCACACAGAATAACAAGTTCAGGCACTTTATGAGAAACTGACACATTGTTTTAAAGGAGAATAGTACTTTCTTGGGAACTGAAGTGTTTATAGGATTATAAAATGCCTGGGATGACAGCACAATATATACCCTGACAATAAGTGCTGCTGAAGTCTTTGAGTCCCTCACGGTTTTCTCCTGCAGTTTTCTACAGCTATGATATCTTATACTTTCACTAACATGGATGAAAACCAGAGTTCCACAGGACAATCACTGAGTTTCCCAGCAATTTGCTAACAACAACAGACACGGGAAAATCTCACAATCTTCAGTTCTATTCTAGGTTCAGGGAAATAAACTATTATGGCAGGCATAGGTCCAGTTCTATTTCATCATTAAAAACTGCTTTTTAGCATTGCTTTTCTGTTGCTCTTCTTTGTGTTTCCACCCAGTTTCAATCGTCTTTACCTACACAGTTAATCCCCTCCTAACCTATTACTTACACCTGGGCTTTCCTCTCCAACCTCTTTCCCCCAGATTTCCCTATCCAAACTCTCTGCGGCTCCAGCAGGTTCTGCTCATCCTCATTCTGTGTGGTCGAGGAAGATCTTTTGCATGCTCAAGGGAAGGCAGAGGAGAGCCACCACCTTTGTGTCATTGAAACTGCAGGCAGCTAACAAATGATAGCCCCACGTAGGGTGGGTTGGACAGGAGACTGCCCAGTAAGAGGAGGAAGAGAAGTCCTGATTTTCAACTAGATTGTAAACGAACTGGATTTCAAAGAGAAAAAAGAAATCTTTCCTTTTCGGGGAAGGTGTACATCTGTGAATCATTCTGGCATGAAAAGAGCAGGAATGCACAGAGCTGTATCTGGTTTTCAGATCACAACATGGATTTCCTACAGTAGAATTGACTGTAAGAAGGAGCAAGTATTAAACTGCATAATCTCAGATGTGCAACTGTATCAGCAGCCAAACTAATATTACACTAGGACCTAGGTTTAAGGATTTCCTACTTCAATTGTGGTTAACTTGGGTTTGACATGATTCTAACCAACACTGAAGTTAGTAATCAAAACTCAGGGCTAATCATGCATAAGGGTACTCTAGTAATTTAGTAATTTATAAGATAAAAGTCATTTGCTTAGCTAGCAATAACTTTTCTCATGCATAATCATCTCCACTGTGATTAGTAATCTAGGACTATGGAAAATCTGAGGCATTATTATACAGTGAAGCCTGTCAAAGAGCTTAAATTATCCGTACCAGGACATTACTGTTATTCATTAACATATATTTTGATGAAATTGAGGTAATGTCATAAAATTATAATTTTAAATGGCTTTGATTGATTATACAAAATTTAAAACTTAAAAAAAGTAAAGGTAGAAAGTTAAATTGGCATTTTAAGCAGACATTTCAAAAGAATTTCAGATTTCCTAAGAGATGACCACTGAACTACCTTTTGTGCACAAAGAAGTCCCACTTACCAACTCAGGCCCTGTCATTTGCCCATAGTGCTGACCACAGATATTTACAGATATTTTTCCAAATCCCTTCACTTTTCTGTTTTGTTATCTAAATTTCTCATCAGAAAGAATAGCTGAGGCTGTGTTCTTTGTCCTGCTGTGACAGGACTATCCCTGAAGACACGCACAATTGACAACACCCAAACTCACCTCACAGGATTTTTCACTGAACTGCAAGTAATTATTTCAGTGTACACCTAGAACTTGATGTAATACTTCTGCTACTGTCCTCTAGACAAGTCATCAGCTGCTGGGAGTTTCAGGGGGCTGGGGTGTTGTTCGGGTCTCCCCCCACCCCTCCCCTTCCTCAGAAGTTACCAGAATTGTTTGCCTTTCAAACTGCTCCTTGAAGCCCATCTTCAAGGAGAGCTTTAAAAAGCTGATCATAGCTGCAGCTGAAGCGATGCAGAAGTGCCCCCGAGCGATCTGCAGGGCTCCTCTGTCAGCAACCTGAGAGCCAGTCCTCTGCAGAGAGACCAGCAACAAAGCTTGAGTCAGCTCACGCGAGTTCAGCGGGAAAAGCTCTCTGCACACGATGATGTTTTTTCAGGCAATAAGCAGGCTGGAACTCCACATTTTAAAAGCAGATAAATTCCATTAGGAGAGTTTTGTTCTACTATAATTTTTGAGTGTACCCAGCACAATTGCAGTTCTTTATTTCCATTTGGATGAAAACAAACCAAACTAACCAAAATGCAAGTACATGCTGTTGAAATATTTTGCGGTTTAATCCGTGTATTTAACCATGATTCACTGGGATATTTAAGGAATAAAGTATTTGCGAACTACTGGGAAGAAGCTTACTCATTTGTACCAAATACACTGCAGAACATTACTGGTCACAGTATCAATACCTAAATGAAAGCTACCTTAGCAACAACTTACAGAGAATAAAAATTGCTCCTTAAGATAATAAATATTATAGAAGACTATAGAAAAAAAAAAAGAAAAAAAAGATAAATCTTCATGAATAGACAGAGCAACGGGAAAAAGCAATTTAATGTGGCAATAGGAAATACGGATTTCCCCTAGTCAGACACAGAAGATTGGTGTATATACAGAATTGGGGGGAAATAATACTGAATATACAATAACAATTCAGTAAAAAGATATCTAGAAATAAATACCTCAATATAAAGCATAGATACCTAAAAATAGGCAATAGAAATAAAAAATAGAAACCCCACAATGCCTATATTTCTAATTGAAACCTGTCTTGTGTTTAATACTGCACTATAGACAGTGCTTTTGAATTGCTATAATTATACATCTGAATATGCATATAATGAAAATGGGGTAATCAGAGGCAAGTACGTTTCCAAAATTTTATAAATAGCAAGTTTATCATATATCAACAGATGTGCTGAGAGGTTGGGGTTTTTTTGATGAAGTGATGCTGAAAATTAAAAAGAAGAATTAACGTATGATTTGAAGTCTTTATACTTAATTACATTGGCATTGGTTGATTATAATGGCTGTTTTAAAAGATTTACTACATTTAGAAATGTTAATGTCCACAGTTTAACCCAAGCCCTCCAGAACTGCCCTTTACTTCTAATATAGAACAAACTGCATGGAAGTGTTGTGGAGTTTTTGTTAGTTTTAATTTTATGGCAATGAAGTATCTAAACCCACTGCGTTTCTGCAGCTGGGATAGTCGTTATGCTCCCAGAGACTTGTGCTTTCTGAAACTCCCTGGCGTGGTGCTATCCATGCAAGATGCTGGAAGGAAAGTTTGCAGACACTTTGGAAATGCAGATGGAGTCCTGTAATAATAATTAGAGTTCTGTGGCCAGGAGCTGACTCAAAAGAGCCCTTGAGTCCATCACATCAGATACATGTTTATCTTACAACACTTGGTCTTCCACTAAAGTCTCTGCTGTACTTGTTTGTATGGCAAACCAATTTTTCATTATTTCCTTACAGATGTAACCTATGGATTAGGCCTAGAAAGAAGCAGCGTGAATTCTTTGCTGCTATATTCACCAGGGCATAAACAAAAATGGAATGCATTTTTGGATTCACTGTATTTAAAAAAAATTCAGTTTCCCTTCATATTCAGGATATTTTATTCTATTCACAAAATAACTCTATATTTTCCCAGTTCATAATCTTATCCTGTAGGTACAAATGTTTGCATCAATAATTGACTCATATGATAAAAATGTGTAATGCTGCTTTTATAGCAGCATTATAATAGCTTTGGAATTAATGATTAACTCAAGGCTAGAGAACAGCAATTATTCAGCTGGATTTATCTGGAAGGAGCAAAATCTCCCTTACAATTGCTTTAGCAAAACAATTACTGGAAAAGAGAGAAGATTAGAAAGAAGAAGGTAGCCTCAACAAGAATATTGTTTTTGAAGTGCTTTACAAGGAAATTGGCATATTTATCTTACCAAAGGCTTGAGAAGGGACGTGACTACTGTGTGTAATTATAATCATCAGAGGAAAATGCAGGATCTTTAATGAAGCAGAGCTCCAGATGAGTCTTTTCAACAGATATTTTTAACCTTTCTAAATCTGAAGGGTTAATTAATAGACTAAATCTTCCAATGACTTCAGGCCCCTTCTTCACCTAACCTGTCCTAGTAGGGGGAACCATCCATCTTCCCCTAAGAAAACCTAAAATTAAGGTCTTGTCCACCAACACAAATATTATTTTGTTCTTTCTATGAAAATATCAGGTCACCGAATCTTAGGCCCAATATTAGGATCAATACAGTTTTATAAATAGAAACGATCCCACGACTTTTTATAAATTTAGCTTTTTTCTTTCCTAAGTGTCTGAAGTAGCATAGAAAACATTGGCATCCTCNAAAAAAAAAAAAAAGCACCACTGTAGTAAATTTTAAGTTCATCTCAGCAGAAATCAGTGGCAATTCATCCACTGGACTATTTAAGCATTAGTACACACATTAGTGTGTCTACATTAGTACGATACAGTTTTGCATCCTGGCCAAATTCTTTCCCTGGTGTGTGTAACTCAGTGCAGAGCAGAGACACTCCCTCACTTGCACTTCCCATTTGCACTGCCTTACTTGGTCTCCTCATGGAATAACAGCCCCTGCTAGAACTCCTGTCCTAAACACAAGTGAATGCCTCATGAATTCAACAGAAACAACTCCCAATTACATGAAACTGATTTTCCTCGTGTAAATGTGATGCTTAAGCATTCCATAAAGAAAAAACTGTGAATCCAAAATAAGAGAATTAATTCTGATTTGGAAAGATGCCATATGTAAATGTTGATTACTCTTTAATTATGTTGATTTGGGAGGGGGGTTCATAATGAAGGCAGTACATTTTTTACTTAATGTGTCCCACTTTTAAAGGACTGCAGTAAGACAAGTGCAATCAAAACAGCAGATTCAGTTTACTCAGTCAGGAGCTATAAGCACAACTGTTTCTGATTTCCAAACTTGCCACGGTGAATCAGATTAAAGGCCCCGTGCTGTGAGCAGCAAGGTAAGGACTGTGCTAAAGCATCAAGTCAAAAGGCTGACACTCACCAAGGTTACTGAAACACAACGGAGAATTTTAATTGCAACAGTATTTCGAAACAAACCAAGTCAAATATCAGTTTGAGTTCAATGATACCAGTAAGTGAGAAATTATATCACACTACAGTTCATAGAACATCCAAGAGTCTTGTAGAACAATGATATGACATTTTGAAAAATCCAGGGATATTTCATCATGCCATAGATTTCTGTAAGTACTTACATTCCTTAGAAGCATGAATCTCCTTGATTTCAAGTGGTGGGTTCGTTTCTAAATCACTTAGCTTCTTCTAAAAATCTGTTTCTAGCAGAAGTTGCTCAAAAATGTTTCTCATGTTTTGGATAATTATTTCACCTAAATAGCTCCTGAAGATTTTTTAATCCCACTTTTATAACAGCTGCCAGTGCAGTTGGTTTTGCTTGTATGAAATAAGGATTTAGACTACATATTACTCTTTTAATTCTAAACAGTGAAAAATCCTAGGCTGTCATCTCAAGGGTTTTCTTTACCTCAAAGACACCTGGAATAAAGTTTAACACACAGCAAAACTAAAATCTGATATATTGTATTTCATAAAACTATAACCATCGGTTAGATTTGTTATTTGGTTTCAGGGTTGGTTGGTTGGTTTGTTTTTGTTTTTGTTTTTTTTAAAAAGCATGTTTGATTTGATACTCAGTCATGAAGAAATTAGGAACCTGGTTATTAAACTTTGGGAAGTTTTTATAACAAACTCCCAAAATTGATTTCCACTGGCATGTTTAACACCCTGTTTAACCCTAACAGAAAGTTAATAAATTCATTTAACAGCTCATTTGTACAGCTCCAAGTAACTCATAAAAAGAAACTAATGGAAATTTCTAAATGTTTCAATACAATCCCACTTTACTAAACTATTACATTGTTGAAAACTACAGCCGTGCAATAAGTGACTTGAATGCCGTTGATTTTAGATAAAAACAAATTTAAGACAGGTAAGTTCTACTTCTCTCCTCTGCAAAAATATACTTAGGTAGGGAATATGCCAATGGATCTGATTACTTCATTAGAAATATCCCTTGATTTGGGTCTTCATTTTATCTAATGCATAGCTTAACAGCTCTGGTATTAATCATGTCTTAACGTAAACACTTCGAAGCTGTTGCTACTCAGTAATGCTCATTACAAATAGTCCCTGTGGGAATCACCAGCTTATTTCATTAAAACTCCTGCCTGCTGTTAATTGCTCTTAGGAAAACATGAACAAATTAACTGTGTTTTAAGAGACAGTGGTGTAAATTTGTATGCTTGTGTGTTTGATTGCTGGGCCTAATGATTTTCCCGATACTCCTCTGCTGTTGCACTCACGGTATGATAGTTGGCAGCATCAGCCTGTTTTAATCAATAGCAGTTGATGTTACACAGGTTAAAAAAAGAAAATATGGTTTGAAAACCATAGTGTTCATCATGCAGCTGAGACACAGTACCATTCTGGGTCATGGGCAATTAATTTTTAAGTTTTAATGAATCTTTTGTGTGAAAGAAAGGATGCTCATTAGCTGGGATGATTAGTGTACAGTAAATGAGCAAATTAAAAATTCCAGAATATTTTTACTATGACAGTGGCATAAACAGGATATGTGACACCTTGATGGTGAAATCAAGGGATTTCCACAATTCAAAGTGACATGTGACTCTCTATAAATTGTAGTAACATTCATTTAAAATAGTGTAATAAAGAAAAAAGCGCTTAATTTAAATGTCCTCAATGTTAGTAAATATGCTCTATGGAGTAAAAGCACCTTCCAGTACAATCTGGCCTGGAATGTATAAGCAAAGAGAAAATTACCAATAAAGTTATTTATTATCTTCCTTACAAAAACCTATAGCATTATAAGATATTCCAGATAGTTATCTGGGCCTCATCACAGATGCCTAAATAAAGTCCCTTGAAAAATCTGTGGCTGGAATCTAAAAATTAAAAGGAATTTAATAAAGAGTAATATGGGGGATATATTTATAGGTCATTAAAGAAATCATTATTCTCTCTACTAGCAAACTGAACTTGAATTTTTACTTTGCGTATTCAGCATTGCCTGCTGATTTCGGGGGATCAACACTTCAAATTCAGCTGGGCATCTAAAAATTGGCAGTGTGATTGTCATCAATCTTCATTAGTCACTAGATCTCAAAAAAAAAAAAAAGAAAGAACTTAATGGGTAGCAAAGGTGTGGAATACTAACAATGCTGATGGTAAGTAAACCCTTTAGGGTTGATAATGATTCATTTCATTACACAGTAATGTGTATTTTTCAAATAAGAATGTGATGTAGCTGCTTTTCCCTCTTCCTTTGTCTGTGTTCATTTCAATATTCCAGAAGGTATAGTAAATAATATAATGTAACTGAAAGCTATTTTGGCCAAGAGTTGTATTTTAAATAATTATCTGATTTCCAGCCCCTGGATTCTCAACATACATAATCCTGTGATTAAATCTGACCATAATCAGAGGAATGTTTTATTAATACATGCTTAAGTTAAAACGTTTTCTTTAGTCCTACTGAAATTTTCCAATTCTCCCACTTGTAATTTCAATACTCAGCTCATTATTTTTGCAGAGCAAACTGGAATTTCAGTCCCACTCTGAGCACTCCTGGTTATTCCTAGCACATGAATAAAATAACCAATATGGTGGAGGCCCAGTAGCTGCAAATGATGGCTGATCAGAATAAGTCCTTCAAAAGGAGAATGTCATTGATAATTAATTGTTTGCTCTATGTATCAAGAACTTTATCACACTTTTGTTAATCTGTTCAATCATGAGAACCTCTTTCTTCTCTGTTGAGTGAATGTTTTCCTAATTTGATATTTATCAGAATATCATAAAATACCACAAGGGACTTAGAAAAAGTTGAACAGATACTTATCTAATTCTCTGAATTTCCTTGTGTAATCTTGATTTAAATGACAGGATCATGTCAAATACAGCCCTGTATGCATACAGATTTCTTCCAGGGATGCAAGAAATGTTAATTTGTTAACAAGAAATATTAACCTGTTAATTTGCAAACCCTAGAGTCTTTGAGACACTCAGCCCTCTACTTGCTGAGTGAAGGAAAAAGAACCTCAGGCTTTTTGCACTAGAAGGTGAAAAAAGCAAGCAAACGAACAAAAGCAAAACATGTAATTCTTGGCTATATGGTTTGTTTGCAGAACAAAAGCTTTTCTGTCTTTTAACATATAGAGAAAACAGAAGTAACTTGACTTGTGGCAGTCAGAAGAGCCCTGTAGGGAGTAGGAAAATGAAAGGAAAACAAATTGGAGTGATAATTTCTTTTTTAAAAAAGGGTATTTTGAATATTTTGTTTACTTGCTTATTTATACTTTCCCTATTTCCCTTGAAACTGTAACTTTTCAGATGCTAGCACTACAGATTTAATAATTCATCTGAGGCATAAATTTGACATTTTAGGTCTCCACCAGAGAATGTGGCTTCTACACAAAATTAAAATATTATTTATCTCGAACTAGCAAAAATCTACTTCTGCTTAATATGAACTCAGGTATTCAAGTGAGGTCTCCCACAGTCACAGTGCTTGTAAACCAGATACTCTGAGCCATCTGTAAAGATCAAATCACGGTTCTAATGGAGAGATATTGCAGAAGTGTTGCAAAGCCTTGGTGGACTTGGTTGCATTAGGTTAATGGTTGGAATCCAAGATCTTAAGGGACTTTTCCAAACTAAATGATTCCATGAAAGCCATAAACAGTGATGCTACGACTCCAGCCCATCCATAAGTAGCTCAGATTGTAAAGTGCAAAAATCTCTAATCCTTCCTCTCTGAAAAACCTTTCCTCAAATACCGGGCTCCCCAGTCCTACACCACCATCATACTGTCTGTGAGGAAAATGAGGGAGTTTTTTGTAATAGAATGGAAATGAATAAAGGCGTGGCAAATAGAAACCCCCTCTGCAACCTTACAGATCCTACAGACTGAAGAAAACACTTGCTGCCACTGCAGAAATTCAACCCCACCACCTGTCCACAAAGTCAGGGGGGTTTGCATGTCTTCTCCCTTGCCAATGGAAAAGGAAGTGAATTAATTGCTGAAGATGAGCTGCATCAAAAAAATAATGATGACCTTGATGTGGCAAGGGTTAAAGGAATGAAGGGAAATTGGTTTACACGTGCTGCACAGATTGAAGCAATGCAACCTGACAAGGAAATGCAATTCTCTGGCTCTTTCACTGAATGAGCAGGTTTAGTGTATGTTTCACAGCTGCAAGAAAATTAGATAATCTGCAGAAGAAACAAGCTTGGATCAGCCAGAAAGGACATCAAGGACAATATTCATACTGCATTTTCATGATAAACAGTCTGAAAATGTCAATGTTTTTTGTGTCAAAGAAAAACTACAAGATATAGGAACATACACATAGAATTTCCAGGTCAGTGAAAAACCAAAAGCTGAAAAAAAAAACAGAGTACATTTTAAAATTCATCAGCATGTTTGGGGTAATATGTAGCCCAAGGAGATTTCTAGGATGATTCTATAACTGTCTAATTTGGAAGGTAATTTTATTGTTTGGATTACCAGAAGGAGCAAAATGGAATAATAAGTCTCCCACAGAGCTTGTTATTTGGAAGCTGGGTTATATCAGAGAACAGCTCCAGAAAGTGAGACTGCAAGAGTAATTGAAGGTGTGTGAGTATGGTCAGAAGGCCTTGGGACAGGATTTGGTGGTGGAGGCGGTGCAGTGTCATAAACCCCTGCACTGAGGAGCAGTGGCAGGTGTTTGCAGAGAAGGGTTCAGAGGGACTGGAAAATCACCATGTCTGGAGGCTCACCACCGCTGCTAACTTCTTTCCAAAACAAAAATGGCTGGCATTTTGGGAAAGGTCATACAAGGCTGCCAGGATACAATTACAGTCTTAGGACATAAGAGACAGAAATTGTTTAGGATTTTGCAATGCCTAGGTTTTGCACTGTCTTGCATTTTTTATGGTTACAGTCAAAATTAGAGGCAAAACTTGCAAATTTTCAGTCCTTTGGGATTGCATTTCAAAATTCACTGCAATAAGTGCTGAACCTCTCAAGTGTGAATGATGAAAAAAATCAATAGATTCTCTGGATCTAGGGTAATTTAAAGATTAGATTGACCAGAATGGCAACCAAATCCTTTTTTTTTTTTTTTTGAATCCAGAAAAAAGGCTTAATCTGCCTTACTACCTGGTAGAAGTATTTCCTCAACATCAACCTTGTTGAAACCTATCTGGAATGTAAAATACAATAAAAAGAGGCACATTTACCAAAACAGATAATACTTACCTTGAGATTAGAGGTTAAGGGAGAGGATAGAACCTACACAGGATATTTAACAGTGACGTATGGGAGGATATTTTTCTGACATCACTTGTTCACACCACCAATGTAACTATTACATCACTTCTTATTGAAATACAATTTTTTTCAACCCTTAGAAAAATTCTTGAAAGTTGGAGGGGTTTTTTAATGTATCATTGTAGAACATATGGAAAAAAATTACTTTTCCTAAGATTCCAAGCATATTGGAATAATATGTTACTAGTATTACTGGATCTTTCATAAAATTTAAGAAAAAAATAAAACTGTGGTACTGTAAATTTGGGCACTTGCGGTAAGTTCCAATATACTACAGTTAAAGAGTCATTTGTTTTCTGCTACTGTCATTATTCATTTCGATATTAGTGGTATTCTGTGAGGGGTCGGCTAGATCAGAGCCAACAGTAAGTGTTAAAACTCTTCTTACAGGTTCCTGAACAGATTACAAGCAGCAACAAAACTCAAATTATATTTCAATTTTCAACTATTTGTTATAATAAATAACATTAAAAATCTCACATCAGCTTCTTACCAGGTTCAAAAAGTGGATTAAAAATAAAGATTTGATCAGACACACAAACATAAATTATTGTATTACATTCCCATATACTCTGAGCCAACAAAACAAGGTTACCGTTTTTACTTTAATTATAGGACTGCAATCCACACTACTGTAAATCAGAATGTTTGGTCTTCTTTGTTAGAGTATGGATGACCAAAAAATTCCCTTGAAAAACAAGGACAAGGAGAGCAGAATTAATCTGGCCTTGAGTTTTACAATTTAAAAAGAAAACATCCTATAACTCATATGCTTGTAATTCCTGGCCTCCTGGTTTCGTCAAAGAACATCAGGCATGGAGAGACTAATTTCAACTCAAGTTTCCAAAGACAGGCTGGGCAAGGCACCTACAGATGCTGCCCCATTTTCCAGGCTGTCTTAGTTTGGTCACGTGAGAAATCCAAATACATGAATGGTTTTGGCAGTGACAGGCTTTCCAGAATAGAAGTCAACATTTAGTTTCTACAGAAAAGTGCTCTGAGGGGGAATATGGCTTTGTATTTCTAAAGTAATCCACTTGTATGGAAATTTATTGAATGAACAATATTCAAAGATAAGGTACCTGACTAGTAAATTACTAGGAAAAGACAAATGCACTAAGTGCCCCGCAATTCAAAAACAAATCAATCAATTTTTAATTGACATACTAATTAGTTGAATGTATAAAGCTAGACACAATGCTTTAACCATGTTTATTTAATGTATTCATTTTAACTGTTACTTTAACGTTCAATGACTGTAGCTCCAAACCCAGAATCTTCTCTACTAAAGGACCACAAAATCTCTTTTTAAGCAGAACTTTTCACTGATTTAGATATGTTCCAGAATGGATGGAACAAAGTAAGCTCAGAATGTTTAAGAATCCTACATATAGCCTATGCCCTGCTTTTACTGAAAAGTGAGACTGAATTTTTTTTTAATCCCACTTACTAAAAGTAGTTTACCCTCTGCTATTGCAGAAATTTAGCTGAACTGCACTAACAAAGAAGCACACCCTTACTCAAGGACACCCTGCACTGAGAGAAAAAGCCACGACATCCAGATCTCAGTACAAGCAGAGTAATTTCCTATGGTTCACATGGGCATATCTGTGATTAGACCTAGGCAACCAAGATCCAACTCTGATGCACTGACATTCACAGCAACTTCACACTCTGTGCCCCTTGTAACTCGTCAGAGCAGAGGACATGCTTAACGACTTCAGTTACAAAATCAATTGCTTTTCCTGATGCATGTCACACATTTGTTATCATAAAGCATTAATCAGTGCCATAGGAAGAGAAATGCCTCCCAGAAAACTAGGGAAGCCTAAGAGAAGCTCAAAGCAGAAATTACTAAAACGCTGAGGCACACTTTGGTGGGACAGGTTAAACTCTAGAGGGTCTCTCATTGAAGAGATTGCTGTTTCCACTAGTTTTACCTTGAAGTTTGTGATTAAAAATGCTTTGGTGATATCATGTAGTCTGAAATAAAAAACAACCAGTCTTGCATAAGCTACAGCAGGCTAGGAACTTGCCAGAGTATCAGTTAAAACAGCAGATTCCAAGTCATTAAATCTCAGTTTATATTATACTCCAGAGATTTCTTAAGTAGCAGGATGGTGTGCATTACTGTGTAGGCAAAATAGGAAAGACAGATGTTGAACTGACCTCTTCTCACTGCAGTCTAGCCCGCTATACAAACAAATGCACTAGAGATGTCTCTAAAGGTGTACAGCGAACTCCACAAGAATAAAAATTAAAGGTAAATTCATGAAGATAATATTATCTGATTCACATTGCAAAAAGACTGTCAATTTCTTGGTGGGAAAATGTTTTGGGGGTCAATTAATAATGACCAAAATCACTCTCTAGCATAACCAAATTATTTCTGACCAATGCTAAAGAAGAAAAGAGAAAACAGAAAAGACACTGATATTCCAATACAACATCATTTAAATTATCTGGGAAAGCTTAAGTGAGGGAACTTCAATATTGAGAGGACTCAAGCAACATCATAAAAATGTGCAACTCTGCTGCAATTACCACAAGCATAATTAATGTAGTTTGAAACTTCTAGTGTCTGCAGGAATTAGAAAAGCCAAAACAGAAAAGCAGTTTAATTTTTAATGGTTAGTATTATGTTATGCTTTTAGGGTTGACTGGGCATGCATTTAGTGCTGACGTTATAAAATTATTAAATTGGAACTTAGGAACAACAAGGGACTGTCACTTCCAAATGAAATGGCAGGAAGAAAATGATGGATAAACAGGTCACACTAGCAAATACTGGAGGAATTTACACAGCTATGGTCTTGTTCTACCAGGGGCTCCATGCTGAGAATGTCAGATGTTGAAAGCTCAGCAAAAGCTCAGCAAGTACCAAAGAGACTGCTCAGACGAAGAGATCACCTCTGCAGCAAAGCTACTCAATGACATAAAATAAAAAGACATGGCATCAAATCCCCCAGACACAGTAGTAAAGTTTGTTTGGATACAAACATCCACGTCTCTTCAACTCTCTTCCCCCCTTCCCTTCAAAAAATTGATCAAATATCTATCTACTCAGTCTATCATCTTTATCGTTGCTTACCAATTTTTAAAGCTGATAATAATTTGGTTACAATGAGAACGAACTGCATTTTTCCCTAAACTTAAGGAAAAAATTATTTTCAAGAATTCTCTATTTTTCCATCTTTCTCTTCTCTTATGTGGAATATTACTTGTTTCAATTTTGCACTAACAACCTCGGCTGTGGCCTTATACTTAATCAAGCTGAAGAAACAGTTGGTTTTGGCAATATTGATCAGAACATCCAAGGACAATTAAGCTTTTGGGCTTACCACTTAAAGTAATTATTACTTTGTAAAGAGTCTAATGATCTATTAGTCTTTTTCGTGAACCTTACTATCTTCATCTGTGCTATCACCCCGCACAGCCTAGCAAAGATAGGTAAGTGTTGGAAATGTTTCACTGGTGGTCAAACAATCAAAAGCCCTGGATTATTGAGGTAATTGAACCTGCGTGTATTTTAATGTTCTGAAGGCAGTAGGGCTAGCTATATGCTTGAAGGTGTATGGCCTCTTATTTATACCATAGAGATTTTACTTCCGTAAGAAATACGAGGAAAACAAATTCACTTTTACAAATTCTCTGATAAGATTCAAACCGAGGCATACTTAAACAAACAGTATTGGGAGTATGTGCTCAGGGGCACTGTATCATTCTAACACTGTCACTGATGTTTCCCTCATCTTTCAGAGCTGGGTGTTTGGAAGAGCCCCCTCACCAGGGCTATGCCATCTGGCACTTACCACCTGGCATACCTGGGCTGCAATGGCTGAGGATCAGCACCTTAATTAAACACATTTTATCTGCCTCATAGGGATGCCAACAGTAATGGACAGTAGCGGCAAGGTAAATACTTGCACACACACTGCACACACACATTCCCTCATGGGATCTGCAGGGCGTTTGGAGAGCTTATAAATACAGGGGATGTGGTAAGAAGTCATATTAAGATATCCACAGCACCCTTTTCTTGCAATTATCCTGATCTTAGCCTTTCTTTTTCTACACTTGTCCTGCATCTCACAGTTGTTCTACGGCAATAATTTACAAATCCCATGAGGACTTTGTATATGTTGCATATTCAAGCACATTGAAACACTTCTGTAATGACTCTGCACAGTATTCACTGCAAAAGATTGCAAACCTTTGGCAAAATTTCAGCCAAAGCTGAAAAAAATATATGTGTTAGAGCCCTCAAACACAGAGTAACTAGAAAGTATTAAAATGGGCTGGGTATTAAATGGAAAGGTAGATTACATATTTTAAAAAACAAAACAAAAAAACCCCAATATCCTCTGAATTCTTTATAGAGTCCTTGAAAGATTTCATTCTAGGATTTAGTGCATTTGAATAGATTATGTATTACCTATTTTAGTATATTTAGGACAAAATAAATTTATAGGGGCTAAAAAAAAGGTTTAAAGCCACTAGAAATTGACCATAGCATAAAAGTGAGGGAGAACTAAGAGAACCTGCCCGTCTCAGTTCTGCGTCACAGCAGGGGCTGGTGAGGCAGAGCCGTGGATGCTCACACAGATCACTGCAAAGCAGGAGCTCTCTGGAGCAGCAGGAAGCGCATGTGCTGCACGACTGCTGTTTCAAGTGCAGGGCTGCTGGAGGAGGGGCCTGCACACTGAAATGCTGTGCACTGCCGAGATGATAAGAATTAAGTGGTTCCAAGTAAGTTATCCCTGTTGGGAGGGCTGGGATAGTGGTGTAAAAGAATGTTAAATAACCAGGAAGGGGATTTAAGACCTCGTGTTGTGCTACTGGATAAGAAGGGGAAAACATGAAGGCTATATCTCTAATAGCAAATAAAGTTGCTTATGGACTCTTCTTTGACCTACTCTTAACATTAAACTATCTCGTAACTCAAAGCAAAATATATATAAAACCAGCACAAAAATATCTACCCTATTGAAAAGGGAGAAAAGAAATGAATACAAGCCTTGGGATCTGCAATATCTTATTCTAAAGCCAGCCAATTAAGAAGTCAATCATCTTGTTGATCATTCCTGATCATCAAATATATGGTCCAAAATTAATATTGATTATTATGGTCTTCAAACAAAAACGTAAGCACAGCATTTCTTTCCAAGCTACTCATGCAAAACTGGAAACAATTTTGATTAAAGGAATTTGGTTTTCAAATACTCTGGGTGTCCTTCTTTGCATTATTTTTCTTTCTTCTTTAGCATGCCATTTTTCTTATTGAAACACAATATACAATGACTCACCAAACCATGTTCAGAGAAGGAATCCTAGGTGGGATCAAAGAAATAAAAGAGCTGCATTGAATAGAGGGAAAAAAGAATCCACAGCAATGATAATTATGTGAAAGTTCACAAATCATTGTCAAGATCTCTCTGCTAGCACTCACAAATATGACTGGCATCTCATTTCATAAAACTTCAAGGTTAAGTATTTCTGCCTTCTGCATTTTTATTCTCTCTCAGAACTTTACTTCCAAGCCTGCAGTCTTCCATCTTTGCAGTGAGTGTATTTGTAGAAGTACAACATACCTGCTGAAAACCTAGCAGTCTAATCAATTGCCTTGCCTAAAAAAATAAAATCTTAAAACGTGATCATTCAAACAAACCCCGAGGAAACACTTAGCAACATCCTAAACTGATGAAAGCCATTCTTCCTGGAACATAAAATGCAAGCACACAAACAATCCTGGCCAAAATTAAAACCATCTTTGTAAAGAACTGAAGATTTGTGTTGAATTCTCCCAAAGCTGCATGTGAAAGTTTTTACCCTGCCAAGATATTTGTAAATCTTGTCTGCCTGGCTCTTTGCTATTGCCATTTCCATTTTAGATTTGGAAATGGTCATGTGATTTCCAATGTAAAAACTGTCAAAAAAACCACCATACTAACCTGTGCAAAAAAACCAAAAAATAAAATTAAAAAAAAACCAAAACCAACCAAATCAAAACAACAAATTCACAAAAACCCCCCAACTTCAGTCTTGCCTATGCGTTCACAGTAAGTTTAATGATGGGAAAACAGATTCACTAAATCTTTTAAACTGCTGGGACTGCTATGGCCAGCTTACTAACATAGGGACAACCCTTTATTGAACCAAAATTGATATTTGGGCATGCAAGCACAGATACATATTCTGATCATTTTCATAGATTTCTTCTGTATATTCTTTTTCAGTTGGTCAAATTTCTTCAGACTAAAATTTGTGTTCACTTCATGCTTTGACAATTGAGAAACAGTAAATGATAACTCACAGTGCGGAACTGAGAAAGCCATCTGCATGTGGGAAAAATGTTGGTTTATGCACTAAACTGGTGAAAGTAAGAACATAACATTTATTATGCGCTAACCACTAATTAGAGCAAGAAAAATGTACCATTTTTTGTTGTGGATAAATTTTAACACATTATAAACACATTTTAAAGCACCACCTGATATTGACACATTAAAGGTCTATACATTATAGGATACACTGTGTACACACACACACAGAGCCACTGTCATGAGAAAACATGCAGCTTTCCCCAATAATCCAAGAAAGCAAGGTGTAGTTGGACTTCCAAAATATAGACACCTTTGTTTTCATACAAACACTGTTAATTTATTTTGTTGCATGCATCATACCACCAGTATGACACCACAAATAAATTAGAAAGGAAGATGAGTTCTAGCTAGTCCTGAGGCTGCTCTCTGTTCTCGTTTTCCGGCTGCTGCCTTCACCTAATCTCCTTTCCAGGGATCACTTCTAGGCAGAATACCAGTGTCTTACTTAGCTAACCCCCTCAGCTTCACCTTCTCTGACTAGCAGTGTCCCCTGGAAGTCCCGGAGCTCTTTCTGAAGCCCTGGAATTTTTCCTAAAATGCCTCCTGCAGGCAGCAGAAGGGCCAAACTGACTAAAATGCTATATTTTACCTACTTGCCAACCTGTATCACAACTTAAAGACTCCACAAGGATTCGGTGATGAACATGAAGACACAGGCTAAAGCTCTTTTTAAAAATACTGTGATGAAAGTAATCTCAAGGAACATTGAATTATTAATGTATGGCTAACTTTTTAGCTTCCCATTTCAGTTTTTACTTTGATCTAAGCATACTTCTTTCATTAAAGAACAACCAACCCACTTTAATTTGTCATCTTAATTTTTCAATTTGTTCATTGCAGTCTGAATCAGCCTAAATCATCTCATCAGATGATGTGAGAGTTAGCACAATTTCCATAATATTCAATTCCTGTTTAAAATGCTTGCGATACCTTGGCATCAGCTCTTCAGTTTTCCTGTCTTTTCTTTCTGATCTCGTCCTTTTCTATTTCCCCAAAACAGAGATTTTTCTTGTTTTAGCTGGAGTTGAAATTGGTGTGATTTTTTCTGTGATTTTTTGATTTTCCCAAATCAAAAAGCCTCCACCTCACATAAAGCAATCTAACCCATCAAGGCCCTGCTGCACACAGCAGCTTCATCAGCTGATGGCAACAAAGTTCTCAGAATAGTGTTCTTTAGCTGGCTATTGATGCCAAGCCAACACAAACAGCATGAATGATTTTATTTTTCTCAGTCTGTACCTTTAATATTTGATGTACTGATTGAACAATATCAGCAATAAAGCTTGGCGGGGGCAGGGGAAATACAGGAGATACAGAGAAAATTAAAAGACAGGCAGACAAATGAGAAGGCTACGATGAAGAGCACTTATAATTTGGTTTTTTTATATTGCACACATACAGGGCTAGGCATAGTCCAAGGCCTTAGACCAAATTTATCTGGAATTAAGTAACCTCTTAATCTCCAGGCAGCTGCAGCCTCAGCTGCCCCTGCAGCATCTCCCATGCTGGGTGCTCCCCGTCAGACAGAGCGCACATGAGGTAGAACTCTCTTAACTGCTCTATCACAGTCATTGCCCTCAAAAACACCCACCATTTTCATGCCTTTACTCCAAACTTTTAAAACCAGATAAATTCTTCCCCCAAAGACAATTGCAGGATATTTGCCCGGTAACTTCAGTACCACCAATATCCAGCTGCTTAGAAAGGCAGACCCTTCTATCACTGTCCTCTGATGTTTCTACCTTTAGCTGCCATTCCTTGAGACAGATAAATAACTACGAAACACTAGTGGTGAGGAATAAACTCTTCCCTCGCCTTGGAATATTCTTGGCCAGTTAAGAGTGCTGATACAGCTCTTTACAAACCTCGCCATGTCCAAAACAATAGCCTGTACTCTTCCACAGCATTCACCAAAATACATATATGTACACCATTTGTCATGGAAGACATGTTTTGTAAAAAGCACATATTTAGGGACAACTATTTCATAATGAGAAGACTTTCATTGTGTATTTATTTCTATAATTGACAGTAAAGGCATCCAGATAAATCTCAGACAAAACCCTTGTTACTATTCCCATGCATCTACGAAAAAAATTGTTGATGGGATTCTCTTCAGCATCTGTACCAGCCACAGAGACAGTCAGCTTGCTAGACTTTGTATCAATCGTTTGGCTTTGTCATTTCAGAGGGAGGTGAAGCATCAGTCCTGATGTGTTCCTTTAAACCACAGTCGTGACACAGAATAGAAATATCCACACTATCAGGAACTGTGTGAGGAAATGTTTGTTACATATGATGAACCCATAGTGCTGTTCTAACAATGTTAGAGTGAGTTTCTCTACTAAATCAGAGTGCCTTTCAGTATTAAAATGACTACTAACCACTTATAAAAATAGATGCATACTTATTTCAATTTTAGAAGAACAGCAGCTCTGTAGCAATTTGTTCATTTGAGAGTTTAATAGAGACAAATATTAATTTTGCCTCTAACTCCACTTAAAAAAGACCAAACAACTTGTACCTAGTGACTTTGTTTCACACGACTTAATTATCTGCAGAGACGCACATCAGAATATTGATTTTTCTTAATTTCAATTTCAAAAAAATAAGTATTATTAATCATTCAGACTTACTTCCAAAACAGAGAGCACTATATTACTAGTGAGGACAAAGATAACTATGTACCACGTGATTTGACATAAATAATTATTATTAGCATGATGAAAACCATATCAGAAATCATCAATCGCATAGTTATAGTATCTCCCTCCATCTTTACTTCCATTTGTTTCATTTATTTTTTTTTAGTTACACTTGAGAATGAGCAATAGAAAAGACGAGCCAAGAAAACAAGGAAATGAACCTAAAGTTAACAAGAGCAATTTATTTCAAGAATGAAATGGTGGTGATTGACAAAAAAGTAAGATATATTGCTTTACTTTATCTTGTTCCAGAAGATCAGTGCAAAGGAAGGAGATTTCTGAAGAGGGAACAACCTACACTGTCACAGCCTTCAGCTTAAACCATGGCAATGGCTTAGGTTTACGGATTGCATAAAATAAATTACAGTCATTAAGGCTCAGATTTTGAAAAGGAAGCAAGAAATGCTTATATGATGTCTTGCAAATACTCTGAACAAACAAAAAAACCCAGCAATATGCAGAGGTGAATATACAGAAAAGTAAAACAGATGGATTTTACACTCAAGTAGTTTGAAAGATTGTTCCTAAGCTCTTCTAAAACAAAGCAGAGGTGACATAGTAGCAAATTAATAAAACCCTTTAAATGCTGTGGCTTGCAGGAAAATTACTGAAGAAATGGAATCCTTAACCCACTTGAAAGAGAGATTCCTGCAGTTCTGCAGCTCAAGTTGGTGTTCTAATTACACTTTGGCACAGTCATTCACAGTCAGTGCCCAGTATATGCCCAGTTACAGATGATTAGCTCTTCTGAGCGTGAAAATTTGTAACTATGCCAGTATTTAGATGCTTTGATCAGAACCAAAATTTAAGTTAACACCACTGCAAGATTTGCTGAATATCTCAATTTTTCTTGCAATCATAGTCAGCCAGAAAAACACTCTTTAACTACTCTCTAGCAACAGCCTGTTTGTCTACTGAAGAAAAACATTAGTGTAGCATCCATTAGTTTAATTTTCACTATAAATATAAAGAACATACTTATATTAAGGAACTCCACTTCTGTAAATGGGCTGGAAAAATGACTTCTAAAATTAAACTTTCTTTTTCAGAGGACAAAGTATTCCAGTTCCAGATATGCTTAAAAACAACCGTGAAGTATGGATCAATAAAATACAGTAACTGTCCATCAAAAATATGAAGATAAACCTAAGAGCTGTGCAGTGAAGCATGGAAAGACCTATCTTTTCTTCTTGAATGTCACAGAGAAAAATAAGTACTTCAAAACAGTAGAACAAACGGCTGAGGTTACGTAAGAGTCTGACAAAACCAAAATTGAATTGCCTTGTTTATACTACTAGGAAGAGATGAAGATTCATTTAGAATTAGCTACATATTAGCATAGCAACTATTAGAAGTTGGTGAATGTACAAAGATTAATACAGATAAGAAAAAAATAAGCAGGCTTCAAAACATGCCTACGCTGATATTTTATACAATACAGGAACACTCCAAACAGTTCAATTTCAAATGGATCATGGGAAGGATTAGTTGGAAAAAGTTTTTCTTTGACCCTGTATGTTTCTTAAGACTTGATTAAAGGAAAAAAACAACAAACACCCCGCCCCCCCCACCCTCCCAACCTTGTCAAATAATCTGTTTATTATCAAGCAACCACTTACCACTTCTCTGCTGAGGTGTACTAGGGTAGAGATGAGCGGCATAAACCATGGATTAACACCCTTTTTGCTCATAAAACAGAATAAAAGCATGGCTTATGTTCTCAAAGCTTACAAGTGGGAGGGAAGAAAGAGCTGGGTTTCCACTAAACTGAGTTGTTACTGAAATACCCTACATTCCCAAAACCGAAACAATTAATATAAAGTCCCATTCAACCAACCTTCTAGTCCCGAACAAATTGAACATACAGCTAAGGCTATAACCATAACTTCAATTCAGTGAATTTTCTCTTTTTAGCAGCAAAGGGAATTAAATGCTACAAAGTACAGTCAGCCTCAATGCTACAGAACAGAGCTGATGGACCCTCTCAGCTTTTGGTGGCTGCTGGCCAGCTGTAATCAAAATGGGGTCATTGCCACAGGAGAGCTGGGTCCTCCTCTTCTGAAATATCTGAAGTTCTTTTTCCTAACAGTTTTTTTCCCCCTGATTTTAATCTGTGATGATAAAAATACAACAGAGCTCTGCAGCATTAATTGCATTTCAGCACAGCTTTTAAACCCTTCAGAGATTGGTACATTTTTAGCTGTTGAGGTAGCAGCCACAGTACCTGCTGAAATACTAATAGTAACTGCCATATTTTATCATGATTTTAGGTAGGCATAAAAGAACAGCAGGAGACTCACAGCAGAGAATAACAAAAAGCTCCAAAATATAACAAAATGGTTGCTCCTTTTTATAAATAATGTTTACCTAATAAGGACTATTGTTCTTCTACTGAGTATTTAAACGAGGGCATTTGAAGAGCCAGTTAATGTGAGCCATGAGTCGTAAATCACAAAACAATTATCTCTGACCCACACATCTACTGTCGTGTGAGGGGCAATAGAGCAAAAGAGAAATTCTGCTGTCCCTTGGGGGAATCCAAAGCTAGAGATGTAACAGGTATAGAAAGATACACCAGAAAAACAGCATGCAATCTATTTCTTTAAATATACAATACTTCTTCATTTTTCTACTCTGTCCTTTCTGGAGATACTCAGGGTGAGATTCTTGTTTTGATAGTTTTGCTACTCTTTATACAAAATCAAACAGATCAGTTTAATGGCACCTTCTAAGAGAGAACCACCAAGAGAATTTTAAAAAACCTAAAAACCAAAAAAACCACACAACACTTAAATGTCTTTAATTCACTGGGAATTCTTTCTCCTGGAAAAGCAGTCTAAAAGTTTACTACACATAAACTTCAATTCTACTCCCTCAGCCCCAGATGGTCTCCCAGCTAAATGCTTTATATGTCCTAAAAATTGTGCCTTTAGAAAACAAGACTATTTTAACTGAAAAGGAAACAATGATGAATATTTTAAAAATACATTAACAAAGTTTCCATGGTACTTGTGTTGGTGACAGCACTGAAATTTCACTTGTGTGTTTTGCTTTTTATATTAAGTTTATCTGTTTTCTGTGTTTACTTTTAATGAATAATCTTGCTCTTTTAATGAATATCCATGCAGCGTGTGGCACTGCAGTTGTAATGTAGCCAACAGGCATTTGCCATTTACTGTTAGAAGGCAGTATCAGTGAAAACCACAGTTACATTCAGCTTGGTATTTTATTTTAACAATGGGCAAATGAGGAAGGAATGTATCCTTAGGTAAGCGTATAAGACAGAGATACACTGATGATTGAATTCTGCTTGCATGACTTTGATAGCCATTCAGCCTGTGGACAGGAACAGCAGTCCAATTAAGTTTAAATTAACATTAGAAATTATTTGCAAAAGCTTTTTAGAATTACTATACCTCAGGATTCCACTTCTTTCCCCTAAGTGGTGGGTAAATGCAGTGGAAAATACGTGTTTACAATATTTTTGTGAGCATTCATATTATAAATCTGGTGCTAGCAGTTTTGCATCCCCACAGAGACACAACCCACTTGAACAAACTAGACAATCAACTATGTGCAACTTCAACAAATTGCCCACAGGCAAGCAGGGAGAGCCAGAGTAATATTTGCACATGTTGAAAACTTCCAAATAGCTGAGATGTCCCAATTTTCACAGGTTTATGTTTTTAATAGGCTACTGGATGACTTCTTACACCACAGATAGCATTTTCAACTCTTAGGTTGCAGTGCTGTGGTAGAATATGAAGTATTTAGGGAAATGCAAATAACTGAAATTACCCAGGTATACTCTATTTATTAGAATATATATTTATTTTAATGTAAAATGGGGAGAAAGAGAGAAAAACCTCATTTAAGGTCTTGTTTGGGTCTTATTTTATCCCATGCTTTGTAACTTTACCAAATTCCATCTCCTCGTCACCTTTTTAAAATAAAAAAGTTTTTTAAAAAGTCTTCTTTAAGTTTGCTGTACTGTACATGCAACAACAAAAATCATGGACCTAAACAATGTATGA
This sequence comes from Melanocharis versteri, assembly GCA_013397845.1. Classification (NCBI taxonomy): domain Eukaryota; kingdom Metazoa; phylum Chordata; class Aves; order Passeriformes; family Melanocharitidae; genus Melanocharis; species Melanocharis versteri. The sequence goes on along the minus strand of VZTG01006664.1, from coordinate 234,568 downwards.
ATAAAAACTACCAGTACCTACATATAAATCAAGTGTATATTCTAAATTGCTTATTTTACTCTGCCCTAAACAAATATAAAAGTTGATTTCTTTTCTTCTTAGTCCTGGACAGGCTTGGGCTGTTTGATCACCATAATCTAGGAGAGACTGAAAGAGACATCCTAATGAGGAATTCTGTAATGGCTGCTTGCCAAGAAATCAATCAAGTGATCTCTTTCAAAGTCTATCACTAACCTCATTAAACCAGTGAGAAATGAAGCTGTGACTTTCTCAATTCATGCCCTCGAGGCCTCTGCCCTACTGAAGGCCCTCAGTGAGGAGCACTGGGTGTATCCCCAGATGTGCAGACTGGTCACTGGCTCGGGGCACAGATGCTGTGGATCTCATACGGTCACGGAGATGAAAATGGCTATGGGGGTGCTTGAAAGACTTCCTTTATTTGCTGTAGCTTGCTGTGTAAAAATCGAGGGAACTTAAGCCAATGTCAGTTTCACCTTGTTTAGGCTACAAGTTTTTATCTGTCTCCCAGTTACTACCACGGGGATTCATCCTAATGAGTAGCAAACAACTGTTGGGAGGTGCCCTGAATCGGTACAGCAAGAGGCAAACAGGCTGGCAGGAGCCTGTGTTTAAAGCACAGGTGCTCTAGAAGATAAGAAAGCCCAAAGGAAGTGATAAGAAGGAAGGTGATGTATCTGGCACACTGCAGCTGTGCTCTGTTCACCTGGCTGCTGCAAGCAGGCTCGTATAAAGCTCTCTCAGAGCTGGTGCCATTCTCTGATCACCTCCTGTTCTGTCCCACATGATCACACAGATATGAATTCACTCTAAGGTGCCACACATGGTGCCACATTTCCAATAGGAATAATCTAATTTATTTTCTAATAACAGCATTAAACTTACAAACTACAGATGCAATTGTCAAACAATTGGTATATACCAATATGATTCCAAAGACCAACTGTCCTGAGCTGTATAGAACCAAACGCCTGCTATAATTACTGCAGCTCTCCAAACTAAGAGAGTTTTTTAAATATATATGTTATAACATATTTGTCTGCTCACCAGCTCTTAATCTTCTGGAAAAGTTCCCTAACCTTCAGAGTCTTAATAAATCCCAAGTTAGTGAGATTTGATTAAAGACTTTTTAGCATGAAAAAGGTTTCTTTTTTCATAATTATTACATTCATTCAATATGACATCCACTCACATGCTGCAGTCCAGCACAAGACTTAAGCTCTGCTTAAGTCTTAATCTCACAGGCCTCTCCCTTGCACAAATCATCTTGTTCTCCACATCTCACAGCACTAAATAATGACTGAACAATGTTATCAAGAGTTGGAATTAGACATCAATTCACATCACTCAATGGAAGCATCTAAACAGCAGTCTGAGAAATATTACCATATTACCAACCTATGACATATACAATACATCATGAATCACATTGAAAATTCAAAGTTTCAAGTATATACTCCCTGAGCAACAAATTCTTGACATGCTTCTGAACACTTTGAATATAAATAGTCAAGACAATAAGAATCTGCAACTTAACTGAGCTGTTACCCTGAGAAGAATATACTGAACTCAATGTTTCAGAGAAGCACTCTTAAAAAGTAGTAAAATAGTTTGGTCTTCCAATAGGAATATTTCCTACTTAGAACTGTTGTTTTTAATTAGACTGGAATGTACAGGCATTTCTTTTAGATGTGCTTAGAAAGATCACATTTTACCATAAAGAAACACTATATAAGCTTCATCAGTGTTAATCTGACACAATGAAATGACACAAATTAAAGTATAATCTGACAGTTTCATGTTTTGCTGTTTAGTTGGTCTAACTTAACCTGGTCTAACTAACCAGTTTTGACCATTCCAGTTGTGATCGAATGTTTCACAAGTGAAGGATGTAGGCATAAGTTAGTCCCCAAACTCTTCCTCATATTGATAAAAGAGAGATGCCTTTAGGAGAAGGTCAGAATTTAATTTCCTCAACAAGCATTCTCCAGGAAATCTTCAAGAGAAAAACTACAATTTGAGGCTCAGTCTTAAGCATTAAAAATGTGAGGGAATGTGTGTGTTATTGACTCTTTCTTATCAGTTATTCAGTACTAATCAGCACACTTTTTTTCTTGTTCAAAATCAATGTGGTAAGACAACTCTTTGCATTATTTTTAATTAGCTTAACAGTATGATTTTAAAAGTCTTTCTTTCCAATAAAGATGCAATAACCCAGAAGTAACAACACAAAAATGTTCAATTCATAACTGCAGCTGCAGGAATTATTTGGCTTTAGATATCCTTACCATAGCTGAGGTACAGGGTCATAGGCTAGGGTTTACCACCCAACGAAGCTAAAAACAGAACTCTCATAGATTTCACAGCATTATGAATAAAACTATAGTGAAAATTACTCTACAATACTATCCAGAATAGTGTGGATCCCACTGCCCTTACTGGCATTGATATTGCTATAATTTTTTTTAATTGTTATTTTATTTGGAGTGGTCTTCCAAATTTGAGTCACAGGAAGTTATACAAGTGCACACTGCATTAGAAGAGAATATGTGAAAAAACTGGGGCAAGGTTCAAGAAAAGCAATCACAGAAATATTTGCATGAAAATTTAGAGCCCAGTTCCCAAATTATCCTAAAATCTCTACTGGAGTTTCATTTAATACTGAAGTTACTCATACCAGAAAGAAACATCAGTTTCTCACTGTACAGGTCTCCAAAGACCTGAATACCTCAATGTAACTCAGTTTCAGCAGCATTGCTCAGCAGCTTTTCATGTATATGCCTAGCTTGAATTAATTTTCATAAGCTGTTCCTAGTTTGAATTCATTTTCATAATGCTGTTCCAAGGAATATGAAAGGATGAGACATGCTTCAAAACTTTTCTAAAATGTTAATTTCCTGGGTTTGGCATCTAATTTTTCATTGTACCACTATGAGGTATGTACCACTATTCAGGGAAAAATTTCAACAGCATGAAAGGTTCCTCACCCTCTCCCTTGCTCCTTTTTCTCTATCCCATCATTGTGGTTAAGGCATCCTCAAGAACCACATGCCAGGAAAATGAACATCTTTGGTCAGAACTGAAAAATGAACCTGGATGTCTCATATCACAATTAGTTACTAAAATATCATAGTTACCACATCAAGACAGGAAAACTTGGTTTCCTTGGGACAAAGTTCAGGTTTTCTATCAATCCCAAGAGGGTGAAAAGTGAGATTTAACCCTTACCAGCAAAGACAGGAACATTTAGAAAGTGACCTGCAGATGCAGACTGTGGGCTGCTCCTGGTGTGAAGGACATGACTTCAGTCTGACCTTGATGTACAGACTTATTTTCTCTGGAAATCAGAATGCAGGTTTAAGAGGGGAGGAAATGGAGACCATGAACAGGTAGGGATAGTGTCATGGATTGCATTAGCGCTTGGAGTGTCAGAGAGAGTTCAGGGCCTCAGAAGCCATGAAGCACTGTGAAGTCTCCCAGTCTGAGCAGAGTCTCCCAACAGCTCTGACAGAAGGTCACTGGTGATCTGATACCCGCTGCAAGGCATGAGCTCACCTATGACTGCTCAAGGAGCTGATGTGCCTCTCACTGTACCTAAAAGTGAATTTTTACAACACCCCACGTCCCAGTGACTGTCTTCTTTAGCAATAAGCCTCAATGGAAATGGGAAAGGCTGAGAGAAAGGGATCATGAAGACACAAGAGCAGTGAGATTATACTAGAGAGCCAGGCAGTGATCTCTCCTACTGAACCACTGCCACTGCCAAGCTCTTGGTAAATGCTAAAGCAGATCTGGAACACAGTGCAGAGCTTCCACTGATGGAAGCTGGAAGTGCAGCAATGGCCAGAAGGGAAGATACAGCCTTTGATGAAAAAAGCATGTAGTAATCATTGAAACAGCAGTGTATAAAAGTAGTTAGTTAGTTATAGGAAAACTCATCTAAATATGTGATAGATTTTCCAATGAAAAAGCCCTGTCCAGTCTATACATTACATTTCTACTCCTGCTGTACTTGTGGTTTTTAAAAACAGTTTATTTGTCTTCATCCTAAATGCTTACAGATAAAGAGGATATTTTGTAAGATTTCAGATCACTTCCCATTCAACATAAGATTTATTTCCTAAAACAAGCACAACCAGAAAAACAGGCGGTTTAGGAAACAAATCAGAGCCAGTGCAATTACAGCAAGACTTGACTTGTCTTCAGAATGCAGCCTTGATGTCTGCAAATCAGATTCTAATTTAAATCCCAGTGGGAAACTTAAGAATTAGAATGCTTATCACTACCATGGTGTTCCTGTGTGTTAGTTCATTTGGATTTGGACACGCAGCATTAGAGTGTAACTGGTGAAAGAGTATAAATATATTACCACCATGCCTACCTTTATTTTACTTTTTCAGATTCTTGCACATCTCTAACTTTACTCATGTAAATATACTGAAATCAAAAGGACTATTAATGACTAAGCAGATGCTAACATGGTTTACAAAATTGGAGCCTTAAAAAGCTAATGGTTTCAAATAGGAAGGAGTAAATCCAGTCACCTCTGATTTCTATCTCCTTCCCTAGTTTCTTTAAATTTTCTTTACTTTCACAATCTCCTTTTGTAGCAGCCCCCAGATCTACAGCCTTTTGACTTACTTTTTTTTACAAACCCACTGATTAAAAAAAGAGTTAACATAATATTACACATAGGGAATCACAGTTGAACATGTTCAATTTCTGTAACTGCCAAAACAGCTGCTATGCATGGATAGCAGTGTGTACATCTGAGCAGTCATATCTTCATTTAACAAAGAATTCACAGCCCTGTGCAAGACAGCTATTCATCACCTTGATGAATGACTGCCAAAAGAAGGGAAATACCTTGTGGCCTCTCAGTGTCCAACACCTACAACCTGCTTCATCAGCAGTCTGTAGTCAGTGCTACCACCAGCAATCAAGCTGGACATGTCATCCTTCCCCTGTACAAGCCCCCAGTCCCAGCCAATGAGCCCTCACCATCAATACCAAGCCATTTCTAGGTAAACTTTTCTCCAACTAGATGACGCTGCTACCTGAACCTTAACAAAAACCCAGCTCTAATCACTCATCCATAGTTTAGTCATACTTTCCCACCTCAACCTAAAAGGTTGTTTTCAAGTGGCAGACGCCAGCTTCAGGTCTCAGCTTAGTGTTAATAAGCCTCTTCCCGAATTCACACCTTACTCGAGCTCATTAGTATTTGCAGTTCACATGTTACGATTGAGATAGATAGATAGATAGATAGATAGATAGATAGATAGATAGACATATAGATAGATAGACAGATAGATAGATAGATATACATAGTGTTCATACATTACTTCTCTTCATTCAGCCTGGCAGCACCTTTGGAATCTATGGCTCACTCTGAATTACATCCATATCCCATGCACTGCCCAGCACTGCTTCACACCAGCACTTCCTTACCTCACTTCATCTGTTAGTACCATGAATGAAAAGATGTATCTCAGCATTTTAATCTCTGCTGATGCAGCCTCAACCTTTCAACTAGAATTAGCACATTTTGACCCACCTCCTAAAAGAAGTGTAGAAAATTCATAAACTAATCTAAATTATTTCCTAACTTAAGCAAACTGTGTTTTATTATGGGAGACGGGAAAAATTAAACTCTTTTACTTTCATTTGAGAGAAAGCATCCACTAGCCACTTCCAAAAAGAACACCATTTCAACCTGCTCTGTTCTGCTGCTTTTCTAGAAATCAAATAAAACTATTTCAGTAAGAGAGGGAGCATATGCTGTCACAGTACATCTGAAAATAGTGGGTACATTGGCCAGCACTGAAAAGAGCGAGAGCTGAAATGCAGTAAAGGTGTTTCACTGCAAAAACTCATTTGAAAGCGTTTGCCAAGGAACAAGTCTGAAAAGCCTTTCCTTGACTTCCCGAAAGATTCTCACAATTGCATCAGCAGGCATAGTGCTCCTGAAGTTTGCAGACACAGGCTGGCCTGGCTTTTGGAACTATCCAATACCCTATCATAGTTCTCAGTGCAGGTGCCTGTGCTCATTAGTGGGAGTCAGCCCTGGAAACACACAGGACAAATTTGCTTCCCAGTAATGCCCCTCCCCAGTATCCTTAAGGTATAGATGTATATGCTGATATGTATTGTCACTGCCTTCTCAGTTTGAGGGTGATGTCTCCTGCTCCCACACCAAAATCTAATTCTCTATATATTTGAAGAGGGACAGGCTGAGCCTCTAGTAACAAACACATGACTAAAAATTATGTGGGGTTTTATGGTTCTAGTCTTAAATAAAGCATCCTAGATTTCAACTTACTTTACAGAATAGGGAAGAATCTTACAAATATGCATGACCACATGGACATTGGCAAAGGTTTCCTACTGTGTCGTCTTAGAATCTGCCACTTTGGATGGCTATAAAATTCATTATTTTTCAAAATGCTGAGTATACACTTTCATCCAGGATACAATTTAATTATCATATCTGGTATGAAAATATCTAGGTAGCTGCAGAATAAGCAAAGCATGATATGAAACCTGGATTAAAGTAAAACTCTCCTGTAGAGTAATACATGTCTTTTCTTTTTAATATGATAGGGAAAAATGGGGGTTGACATGATGGTGTTTTGAAATCAGAAACATCAATACTGCATTATAAAATATTCTATCTCTCTTTGTACTTTATATTCATGTAGTCTTAAGCGCTTGTGATTTCTCATCTCCAAGCATCCTAAGTATGCTTGAGAAGCAGAATAAATGCAAACTCAGAAGCCTTCTTGAACCCTAAGACGAAGGAAATTCCATTAAATTCCTCATGACATTCTCTATTGTCATTTCAGCACATTTATGATAAGAATATGGAACTGTCTGCTTTCAATGACTCTTCAACCTGCTATCTACTGGCTTGCCTATCTCTTTAATAGTGCTTTGGATTTCAGAGGATAATACTGATAGTTTCTGAAATGAAACTATCTCAGGTTTAAAAAAATATCCTCGGACATTAATTTTAAATATGAAGTAGAACTATCTGTGTTTAGCTTAAAATTGATTAATGGGATTGGATTAAATGTGCTAATTTATCACATTACAGTGATTTTATAAGCTGTGAATCTTCTTTTCAGAACACCTTGTGTCTATTTCTTCATAGAAACATTCCCTCTTTTGTTTATCTGGATGTGAACACTATGTGATGATAAATTACACACCACAAGTTCCCATATACCATCGCACCCCTCACCTTCTGATACAGAAAACTCTCTTACAATTAAATTAACAGAAAGACAGGTTAACATGTTAACAAAGAAGGCAGGACCTTATTTTTATGGGTTTATGCTGAGCAGTATAACAAACCAGAGGATTCCAAGTATTTTGAGTATGTGTTTCATACTCAAAAAGATAACCAAATAATTTTCAAAAAATGAAGTCTACTGTTTATTATTTATGGTAAATGTCTTAAAGCACTTACTTGATTTTGGGTCACAAACCCCTAATAAAAATCAGAATGGTTTAACAATTAATTGGTTAATTTCAAATGTAATTATGAATGAAGGAATACAGACAAGCATCCAGTGGGATCTCCTAAATACCTAACTGTTTCTGTCTTCTGTCTGTAAATATTTTCTCTCCATGTGGAACAAAGGAGGGGAAAATAGTAGTAGGTCAGTCATATCTCAAAAATGTCACCCTACCTCAGCATAATTAAATTAGCTAAAAAAAAAGAATACAACTTGAAAATGCAGCAATATATGATATTAAAAGAGAAAAGTAAATTAATGCCTGCAATGAGTTCCACATGATCAAGATGTGTGCAAGGGATCAGGCTATATGGTATGATACTGATATATCACACCACACACAACATGGTCTAAGAAGCCAGCACAGGGATTAGTCCTTTGAACTTACTCCTAACACAGATTTTTTTACGGCAAAGTAAATATAAGTCTTGAAGACACAGAAATACAACAGCTGAAGGTTATGCAAGTAACACTTAAACACCGAAGAATTATAGTTTAAAATTTAAAATAACTCAGTCAACCCGATTAGACTAGGCTCTACCATGTGCATAAACCCAGAGCATCTAACAGATATTTTTGATTTAAAAATGCTGTTTCTAACCATTTGACACCAATATTTCATAAGGCTTCTCGACTGCCAGCAATCACATCCATCTGTTATGCTGGCAGTGTGCTCAATCACAAGGTGTGCTGGATCTCTTCATTTTAGGCACCATTGCCAGAGAAATACAAAACCCTTCAAACAGAGTGCAAATGCATTCAGAAAGTACCAGCTAAAGGCTTTTTGGATGGGGCAACAAACTTTGGGCAGAAAATAAAGAACAGAGGAAAGAAAGTAATAGATCTAAAGAATGTAATAGCTCTGAAAACAGCCTTACCTTTACTTGAAGAAGTGAGCGAACATTGAAAAGAGTCTTTACCAACCAACAATCATGCTGATACTTCCCACGAGACACATATTGGAAGTAATAGCACTATCTCCTATTTCTTCCACAGAGCTTAAAGACCACTTCCTGATTTCCCTCTCACACATGTGCATATATAGCTATACATACATATAAATACATATGCATTTACTAAACATATACATAAGTATAGAAAGTATAAATATTATACACATACGATAAAGAAGACGTGCATGTTATATATACATATGTATATGTGCATATACATACATAATTTTTACTGACAAGCTCTCTGTGGTTCATTACAACTACTAAGGAGCAAAATCTACTGTGCTGTAAAGTCTTTCTGTTTTTCCCTGGGGGAGGAGGTAGTCACTCAATGCTTCTGCATAGCAAACACTTTTTCCTGCACAGTTACAAGGGAGAAAAGCCACACAAGAGAGTGTGGCTAATCCACTAAGACAAGTTCTGTATGTTCTAGAAAACCACTGCAGCGCCAACCTTGCTTCCTTTCTGAAGGAGAATTAGGAAAATGTCTTCACTCGGGCAACAGTTCTTCCAGCCATCATTTTCTTGCTACTGACCAGTATATTGGTTCAGAAGTATTTAAGCATGGAAATCTCACTGGAATTTGTGGGGTTCTTTTCTCTGCAACTATCAAGACATCCTTAAAATAATTTATCAGCTATCAAATGTGGTGTCAGCATGACGAATCATTTTCAAATTATTTCCATTTATTCCACTAAACAAACTCAGCTATGTTACTCCTCAAAGCCTCAGTAAAACAGTCTAAGAGACAATTTTGAAATAAAGTTCCTAAATTTTAGTTTCCTTTTCATTTATTCCTCTGCACAGTCAGCCCCCTCAAAAGAGTAAATTCACAGGAACAAAGCTCAGCATTTTCCCAATCACTTACACATACTTGGGGTTTTTTTTTCTAGAAAAGTGGCGACTGTGCATATCAGGAGAGCAAAGGAGCAGTGTTAGAACCCCTGCACTCGGCCCAGGAAGTGCTCTGCATTACCAGCTGTCGCCAAGGGCTCAGCCCTGTGGGAAGAATCCTGTTCTGCCTGCAGCAATTCTCTCTGAGCTGTTTGGCCAGGGGCTGCATCCAGGAGCACCCTCACACCAGCAACTTTACAGTCTCCAGTGAGAACTGATCCAACTTGGCAAAAATGGGCTTTATCTCTTTGCTGACTGTGACCAGAACAGATGAAAACAGTGAGGTCCCTACACAGTCAATGCCTAAAGTGCCACTCCACAGTACTTAACCGCAAATACAGCACCAATGGGATGTTCAGGTACAAGTTTCTCAAGGATTAGGAGATTTCTTAGCAATCAAAAGTGCTTCATGGTATTAGCTACAGAAATTGTTGGAGGAAACTACAATTCATAGCATTAGATGCCAAAAAATGACAGTAAAATGTGAGAATATTGATCAAACCAAAAGAAAAATAAAGGCCTGCAGTAGAATGGAATACTTTCGCTAAAGCAGTGAAACAATAATAAATATTTCAGTTTTAGTACTATTTTTGTGAGAGCAATTCCTTGAGGTTTCAATCAATTACTGATACTTTGTCATTTCTACTTATTTGAGGAATGTGGCACAGAATCTTCACTCAGGAAGCCCAAAGTATGAACGCCTCATTTTATGCACCACAGAACAGTTTTTCACCTATAGTTCTGCTAGCTTGTTGATCGCTGTCTTTGTGAACTTCAAATTATATGGTTCTCTTCTTAGTCTGGAAAACGATTCACCTCTTGTAAATACATTCATGAATTTTGAACACAAAAATACGTATACAGCCCGCAATTACTCTAAGAAACAATACGGTGTATCAAAATTAAATTCAGAATATGTCTCCATCACTTTGACCACTGAAGCAATGTTTTCCTGCAGCAAGATTGTTTTACAAATATTGTACATTAATGCCAATGTGAAACGATACCCGTGTGTGGCTGTACAGTAACACTCTGCAACTCAGAAAAAATTAACTTTTTCTGCAGTGTGACAGTGAGCAACGAGGATTGATAGTAACTGAGTGACATCCAATTTCCTCAGACTTTAGACCTTTCACCTGTCACATGCAGGGATACCGAGTTCTTTTTTCTTTTTGTGTTTTATCTTCTTAAAAACTGGGTTTTTTTCCCTAAATAAAAAAGAATAATTTTCTACAAACATTTATATAAATTCCAATTTTAAGTTCAATTCACTTATCAGATTCCAAAAATACTGAAAAATGGTAAATATTAGACAAATCCATAAAATAACATAATTTCTAAACTGAGATTTTTCTTTTCTTTTTTTTTTTTTTATTTTAAGCTGCTTTCACTTGTGGGAGATGAGCCTATATCTTAATCACAGATTGGCAGCTATATACATAGAATTTGACGTGGAAAAACTGGTAGGGTTGTACAAGTCCCAGTTTCAGTTTTAAGGAGGATAATGCTTTTGGCTTCAAATCTTAAAATAGTCAACATTACAGTACAGGTTAAAAGTATCATAACCTGCACTAGTATATCTTCAAGGCTTTCATCACAGAAATGGGAAAGAAAGTAGCCTTGTAAGTCAGTCAGGGTGTTACATCCCACAATTAATTATTTTCCTTCTTTGTTATTACATGAACAGTTAATTGAGAAGTAAAAATCTTTCTTCTTCCCAATTTCCATTTTTTTCCTTCCAGTAGATCTTTCCAAAGTTACCTGTAGCATTATCAAACACATGAAGTCACACCCATCTCTAGTGACACTTGTGGAGCTGATATAGTTCTGGTTCTGAGAGAACACCATCATTTCATATCAAAATAAATCAATCAGGGAACTATTTCTCCCAGAGCTTTTCATACTATTCCTGCTATACCCCAGGCAAATTACATTCTTATCAAAAGTAACTCATAGAATAATTTTCCCAGAAAGCTATCAATAAAAGCTCCCCTCATGCCCTTCCCTCTCTCTCTGCTTTCCTGAGAAATAAAGCCACTAGCTGCGCTGGCACCTTTGATAGATGATGTAAGTGAATTTTTCTGAACATATTCCCTCTCTCTTAAGCATACAAGTTGCAAAACTGTTATTCTGTAGACCCTATATATCATTGAAGTAGGTTCTACCTTCCAGTAATCCCAGAAACACAGCAACTGACTTCAATCCTGAATGAAAGCAAACCAGCCCAGCTGGAAACCTAAAAAATGTATGACAAAGTCACACTGAATGTTCAGAAAGAGAAAAGAATTTTCACCAAAGTTCAGCAGTACTTTCTCCAAATGAATAATAAGGATTGCATTATTGCTACACAACAAATACAGACACAAAAAATCCTATTCAAGCTTTAGGAGATTACATATATTTTTCTTACTTAGTTTACTAATTGCAGTATGCATTTTTAAAATATTCTACATTCACATTAAATTATAAACTTATCAATTATTTTAAAATAAGGCATAGATACATGCCAATAATTTCCTTAGCAGTATGTCAAATTATACAATTGATCTATTTCTAATCCTAAATAGTGATAAAGGCTTGTAATGATAAGTAGTATTTTATCACTGGTTATTCTTAATGTACATTTTTGCTCTAAAGCAATGATATATTTAAACTTTTCTTACTCCTTAGCATAAAATTGCAATGATCTTAATTTAACTTAGAAGTAAAACAAGAGCTAATTCAACTACAAGAAAAGCTAGTCTAGTTATGTAAGCCCTGGGATGAAACTTCACCTCAGATGAAACACTTGAAATGAAAATCGGCCCCTTATACTTGCCTTTTTAGTGGGCCTAGAAGCAATACAGTTGCAGCTCATCCACTCAATCACTTCTGATTTCCAGAGCTCTTTTTCCAGAGGGATGTTTAAATGAGATACCTAAATGTATTTTATGCCAAACAGTCCAAGTATGAACAGAACTGACTTTGGGTCTTATACCTAAGAATAATTACAGAAATCATTTCATCTGTCATGTGAAGAACCTAGAATAAAAAGAGCTGTCACAAAGCATTGTGTCATGTTGCCATACCCATGCACACACACATTTTATACACAAAATATTGCAGCTGTTCACTTTCCCTCCTACAGGGACACAGTCTAAGGTGGCAGCTTTCCTTGGGGAATATGCTATCATTAGATTTCCCATCTGGGCCTTTTCCATGGAGAGAGATTTTTCCTGTATCACAGATTAAATCATGCTAATTTCAAACCGGAGGCAGTCACATCAAATTGATTTTTAGAAGCGGAAGAGAGGAAAGAGATGTTTGGTAGATGGTGTGAGAGGAAGCAGCAATGTAATACACATTCTCAAAATCGTCCTTGCATATTCTGTATTTCAGAAGCCCTTGAGATTTGCATTGCTCTATTTACCTCATTGAACATTTCAGCTCTAGTAATTCCCACTCTCATACCCACTGTCAGAACATCACTGGCAGCACTGGATTTCTGTGTTGTAAGCAGGACTATGGCTCCTTTTTCAACTTATGCAGTAATTCCTTCAAACAACCAAGATCTGTTCCAGCAAAAAGCATAAATATTACAAATACTAATAAAATATCTCTGACAATAGGAAGAGTCATCTTAAGAGTCCCATTTCACTTATAGGAAAACAAAAAGGTCGTCAGATGTCAGAAGACCGTGTCTGCACAAAGATTTGGGAACTTCATTCAGGGAAAGACAAAATTGTGTTTAGAAGTGTCAGATTCAGAGGCATGAAACAGTCAGGGATGCTGTCATTGCTGGGAAGACGCAGAGTGCGCTTCTCCTCGTCATGGACAGACTACTGTGCATTCCTAGGAAAGCAAGTGATGGGGGGAAGCAGGAGAAAAGGGGTTCTGTCTAAAAGTCTGTGAGACTTTTAGATTTTGCTGTTTCAGACAGTATTGCTGTTTCAGACAGCATTTGCTCATATAAAACATGAAAAAAACAGTCTTCTTAAAGTATTTCTGAATAGTTTAAAATTACTCTCTCTTAACTGAGTTTATACAAACACATGAATACAACAGGAATACTGATTAACATGTCAGGATATATAATTCGTCCCAACAAATAAATCTCTGAGGAATTTCTGGAATTTCCAAGTACACCACTAAAAGATAGATAGATAGATAGATAGATAGATAGATAGATAGGTAGATACATACACTTAACTTCAATGTCATCTGAATTTGAGATAATTAAGGCTCTGACACACTCCTGAAGTATCTACTTAAGTATATTTCCCGCCTGGAAATCATTTTCATGTACAAAGAGCACTTACAAACAACAGGCTGACTAAAGACTTCACTTGAACTCCCCAGGTAAATTTAATCCCATCCAACACCAGGTATCAAGCAATCAGGCAGCTTCTCCTCCCCAGTTCTGGAGGTTCCCATCACAACCAGTGGTGAGATCTCCCTCTGGGCAAGGACATGTTCTGGTTGTGCCTGGCACCTCACGGTGGTGGAGCAGCACCAAGAGCAACAGAAAACCTCAGAGGTTGTCCTAAGCACTTAGTTCTGACTAGACGCCCTGCTGGTAGGAAGAGTAAACTAGGTGATAAAACTCTTACTTTAAATTAATGTGAAGTCACGGGTTAATGTACTAAAAGGAGACAGCAAAGCCTTGAAATTCCTTCCTCTTGTATCATTCATTATTTCAGACTGATAAAGGAGAACAAAAATATTTGAGAATTTTTGCACTTTTATCTCACAGTTCCACTTTAGATATTCTCTTCTTTCATGGACAGTGATAGAGGAAACCCATGTGAAGGGAGCAGCAAGGGAAAAAGTGACTGTTATTAAGCAGAGAAGCAATGAGACATTTCAACGCAGAATATTTGCGAATTTAAGAACTGCACAGGTTGCCCCATGTATCTCTCTCTTATCTGTAGATATAGTTAGTTTTCCCACATTGTGTCATGATGAATAACATGAAACATCAAAGTATCACTTCTACTTTGGAATGATGACAACTCAGAAAACAGATTGCAAATTTCACTATAAATCAAAACTGTTCAAAATGTTCTCCAGACTCCTCATCCAACAGCGAACAGTGATCAGCTTCTGTAGCAATACTTCAGGTGTTCACTGCCACCAATTTAAAGAAATTCAGCACCCCTGACATTGAAAATGGCTTAAGATACTGACTTCTGTACAACAGCAGTAGAATGATGCCACAGCAACTCCAGTTAGAAATACCTGAAAGAAATAGCAGCTCCTATCCTGTATCTATGCCTCATATATTTAATAGGAATGACAAAACTTTAATTCTAATTATAAGATTCCAGAGGAGTAGAAAAAAATTAAAAATTACTAAAATTCCCTGTAGTCATTTTGACATAAGCACAAAAATTTAACCACCAGAAATGCATTACCAAAAGAAATACCACTGTAGCTTCACCTAATTGGGTTATGAACACTGAAAAAAAATTTGAAAATAAAATATAAAAGTTATGGTAATTTGTCCAAGTTGATATGAAAGCTGTGACAATCACTGACATCTGAGCTGCATGAAAGTGTCAGCTAAGGAACTTCCTACTGATCTGTTAGGCTGAACACAGGTTATGATGTTTATCTTCAGTATCTTGGTTCTGTGATAAGAACTGTTACACATACGGGTATTCTTCTTGTTATCATTCTTACTGTATTTAATACTACCTGTGTTTACTTTTTCACTTCTGCCATGCAACACACTGCATTTTCTGCAATACTAGCACTTACTAAGTTGCAATAAAACAGTTGTCATTTTATCAAGTCCTAATATATTTGCATTCAGTAGAAACAGCAAGTCCAGACTACAGTGATGTTAATGTAACTGGGCACTAATCAGAAAATGACATTTTGAAAAGCACCGTATTTTTAAATTGCATTCATGCAAAACAAAGTCAACTAACCCACCTCCCTGCTTTATTGGCTGGTTTAATCCACAGACCTGTCACAGAGACAACTCAACTGCCAGAAACAGTGTTCACATCAGTGCTAAGATTAAAATCAAAGAGAATGTCACCATTCCTTTGGAAACAGGAAGTACCAAGGTAGATTTTTTTTTATTGCAACAAAAGCCTGTGCAATACACACGCAATTTGAAAATAAAATGTATTTATTTCAGCATATTTTCTTTCTCTTTGTGTTTCTCAAAGCATTTTTCCTACAAAAATTATGTTTAAAAACCCTAAAAAATAAAGAGTGGTGATGGTTCGTTACACATTTCTTGGCAGGACAACACACCTTCTTGCCTTGAAGGCCAAGGAACACCTGTTGAGTTTTAGGCGGTGATTTTCTCAATATGGGTGCTTTAGTTACAAATAACCACTTTGCAAAATAAAACACAGAAAATATCTAAAATACACTTCTTGTGTATTTTACATAGATTTAGAAGTTAATTAAATAAAAACCAGGAAAATCTTTATTAAGACCTTTTAGAACTCTGGTTGTTCTGAGTTGGAATGAAAGTCGAACACTGGACTGACAATTTCAGGCAAAATGATTGGGAGCAGTTTTAGTTCCTGCTGCTATTGAGTTTACAAAATTTAGGTTATCTCAGAAATATTCGATTATTTTTTCTTTTAAATGAAAAATCACTTCTACATCATTGTTGAGAGTAGAAAACCTAATCATATCTATATGCATGTTAAATTGCCACGCTTTTCAGTAAATTTCAATTGCAAAGGTGCAATTAACCAAAACAGCTCTTTTTCTCCCCAGGTAGTTCAGTACTTCAAAATCACATTTCAACCAAGGTTCATTAATTACTGGTTTGCAGCAGATATCAGATATTAAGTGCTGTAGGACGTGCACAAGAAAATGTGTTTGTAACAGTTGTTCATTAAATTTCAATCTTGTTTTCCCCAGTACAATTTCATTGACTTTTCTCCATGAAAGTTTTGCCCATGAATGATAATTCTAGTTATACTTAAATTCTACCTGAACTAGCAAACAGAAAGCTATGTCACATCTAAGAATTATTATTTTTTACTAAATAGAAGTCTAAAAGCATAAAACAGTAGGTCAAAATCAGCTTTCAGCTATACTGAAAGAATTCCCGAGTAAACACTAGGCTTCACTAGTCATGCCAGGTTTCTTCTTGTGTGAAGTTTTTTGTGAGAGGAACATTTTTCCCATATACCCACATTCCTCAGGATAAGCTGTTACTACTGCAGGCCATATCAGAGCTTTCCCAGCTGAAAATATTTGGAAAGTGTCGCAAACAAACCATTCATGATGGATGAGCTGCCCCTATATGGCAAACAACCAGAAATAAGGTTTCCTTCTGTCCAAGGAGCTCAGTTCCCAGACATAACAGCACCTACTGCTCAAGTGCTGTTATCTAGACATGAGTTATCTAATGACTAAATCCCCACATTACAACAGAAGTTACACAGGAGAAAGCTTGGCTTGTTCAAGAAGTCTCCTCAGTTTAGTCCAACTGGCAGAGATGCTGCTATTTATTTTAAACTCAACCAAAACAGCAATTTAATGTTTCCCATACATTTTAATTTTCCAATATGTTGCAAAATTCTGAATGCAAACCTCATTTCTTCCTTATAGAAGAATTAAAAGAAAGCACAGCTTTGTAACAGCTAATTAAGAGACATTAGGATTCCTGGCACCTTGGAAAAAAACCCACTAATTCTTATGCTGCAATAGCAACTAAAAGAGACACACCATTGAATACTAGTCTGTAGAAGTGAACTAACAAGACACCAAAAAGTTTAAAATTTGATTTTTGCAAAAACTGGAGGCAACTGTGTTTTAGTTTAGTTCCAGTTTACTCCATATGGTCAAAACCGGTACAGTTGACAAAACACATCTGTTCCTCAGAATTACTCAACAGGAATTCTTCCTCTTCCATATTCCTTTGAATATTTTTTTATTATTCCTCAGAAAATTCAAACCTAATTAAGGCAGGAACATTTAAAGTTCCTAGTTCAGATATTGCACTCTGCTTTCAAAAAGCTACTTGCATATGCTAAGTGGAGCGCTAATAATAGACCAGTACAATGCAAAGTTTGTTTCAAACTCCAAACTTTCTGAGAAATTACTTTCTGGCAGTCTTGAGGAGTGCTATTAAATGTCAATTCAGTATCACTTTTGATTTCCTTAGACCAGATTTAGCAGCAGAACTGAATGAAGCGAGGCACAAGGGAAGATATCCTCAACATAAGCCTCCCAGGCTTTTATGTTTAGATCAAAGGGTATTGATTTACAATTCTGAGGATGAAAACAGTGGCGAAGAAACCCAGGCAGCTTTAAGTAAAGTGCTGACATCAGTGACAGATCTGATTTTAGCTATGAGTGCCATCAAATAAAACAAGGCCAGTGGCCTTGTCAGAAACATGCTTTCCTTTCCCCACCCTGCTTGTAACACTAGGAACTATGTGAATGCAGAAGAAGTACAATAAAGCTATGCAGACACAAAAAAAAAAAAAAAAAAAAAAAAAAAAAAAAAAAAAAAAAAAAAAAAAAAAAATCTAAAAACCAGAAAAACCAAACCACTTATACATCCTACCTTAATCACAGAATGAATGCAAGGGAGAAGCTGGAGGAGAAACAGCAGTAGAAATGAGTGCAAGAAAAGTAAGGTCTCCGCTGTACAGTATGGTGGCTTTTATTCAAATCTAAACACAAACCCTTTGCTGCCTCAGCAATGAGGGGAACAGACACCCTTCCTTTTAAAGATGCAGTCCATAGCCAGGGGTCATCCAGTACTGAAAGCTCTGCAGATCACATTTATGCTTGCTTTTGTTTCAGGGTGAGTAGTTATTTTTTTAATCTTCTAGCCATTTTTAGTGTTAGCGTCCATAAGGGTCATTTTAACATAAAAGAGAGAAAATGCTTTTTGAAGTAAAGTGGATCTTTTTTTAACAGTGACTATCACTTCTAATATTCATATGGGTGGAAATTCCTCCTTTTGTTAGTCAGCTGATCTTCTGATTTTCTTTTTCAACCTCATTAAGGCAGCAAAAAAAATCATAATCCTAAATAAATTAATACTAAACGAGAAGAAAACAAAGGATACCACAAGTTTCATGAAGAGCTTCCATATGTTCAACCAGAATTCCAAAAGGAATGAAACAAGCTTGAGCTCTAAGATTCCTGATGGAAAACACCAGGAGGAAATTAAGCACATCTTTCATGAGGTGAATTCACTTTTCTCTCTGAGAAAAAGCAGAGGAAAGAACAGCTCAGAAGCTACCAGCTCCTAGTAGTAACATGATTCATGACTTACCAGCTCCCTTGCTATGTCTTATAGTGCTCTCAGCAGCATCAGTCCTAGTATTCCTCCTAAAAAAAGAAGCAGCAAACAGTGCAGCATCTGTAAAGTTTGTCCTGGAAGGTGGTAGAAGAAGGTGGAAAGTCTAGTGCAGAACAGCACAGTGGGGGAGAAAGTGACTGTTCAACAGCCCTGCCACACAGCTTTGTTTTCAGAAACGGCGCTTAGACAATAAATAGAAATTAATTTAATTTGCTGCACTCGGCGCAATCCCTAAACCTGGGTGTCAAATTCTGCTCCACAGAAGCAAGAGCTTGGGCAAAACTGTGTATTTCTTCACAAAGGTAATACCAAATGGATATGGGGAGCACATATGACTAAACTCTGGAGTTCTTAGATAACAGTATTTCACCTGGATGATTATATAGTAGTATAGTTTTTCCTATTCCTTCTAAAGACAAGAAGAAAGGCATTTTTTTCTTGTCATCACTATGTCTGAAAAACAGCAGGTCTTTAATCAGAAAGTGGGTATGCTGATGTTGTTACATGAACAGCAAGGCAAAAAAAAAAGATTAGTTTTAATCCACATGAATATTGTTTTTAGAGGTCATTAAAAGACAGTAAGAGTAACGACTAAGAGTAACAAATGGATTAAACTCTTTGTTTCTAATCAGTTCATATAACCACACTTTCACTCCTTGAACTTGGTAGTCACTTGTTTGTCAGTCAGCCTTTATGGAGAACCAATTCATTGATAATTATAAATTTAACCTGATCAAGCACAACTGGCAACACAGACATCACCAGCTTTTGCATCTTTCTACAAAAGGTTCTTTTTTTCTCAGTGGCATGGCATCTCCAGATTAAAAGAAAGAAGCAGCAGCCATGGCGATACTCTCTTGAGCAAACCTCTTATCAAGTACTTCGCTGAACCTAATAGAAATAATATGCATAATTTCTCAAGCTACAATGCCCCGCACCAATTTAAACCTCAGAGTAGACGAAAGCATCTCGATAGCTATCTAAGGGTGAAACACACTATTGTCATAGAGAGACCAAAGAACTGCTCTACAGAGATAATACGGGCAGAGGCAGGATATCTGAATTCCCCTCAAAACCCAGGGCAACAGAGCGGCTTTAGTCACTGAGATCAATGCCAGAGTCACTGCATCACATTGCAGGGCCCATCCGGTGTCCCCAGACAGCTCTGTCAGCACTACACCTTTTTTCTTCATATAAAAGAACTCTTCCTCATCAAGCCATAGAGTCTGTTGTCTCCCTACATCCAGGGAGCATAAAGACTTGTGACCAACCTTCCGTCTCAAGGCAAAATCACTCTGTGCACCTATCCTGGGATAGGAGATAAAGAAATACAGAGAGCAATCTTAAGAAAAAAGCTATCACAGAAAATATTTTAAATGTATCATAAGATCCAAGCATTTAAAATTCTATGGTTCCCCATCCCATTTGAAACACTTTAGGAAATGAAAAAGAAAGTATGATAGGTCATGGATAGGGCTCAGAAGCTTCCAATTCAATCCCTCTCCTGTCACTGAATTTCCCTCAGCTTCTTTTTCGGCCTCAGAATGAATGCATCAGCTCAAAGTGGGACTGTTTACACATACACTAGCGAAGGAGGAAGGCATATAAAGTAAGAAAGAGAGATGTACAGATGAAAGGGACATCAATAAACAAATGAATTTTCTCTCAAAATATTGCAGTGTCAGCAACTATCCAACAATATTTAATGCATTGCTTTGTAAAAATGAATTACTACACAGTGTATTGTTAAAATATTTCATGTAATTACTTAGAGTTATCTGAACATCACTCTGCACAACAGACTTCAGAGTAAAGTAGAGCCCAGTCTGATTCATGCGCAGACACGGGCAATAGAATTAATCCCTTTTGGCAGGCAGTAGGGAGTGGATAGGAAAAGGAAAAAGGGGAATCAATAAAAAAGAGGACCTCTTCTGTTACAAACACACTATCTTAGATAAAGTTTAAGCAATTTTTTTCATGTATATGTTATTTTTCCTAATATGGAAGATAATGGCCCTGGGCTACAAAAAAAACTGTGTTAATCAAAAAGATTGTTTTTCTAAGCACTTGTGTATTGGAAGTGATATAAAAAAGAGAAAAAAATATAGCAAAGGATCTTGTTTTGTCTTTATCCATCAATTCTAATAAATTTCACAGTAATTTTTTGTAAATACAGTTACACTGACCAATTTTTTCATGGCACAGTTTCCCTCCAGAAAAATCAAAACTAAGAAACGTGAGGTGTTTCAGTAAATTCCCATGACTGTCCTCAGCAGGAAGTGAGAAATGGGATTGATCAATGTTTTTAATCAGACCCTGTCATAGTGCATTGCTGCACTTGCTACAACAAATGTTAAGTAACTATGCTATTAAAGGAGGCTTTGTTGCAATTTTATCATGTCAAAATTATAGACTAAAAATTATTTCTTTTGACACTTCACAGACACATAAAATGATTCTTATTATACCAAGCACAATCTATTTCACCTCGGAAAACAACCACTGTCCAAAAAGGCACAACTGAAGAGAAACTTCTTTTGACAACTAAGGGATGCCTGAAGCTCAGAGAGGTGTACAGCTGCTAAAAGTTAATATACTTTATATATTGCAATTGTATTTCAAGAATAACCTAATTCTTAAATGCACTTACTTATTTCACCTACTTAGGTCAATAAATAGGAAGTTTAAGTTCAGCATGATTAACAAGAAAAAAACAAACTGATAACAAAGTACAATCACAATCCACATTCTCTTACAAACAGTAAATATATAGTTATTTTCTAATTTATAAATTATACAAAGAAACAAAGAAAGACTGGAAGATGCTGCAGAACATACTTTTTCAAAGACACATAGAATACTAATCATCCCATGGCAGGATAATAATAGCACCATAAAAAATTTAAGTACACTAATATCTATTGTAGAATAACATCCATAAATAGGATTGGCATTGAAGTGACAAAGGAAAATATAAAACAAAATAATTTATGCAAAGAATTTGAAATACTGTATTTGCCTAAAACTGCCACACTACGCAGATCACATTAAGTAATTTCTTGTTTAAGCTACAAATCTAATGCCTAAATTACCTGTAAACCATTAGCCTGAATAATCTCAGGAGAATGTAATTACATATACAAAGTCCTTCATCTCAATTATACTGAATATAAAAACAGTAAGTAGTGAATAACTTTCCATAAACAAAAATTTGCTACCATTAAAGAGATCAAGATTTGTTATTGTTATACATTGCAAAGAAATAATTGCAACATGAAGATTCATCTCATCAGGATTCAGCAGCACTCAGACTTTGAATGTTTAACTCACAATGGGTCTGCAGGGCAACCCCAGAGATGGAATCAGAAATGGATCTGAGTGTTGCCATAAATCACAAGCTGGTCTAGATTTCACTGAAGCAAATGTAAGTAGTTAAGAAACCAGCATGTACTTGAGAAGAGGAACCAGCTGTCATCTGGTTTCAGGGCTGCACAGGCACACAGCCACTTTCTCATCACACAGCCCTTGTCCTTACTGATAAACCCGCTCCTGATTTTAACCACGTTACATCCCATGAGAGGCGTTAAAGGAATATTGAGCCACCTTCATTGCACAGATAATGAAAGCAACTTTTTTCCAGAATAATCTCATACATGCTGCAAAGTGAGACTAAAACCAGAAGATAGTTCCCTTTTTAATGGCAAACCTGTCTAGTTTTCTAAATAAATATTTTAGTACAAGCAGTGCCTAACTCCCTTATAGATAGAAACACTCAGGTCCTCTACATGAACGTGCATTTTCTAGGAGGCTCGGTAAAACTATGAAACAAGGAGTTAACATTGCCTTTAAAAAATATTTACCATTATATACTCTTCCTATTTTTACAGTAAAAAGCCAAGAATCTTCATCTGCAGATGCCGCAATGCTTTTATGTGTATTAACATGCCCCCAGTGAAGCAGAAAAATTTCTAACCAATAATAAAGAAGGGAATTGCTAATGTGTGAACAATGATGTTAATTAAACAGAGTATGAATGTGCTGCTGAGACCTAGTTGCAAGGAAGAATAAGAGTAATCAACATAGTTTCTCTCCATTTCTACTTTTCTTTTGGAAAATAACCTCCCCATTTGCTAACCCACTCTTCTATTTTATGGCTATGACACTTTCATCCAGCAGCTTTGTTGTGCCTAAAACAAAATTCAATAGAAGACAAAAAGCAGTTGTAATACACAAGTCTGCAATATGGATTTCCCTTAATTATAGCTACAGAAAGACAAGAGGTTGAAATACAAAAGAAAGATTATGAAATACATAAAAAAACATTTTCTCTCCTTATCCCAAAATGATTTTCAGCTTTTCTATTACTTTGCATGCAAGTCTGACTTGATGAAAACTAGTGATCCATGATAAAGCAATGAAGCCCATTTTCAAACTTTGGAAAACTTTAGTGCTGGGTTCTATTCCCTGAACTCTTTTAATCTTCTCTAGTTATATTGTCCCAGTAAAGCTGCACAGTTAGGCCACAATTTCACAAAGTACTAAAGCATGTGTTAAATGCATTTTTCAATCAGTACTTTATACTATACTTAATCACTCTGACTTCAGAGCGACTCACATGAGAATTTTACCCCTTTTACTTACAATTAACTTTCTGAAAGCAAGACTGAGCCTTACGATTTTCCTTATTCCTCCAGCATCGTCTCGGATTCTCCCTATTCAGTCTCCACACATCAAAGGGATTCTGAATGATAACTGAATCTTTTGCTTACCAGATACCCAGTACTAAATTCTTTTTCAAAGACAGCCAAAAATACTGCATGCTCAGTAACAATAAAATAATAAAACATCCTTTTTATTTCTCCTGTAGCTGTTGTCTTATGTGAGCACGTAAACTGTGAATGCTTTAAAAATTTCCAGACACATTTGAGTACATCTAATTGGCGTTTCCCCGAAGTGTTTTCCTATTTCAAGAAATATCTCAGACCTTTGGAAGAAAATTCAGTGAAACCCTAGAACTGGACAAAAATTAATTCAATTCTATTCATATGTACATTATCTTTTAGTAGTTCAACGGCATATTCTACAGCTTATATTTAATTAAATTATCATCAATTACCTTATTTTCCATTTTATCTGCATTTTAATGTAGGATTATTTTCTCCCCACAAGTACAATTCCCAGCTCCAGCCTGCATTTAGTCAGGTAATGGTTCCTTTTTCAAAAAAAAAAAAAGACAAAACCCACAAACCCTATTTCTAATATCTGCACATTACAACGTCTAGGCAAGAGTATTCTGAAGTTGGCATATAGCATTTCCTTGAGTGTTTTTCAAGAGCTTTGAATGGTTTTTCTGTTACTGTAGCACTAAATCATGGCTTTGTGGAAAGAAATGTTATTAGCTCAATTAATATCTCTGTATGATCATTTGGTTCTAGCAATGATTTGTATTTGATTCATTAAATATAAGATTGAATTTTGGTACTATACAGAAAGATGTAATGACCGAGAAAAACTGGGGGGGGAAATCAATCTAAAAATTAAATAAAAGGTTTCAGTAGAGAGAGGAGTAACTGTGATAAAAAGCAGTAAAAAAGGGGGCCGCTTAGCACTTCACCTTTAAGAAAATATTGTATCAGTGAAAAAAACCCCAACACTGTACTTTACAAACAGCACTCTAGAAACTCACTGTTGTGTAGAACAGACAGAAACTCACAAACAGCACTCATACTGTAAGAGAACACTCTTCCTCTACAAGGTATCATTCACTTGCCAGGCCCAAGGGAAGACGCAGGTCTGAATTCTGCACTTATTTCAGAAAGGCAGAATTCATATTTCATTATACTTTCCTATTAATTTGGTTTCTATACCTTATCCCATATTAATCACTGCATGATTAAAGTCACTTTATCACTATTGTATCAGCTATAAATAACTAAACAATGAGAAACCCATCATATGTAATACATATACATTTAATTTATTATGGACTCCTTGTAGAACACTTGTATTGTCAGAATTTATTTTAATGACAAGTTCTTTGAAATAATATTTTTTAAACAATTTTTATTAATTAATATTGTGCATTAAAATGAAGTTCTAGGAAACTGAAGACAGAAGCTGTAAAAGGTTCAGACTTCAATGAAAAATTCATCCTTACCTAATTCTGATGTCCTAAATAGAGCTCTATTTGGATTCATTCCATAACTAATTTGCAGGTCAGTCTACCTGTTTCCTGTCACTTTAAACACCCATAACCTCACAGCATACAGGCATGAACCATGACCCTTTGTTATCTGGTGAACTAATTAGCTGTAATTATTAAATTTCCACTGTCTACACTCAAGGTATTTAAAAATCAATCCTTGCAGTCCTTTTGTGTAACACAATATTTTCCAAAAAGCATAAAGAGGCACAAGAAATATAATTTCAGCTTCAAATATACGTCTGAAATTACTGATGCTTAGTTAAGAGCTGCTTATACATGTGTACATATATATGGACTACAAAATATATATCACTAAAGGAGCAGGGTTGGGTTTTTTTTTTCTTAAGGGCTCACTCTAGTGACTTGCATTCCCTAAGATACTAGTATTTTTTAGTGCTTAGCAGAGGTGGTGACTATACATTCTGAAAGGTAGATAACTGAGCCAGGTACTGATGTTTCTGTCTCGGGTTTCCCTGAATATGCTTTCCATTTCTGGCACTGCCAGCGGAACTCTGCACCCACAACATTCCTGCTTGACTCTGTCCTGAGTCTTTACAAGGATGGTGTTCTGTCTTTGAATATCAGAACCTGCGTCCCCCACATAAAGAAACCTTCCTATCATTCTCATGAGCACATCAAAGGTGTCCTCTTGCTCCCTCGCCACATCAGCACAGAACAGCAGGAAAGCCCTGAGAGAAACTCAGCAATCCCATTTGTCTAAGGTGCAGCTGGCAGAAAGAGCCACAGGCAGCGTAGGGAACTCAGTGAATTTGTGCTGACCATTTCACTTCAGTGCAGATATTTGAAAATTGCTGTAGCCTAAGATTTCTGACATTTATTTCCATTAACTGTGTATGCGAAAAAACTCTCTGTAATGCCAAGCAAAGCCTCCCTCACTTTCTGAAGGCATCTGGAAGACAAAAGTTCCTACAACCTATTGGTTGTAGAGTTGGTTGTAATTTTGTCCCCACCATGACACTGAATTTTAAGTTTCTTTGATCTATGAGTGTCTTTGGACTACAAGCTTCAAGCACAAAAAAGTAAAAGGGCTTTAATTGTCACACTGTTAAATGTATCTTATTATGTATAAAAGCCATTTGTGTCCCATGCTTGGGAAAATAAGGAAGCCTAATAATTTTTTGGAGCAGATACCACTGATGAGGCAGATAGTAAAATAAATTACTCATAAAATCTTACATGCCTGGGAAAAAACCAAGAGGTGGACACTTAAAGGAATCTAGTAAACAAAAAATACACGTCTCTATCTAGACACTGTATTACAACTTGTATCTATCTAAAACTTGTAATTGTTCATTGTCATCTGCGATAACTAAAATATTCTCCCACCAAAACTGCATTCAGCTGACTCACTTTAGTGATTTCAAGGGCCTTTGGCAAGAGTCTGGGTTGCTTCTGTGTGCAACAAGAGATCCCAGCAAGGAGGCTGCACTGTATTTCTTGCAGAGTGATACATTTGTCCAGAAATTTTGCAGTGTTGCATAAACATCCATAAATTAAATTTCACTATGACACTGTATCAGAAATTCAGTGTTTTCTCATTTGTAAACTGAGGTATTGTGTAGGCCTACTCCCTTGATGTCACTGAGATTTCTGCTGCACAAAGAATCACAACTCTAGTCCTGCCTCCTCCTGTCCTGCTATAAAAATGAATGGAATTGATCCCTCAGTTAGTTCTAAAATGACAAAGGACATGTAAGAAAACTTGGGTGTGGAAAACTGTGCCTAGGCTTCAGCCGTGCAAGTAAATGGAAATGTCTAATGTGCACAGAGACAGCAGCTGAGCTGCAGGGCAGACACGAGGCATGGTAAGGTCGTGCTGATAGAAGTACAATTCAGTGAATACACGTGAACTTTAGCGTCCCCCTGTCATCTTACTCCTACATCCCGGGAGTATTGCTTTGTCCAAGTATTTGGGGAGCTGACCTTAACAGAAAGTGTGAGCTGAGGCTGTCACGTGGATTAGCCATAGGGACAGAAATCCTTTTCTGACACGTGAAAAAAAGCTCTTGCTGCTCCTGCACAACATTTCATAAGGAATGCAGGGCACAGCTCTCCTAGCAGATCACCAGTCTATCTTCCTGCTAACTCTGACCTCTTTATCCAATCCCCTCTTGTACTTCAGCACACTTTCCCCCTATGCACCCCCTCCATTGCAACATCAAGTTCAATGACTGCCACGGGCTCTGATTCTTCTTACCCCAGATCCCTCTGATCCTGAAAATCAAGTTGATGAGGTTCTAATGACAGCAAGAAAGGAAAAAGTTACAAAGTCACATTTCTTTTCATTAAAGGAGCAACAACTACTTTTGAAAATACAAAGGTTTTTCTGTTTATAAAGGAAAAAACAAAGCACAGTGGTACATTTTCATTTATACACTTCTGTACTACCAAGTCAGCCCATTTGAAGTCACCCAGCTTTCCATCCCTTTCCCCATACACAATCAAACAAATTCTGGCTACATTAGTAAATATTGCTAATATAGAAAATAACTTATTCTCAGCTGGTAAATTATGAATTAAGATTCAGACTAAGGCACATCTGTCATAGCAGAAAAGCAGCCTCTGGAAAAGAGGGCATTTATAATATCCAGATTCTCAGGTACAATAGCATAAGTGATGATGGTACAGTAATTTCAAAAATAATTCTTCCTATTAATTGGATCTTAAAATTTCAAACTCAAGCAAGACATATGAGTCATATACACATGCTCATAGAATTGAGACACTTCTTATCTGCCATCCTGCCATGCTTCTGACAAACTGCAGAGAGAAAATATTAACTTTCTTTAATCAGATTGAAATTACAGAAAAGTAACCCCATGTTACCTGGCTTCTTCCTCCTATCACCATGGTTTATATTATTCTTCCACATTCTCAAGAGAACTGAACTTTCTATGAAGATTAATGCTACACTCACTTCACTGCACATTACTGTAGAAGATATTATTACTTTGAGCCCCAGGAATTCCCACTGGCAAACTATATTAAATCCATGCATTGTCTCTCCAGGTATCCTGACGTGTTGGCCTTAGACCTGCTGTAAATTCAGCCATGGCTGATAGCAGGAATTCAGCCAGAACTTTGATTAAAGTATGCACTCACTTCAAAAAAAAAAAAACAAAAACCAAAACATATAGCTGGGAAATACAGACCAATGCAATACTACAATTGTTTCTTCCTATGCCATCACATTGGTTTCTATGGGAACACTAGAGAAGCTGCCAAGTTTCACTTTGGAATAGTAATATTTTTATAGAATTATAAGACCTTCATATCTTGACATATTAATTATATTGTTTAATGTAATGTATTCATCTGTAAAGATGTGTCTTTCAGAGCACTAATATTCTTAGAGACTTACCTCTACTTTTTTAAGGGAAATATCCTTGAAACTGCTCTAAGGAATTTATGGGATAAGAAAAACATATTGCTTATATATTCCCTGTGTCTTCTTGCCCAAATAAATAAGGAAACACTGAGAAATTTCAATGTTCTATGGTGTCTCCATTCTTTAGAATTGAATGAACATAGTCTGTGCAGAGACTTAACAGGTCCTCTCCAACTGCAGATTTACTTCAGTACGTATCATACTTAACTTCCCTTTCAAGCCCTACAAGATTTTGGGTTAGGAAAGGAAAATAAGCACAAGTTGCTAAGATCTGAAAACTGTACAGATGCTTTCCTTCTAGGATGCATCCCTAACTGGTATATTAGCAATTACATACACAGATTGAAATGAGATGTATCAATTTTGGTGCAGAAGTTAAGAGAACAATGGAGAAAGGACAATGTTCATGAAGACTGCCCATAAATCTTTAAAATTCTTGGAAAGCAGGATCTTACTTAGCAGTCCATCACTCAGCCAAATGCCTGGCATGAAAAATCTGTCTCTCTGGATTTGAAGGTACATGGATGGTACTAAATCCCACAGCTCTGCATATTCCCACCTTAACACCTGAAGTAGCAAAGCTAGAAATTATGAAACAGGCCAGGGAGAATCTATAATCTAAAGGTCCTGTTTAACTTTACATTTAATATTTGGAGCGAGAAGCAAGACTTGAGGTATTTACTATTTCTGTGTGGCTTTAATATGGGTAGCAACAATTTAATGGTATTAATCTCCTGATCCCATATTATTGATTTCCAGTTTTAGAGTCAAGGTTCCTCTCCTGAGAATTCCCAAGGGAACAGAGGCAGGCAACAAGCAAACACAGGAAAGGCAATGAGACCGATCAAAGTGGTGCAACTGAACACAGGCATTTACCACATATATTAAGAGCAACAACAATTTTTTAAAAATTTTGTATTATTTTAAATATCATGAGGGCTTTACTTACCACAACCCTCCTCTCCAAAAATGTGGTTCTATCACACATTTATGTGGTGGAACTCTTTCTGTTACAGGAAATAGAACCCTGCAGAGTTCTATGTAGGTAAAAAAAGTTGCAGGTAAAGCAGCCCTTTGGGAAAAAACGTCCAGTCAGTCAAATGCTTGTCATAGTCATGCCCTCCATCCTGAGAAGATCTACTTCTTCCGAGTCATGCCAGTTTCAAGCTGCCTGTTTGATGGATGCACTCAACTTGGACTAAAGAAGTCTGATTTGGTTTGGATCCTAAAGACTTCTCATAAGATTTTACGATTCTAAACTAAATGTCAAATGATAAATGGGGCTTATTTTGATAATTTTCACATTTTAAGTCAATACAAATGTAATAAAAAATAGCACTATGGAGCAAGCAGCTACTTTTTTATTCTTGCTTCTCATAACAGTTTAGATTTTGCACCCAAAACATAGCAGAATTCACATTATTTCCCTTGAAATGTTTTTTTTTTTAAATTCTGTTTGACTTCAGAAAGGATGAACTTGAACTTATTCACTTTGTGTCATAACTCTGCAGCATGAAATACCATGGTTTTCATTTATAGCCTTCTCCACTAGCTCCAAACCCAAATACTGCCAGCACTTCCACAAAGCATTCAGCAGCAAAACATGGCCAGATTCACAGATGTGTCTGTCTCTCTCTCTGAATGTGATCCAGATATAAAAGCCTAGTGAACATGCATGGCCTAGACCCTGTGCACAGCTTAGGTGTATTAATAGTAATGTCAGTGAAAATGGCACATAGAGGAAGTTTTACATTTAGAAGTCAATGGTATCTGAACCTTATATTGCACCTTGAGCTGAGAAATCATTTTTCCATCACTAGATGCCAATTCAGAAAGATACTGAAAGATGAAGGTAATTTTCCACATGTTAAAAACTCACTTTCAAATAATTGGTTTTTCAAGTTACTAGACAAGATTGCTTTCCTCAAAATGAGGCAATGAAACTACTCCTTCTGTCTCTACCTGTCAATAGGACACTGATGTGGCTTTTCATAACAATCAAATCAAGTTTACAGGCTACTTATCTTACCTCAGCAGTAGCAAACCAAAACAACCATGAATGCACATTTTTAAAATTAGACCAGCATCTTCCAAGTACCTTAAAGCTACATATTTGATTTTAAATGTTATTACTGGATTTCTTGAAATACTTACTTGTATATTTTTTCAGAATTCATGTCTATTGTGCAAGATTCTTCAGAAATTGCTGGTATATAAAAGACCACTTCTCCTTCTGTTTTTTTTTTAAAGAAAATCCACTGTAAATCCACTTGGAGATCCAGGTTCTACAGATTCTAAAATTAATCTCACATTCTCTCACTTGTTGATCTTTATGCATGATCATTTTTGCTTTGATTTTTAAGTGGAAAGAAAAAATCAAATGTGTAAGGTCTAGTGCAATTACTAACTTTGATGCCTTTGTGGGTCGCTGGCAGTAATTTATTCAACACAGCCATGAGGCTTTGGTGACTTCTCTCACCTGACAGAAGAAATCATGAAACTCTCTTCCTTTCTTCAAACCCACATGGGCCTCCGTGGTCATCATGTGAGGAGGAAAGGTCTGGAAATGTTATGTTTCTTTTTTTTAATTCTTACCCAACTTTTAAATACTTTTTATGCTGTCCTGATTGTTTTTTATCAGAGAACTGGACTCCTTGTGAAAAAAATACAATGGATAACACGTTTCAGGGATAGCACTGCTGTTTCCTCCAAACTCTGCCATTTCCCAAAAAGCTAATTGTACCCTAGGGCTAAAATATAGCTACTCCCATGTTTTTCTTGAATAACTTGCATATCAGAAACAATATTTTGTTAAGTAATGGCTTACACGCCTGGACAAGTCGCAGTACTCGGCTAATGCTAATTGCATTTGCAGCTGACTGAGAGTGTGCCCCATGGCAGTTCTTTTAGATCAGCAGTCAGCCCCAACCTGTCACTCCAAAGCAACATTTGTGTGACTGTGCTCTAATTACTCATCCTCCCTGTTCACATGACCATGAGACTTTATGACTTGCTAACCTATGGAGCACTGCCAGACACCAGATACTAAATCTTCTATAGCATTTAAGACCAATTTACAGTATTTCCAAAGAAATATTCTGCCAATTCTGTAACTACTAATAGCTGCAACAGCCGGCCCCAAAAGATGCATTCTTAATGTGCATCTTTCAACGGAAGAGGCTCGGACATGAATCTCCACAGAAGCTACCTGGTTTAAGGCTCTACCTGGTACAAGGAGGATTCCTGAAGAGAACAACTTGCAGAACAAGAGGCTAAGTTATTCTTGGAGAATTTCTACAAAAGAGAGACCAAGCCCATTTTAAAAAACCAAAACTATACCAATTCTCTGAATAAACAAACCCCACCTCTTCACATCACTCACTATGAAGATTCTCCCTGGATTTTATTCCTTCCCCTGTCAGTTTCCTGTTGCACAGATGAACGCTGTCTGTTTTCCTTAAAACCATCCCAATATGGCTATTGCTGTTACGAAGAGCTAATGGTCTCTTGTTTCAGGACAAAAGGGAGTGGCTCTCCCAATCTGTTCTTTTGTAGGGAAGGAGAACACATAGACTTTAGCTGTCTGATCAAAGCATACCTATTGATTAAATTACAATGGAAACATAATGTCAGGTCTAGATTTTGGAACTACGGGAAAGAAAATGCCAGCTTATATGCATAGCCGCTTTATGTCTCAAAAATAGCTTTCTCCTTCATAAACAGTGCCATTGATTGATGCTATTCAGGCAAATGTCTAAGAACATTTAGTTCAGTAATTATTGTAGGCTTGAGCACACAAACTATAGAAGAAAAATCTATTTTAAGCCCAAAACTCAGTGTGCCTTTCACTGCAGGCAGGGCTGTGACTAACAGAGATGTCATGCTTATTATCTTTACCAGATGCAGAAGCTCAAAACAAACCATTGAGCTCATTAAAGACACAAAGCATGGGATAGCATCCAACAGTCATAGCAACAAATTACTGGGCTCCAGGCAAACTAGCTAACTACAAATTGAAGTGGGAAAAAAGAGTGAGCGTAAGATATACAGTAATCATTCACAGCAAACACAAAAGTCAAACCAACAGCCAAATTCTTGATGGTCTTTGAGCTGTCAAGGAGGAATACACCAAACATTATTGTGTCTTGACGACTAATGGATGAAAAACTGATTGTTATTAAAAATTAGACAAAAAACCATGCAATAAGCAAGTACTGCAGCCCGGGATCTGATTAATATTTATGCCAGGTCAAAACTTCATAGAGCTATAAAACGTATTTCTGTAAAAGCACTTCCATGTCAGTGATGCTATGTACCTCCTTCCCTCAAGCATGCCTGCTGCACTTCTGTGACTTTAGCAGAGTTCTAACTCTTCTGGCCAAAGAACAGCTTCCCTAAAGACACATAATTTCCTAGAGTGCTATCGCTGTTAGGTAGAAAGAGAGATTTATTCTTCATTTTCAATTGCACGAAATTGTCCTCTTACTATTTTGCTGTCTGCAACTCAATAGATCTTGTGTTCTTTTATTTGTTGTAGATCAATTTTCACTGGAATTACACTATGTAAATTAGAATAAGAAAATAAACAGGACTCAGGATTTGGCCAAAGAGTTTTATAGTTTTTCTCAGTTTTGCCTTACTTATAAATCCATTTCTGTTTGTTTCTGCTCTTCTTATTTCTCTTTTTGAGTCTTGTATCTCACAAAGGAGTCTTTCAGATTTACTGATATAATGCTTTACTCACAATCCTTTGGCATTCCAAAGAAGAAACAGACCTATGTTTCGAATGGGGTTGGATTTCTGTCTCTACATTTTTCTCAAAATCCAAAAGTGATAGGTAGGAGTTAGAAGTGTTATTATCCACCAGTCTCAGGCTTCTGACTATACTGAAAACAACAAGCATTTGCTTTAATAATATAATTTTTATGTATTCTAATAAAAATTAACACCGAGAGGGTGGTCGGTCAGTGGAACAGGCTCCCTCAGAAAGCGTTCACAGCCCCAGACCTGTCAGAGACCAAAGAGCATCTCCATGATACTCTTAGTCACATCATGAGGTAGTAGGGAGTTGGATTCGATGATCCCTAGGAATCTCTTCTAACGCAAGATATTCCATGACTTTATTGTTTCCCGTGGAGGTCTTTTGCTCACCAAATGGGCATCTACTTTATCGCTGAGACCAACGGTTTCATTCAAAAGTAAACTGGTGTTAAAATGCACTGGATATAATCCAGCACCTGCCTTGAAAGGTTTGGATAATCCTTGGAAAGAATCAGTGCAGAAAGCTGGAGTTCAAAAGGGCTCTTACAGTGGTCTCGAGTCCATGCCTAATTGCAACGAGGAAAGGGCAAGCAGAGCCTGGTCATGAAAAAGCAACATCTTCCATCCTGACACAGCCAAAGACATCATGAGAGGCTGTCAGGAGTATGAATATGCAAATCATATATATATACATATATATATATATATATATAGGATAAATGCAAACTTTATTTTGGCATCTTTAGCAGACTATGAAATTGTTACCAGCTGTGGCTGAAAACCAAAAACAACTTGAGAAAGTGAACAAAAGTCTGATTACATTTTAAGGCATCTTTTCTCCAGAAGAGCTCCAAGCAGACTGGAAATCCTATCAGATGGTTGCTATTCTTGAACAGACACATTATCACAGCTGCCAAACCTTGGTCCATTTCAGTCAAACAGAAATATTGTGGCCTCTCACTCTGCACCTGCCATATTTTTCACCTTCTCTGTTAGAACGCTATAATTCATTGTTACAGATGTGGAATTAAAACACCTCTGAATCTGATCAGAAAAATGGAATACAGTCAATCTAAGTTTTAACAAATAAATATAACTGAGTGGAACACACCGGTATTCCATAGGAGCCCACTTTGTCTCTGGATGCATTTTCAGTGCCCATTCATTATCTCTAAAAACACCAGCTTCTTTCATCCATAGAGATGAAATAACTGTGCTCGTCAAAGTGCTAAGTTTCATGTAGACTTCTTGTGAAACTTTAAACTGCTAAACGAATAGAATCTTTAGTATGAAAAAGTCTTTGTGTTAAGAGGTCTGCCAGCAGATATGAAGGGTCATCTTCAAGGCACAATCCAGTATCTGCCTTTGCAGAGGGTGTCAGGAAAAAAAGTCATTAAAGAGAAATAGCTAGGTTTAATACAAAGACTATGTTTCTTTCATCTGAGATTTTAAACCTGAGTTAGCTTCCTGAACACACTAAGATTTAAAAAATAGCATTTTTCAGATAGATATTCAGAATCTCCAAAAGAAAAGGGTATAGACTAAAATCAATTCTCCATGGAATCATTTCATTTTAAAGTATCCTACGATAATACAAAAGAGTTCAGCAACGTACTGGGTATGACTCATTTTTCATGAAAGTGTCTTAAAAATAAAGCACAGAAGCTCTTTATGAATTTTCTCCCTTTGAAAAGACTTGAAAGACCAGACTGCAGATTGTTGACATGAAGATGTCAGATGAAAAGAAAAACTATCCAATCCATTTTATTGCACATTGGACATATTTTCATTGGACTAGACCATGCACTCTCATGAATCACAATTCTAAGATGCCAGGAAAAATAGACAGTTTTAAGACTTATTCAAGGGATATTACTGTTGACCACTATGCCACTTAAAAAATAGAGCATAATTTAAAAATTACTCAGTGAAAGTTATAAAAGATAGTCATTAACTATTCATTAAACTATGATCATTTACATTTTGATGGTCCATAATAGTTTTAAGATTGTTATGAAAACCTTTTGCATGCCTTTTTACACTGTAAAGGCTAAATCCCTGCAGAATTATTAGGACTTGACAGCTCTACATAAAGTTGAAATAATGTGGTTTGGCATCTGAGAGCTCCTTAATCCTCTTCCATCAATACTGCTGCAATAATTGCAAATGTCAGGCTAAAATGACTGTGAGCCTCAGACATCTGTCACTTACAATTACACAAAAAAAATTGGTCTGATTATTACACTGCATGTTCTATCACAGTACTGGAAGAATAATTACTACAGCTTGTGCAGTTTGTTTCAATACAAAGAAAAAAAATACTAAAAAAAAAAAACCAAAAAACCAAAAAACCCAAAAACAAAACCAAAAAAACCCATGAAAGCCAAAAAAACAAAACCAGAAAACCTAGCACACACACAAAAAGCCCACCCATTCAGGGCTTTCAAGGAAGCCCTACTCAACTATTAGAAGAAAATTTTCCGCTTCCACAGAATGGAACAAACTGTAGTTTCCAATTCATCCATCTATATAAGGAATGACATTGATACGGTCACTGAAAATAACAGTTTCACCAGACCTATGTTAAGTAACAGAAACCAACAGTATTCAGGTATACATGCGCTACCCCTTCAGAGCAGTGTCATGTGATGTTTGCATTTCAATCAAGAAATTTTTTTCCCTTGCTCTTCCTTGAGATAATCTACCTTTTCTGACCTGTTGAACTGTCACAGATCACTGTACACAGATGAAATAGTGCACAGTAACTTCTTCCCTTTCCCACAGACACTCTTCAGCATTTTTGTTTTTCCTTACAGGTTGTGGTGACAGCAAGTTGCTGAAGGATTATGCACACGATCATATTGTGATAGAAAGATGGCTTAACATGGAACGTGTAAGTACTTCAGTCAGCTTTGCTGAATCAGGATTATTTCAGCTAGTTGTTTTAATCCTGCTGCCTTATATAGCTTTCATAATATTACTTTCTCAAAGCTAAAAGCTTTTGCTACATTCAGTTATTTGATAAAAAAAAGTGGTTAATTTTTTTTTTTGTTCATTCTACAGTACAAATGTAAGGGCTTGCACAAACTACCCATATATTCAAATTTCTGCTTGGAAATAGTGCTGCTCTTAAATAATTACAGTTGCTGTAGAACCATTAAAAAAACTTTGTACCTTCCAAAAAAAAAAAAAATCCTTTCATTAACTGCCTCTCTATTCTTCCTATGGATTTGGGTATGAAGGCTGAGGCACTGGCATCCTACCAGACTTCTCAATGGATAATTTCCTCTAAATGATGAACTAAAACTATTTTTACTTCTGTATTTTTAGATGCTCTGCCAGTTTGCTTTTTATTATTGGGATGAGGAAGTCATTTATTACATTGTTATGGGATAGTCAGCTTCTCCTCTTTATGTATGTTCCTCTCAAGATATAGAGATATACATACACATATGTATATATCTGTTTACTCATTGAAGCAATTAACCAAACTCATCTTGATATCAGAACTAGCAAACTCACAATAGACCATTCTTTGCTCATGGAATTTGAAGTGAAATATTTGAATATTTGAAGGGAAATCCAGTGTTCTAACAATGAGCCTTTAGAGTTGTCAGTCAAATAAGGAAGGAATAACTGCAGCAGTCTTCAGAATCTCCCTTAGCAACTCCAGAGTATCTTAGTTAACGCCTTCACCTACTAAATTTTTTCCTACCTATGTTCTAAATCTAGAGGAAAATGCTAATAAAGCAAGCTGCATCTCATCCTCAGTCATAAGTGAAATGTTATGCCCTAAAATTGTATAACAAGTTAATTTGTCTATTTTCCATATTAGCTAACTCCAGCTTTCCTTCCACAGTCCCTCTCATGATTGCAAGGATTTCCCTATAAATACTGCAACAATACTCCCCTACCCCTGCCCTTTAAACCCTTTTATGAAAACCCAGCCTTTTTGGGAAGTCTACAAAACCCTTGATGCTGACATGCTAGGAAGTAATCTGTCTTCCTAACTGGCACTATTTATTGGGTTTCTTTACTCTTCTATTTGTCATGCCTACACACCATCTTATGTCTTGGACTTACTTCCTAAGCACCTGGGGCAAAGACCATTTATTAACTCTGTTTGTACAACATCAATTGCAACAGGGTTATGATTTATGCCAGACTTGACAAATTAAATAAATAGCCTGTCTTTCCCCTGAGAGTCTCAAACACTGGTTTTCAGAAAATTTGTAAAACAAGTACTGGAACTCAATAAAATGACTTGGATGGTGAGCTCAAACGATAGATTCTACTGACATTCAAACTTAGGAATGCTTTTCAACTTTGCTGATTCTCCTAAAACTTTTCTATTTCAAGAAATCTTTCAACATTTTTGTTCCCAAACATAAATACCTGAATAAAGTGAACATGAGTTTAGGTGCATGAATAGAAAACCATAAATTACACACTTACAGATGCAGGTATCTATCAATTACAAGACACAGAAATAATATTTGTTAATTACTCTCTGGGTCTCTGGCAAGCACTTGATAAAACCTTAAAGATTCCCTTTTATCAGAAATTAAGTAAACACATATGGACACAGATTAGGTTTTTACATTTATAAATATTTCCTGAGGGGCTTATTTATCTATGGGTTCACATTACTTATCTGTTTTATAAGGATTACATGGTTATATGTATGTAAAGCAGGTATAATTTGGTGTTCCAGATTTCTGAATGTGTATTATTCCTTCTGACTATTGAGAATAATATAAGAGATTTTTTAGAAATGGTTTTGATGAAAAACTGTTGCACTCTGTTAACTGATAAGAATCAAGCAGATTCAGAAGCACTAGCCTTCTGTTTTGTAACTCAATGGCTTTGAAATCAACTCAATATTTGACAGCGACAGCTTGCTGAATTTGGTAAATGTGTGTGTGTGTGTGTGTGTGTGTGTGTGTGTAAGCTCTTGCCTCTATTTCATTACAGGTGACAAAGAAAAGATGATGTCCTTTCAATCTTTACCTCCAATCCAGCTTAGCTAGTGAAAAGATTCTACTAAAGAATAAAAACTGATGCTTTTAAAAGAAAGCTAGAATAAAAAGGGGTGAAAGAAAAAACAAAATTACTTGTCACAACTGGGAAGGTTAATGCAATCTGGCCCATCTTAATTACCACACCAGGACAATAACTAGATTTTGAGTGACTTAGTACAGAAGATAGGTCAGACAGGACTTGAACAACTATAATACTACCATTAATCTCTCATAGACCTTTCAGTGCATCGCCATATGATCCCACATTTCCTGTAACTTAGTAACAGAATTCAGGTTTGTTTTGTTTTTTCCATGATGACAGTTTTTCAAGGTGAAAATTTTCACAACTCAGAGACCAACATAAGCTTTTTTATTCATGCAGGTAGACCTGCTTGTCTAAGGAAAGGCTAAGGTTTCACTTCTCATGTATGCTTACAGAAAGCTTTTCAACGATTCAGAGTTCCCCAGGTTTTTTCCAAATAAATATGGAAACAGACTGCTTCCTCCTAAAATTTAAGCCTGCATACTATATTGGAGAAAAATCAACTGTAGTTGCAAAAGGATGCAAGAGAAGGATTTTCATATCACGTACATGACAAGTTGTTACTATCTCAGCACAGGGACACTTAGTCTGATCTGTAATCACGCTCAAATTGTACGTGCAAATTCTGACCTCAGTCAAACTGCTGAAAGAATGAAGAAATAAGCAATCTGTTCCTATAAGCTGTTGAATTTTCTGAAATCTGACCCTAGGGAAATAGATTTCCAAAACTGAAACCATGTCCAGACCTCTATTTTTCATCATTCACTCAGATCTGGATGAAGTTTTCTCCTCTTTGACTGACAATACTTGTGCACTTGTGCTATTGCAACTGAAGAGCACACAATTAACAAAGGAGAAAGTAAACGCAGAATGGTAAGAATGTAATATTACATTTCCTCAGGAAGACGGAAACAAAAGATGGGTAATGGCAGAAAGAACAATAAATAGAATCCCTTAGTAACAGGTTTCCTTTCCTAATTGGGTAGAAATCCAGTTGATAAAACTGGAATACAAATTAAATAGAAATATATTATTACAATCTACATTAAAATATTCTAGTTAAATTTGACTTAAGGGTATTCTCAGAAGGAATGAGTTTTTTGAACAGGTAAACACACCAAGGGAAAAAAATAATTAATTCCAACATGCACAAAAAACATGCTTTAAAACCATGTGTCAGGAGAAAAGCATTGTTATTTGCAAGAAGAGAAAGCACAAAGAAAGTGTTTTTCGTATCAAAGGCAGTGTTTGGCAGGAGAACGGGCATTGGTTTCCTGAAAGAAATAATTCCTTTCAACACAGTCTGACATGAATGCCCTGGGACAGAAAAATAACCAAGTCACAAGTACTGACATGACAATGGCTCATGATCTTTAATCTTTGTTACCTGTGTTTCAAATAACTTAAGAGACACAGCTTCTCACAAAACAAAAATTCTGGGGATTTAAGAATAAATCTGTCACAATCTGCTCTTTTTTAAAATTGCAGTCTTTAGTCATCTTATGCTTGTTTTTCTGGTTTTACTTCTGGAATAGCAACTAATGATGTATCATGACAGATACAGAAGATTGCCAACGGGGAAGATCCTCCTGGCCTATGGCAAATGGAAATTATTTCAGGGAGATCTAGACTGCAGGATGTCACAGCAGTTGGAATACACACTGGCAGAGATGAAGCCCACTGGCTGTGGGACACCAGAGAGAGCATGTAGTATTATATGGCTTGATCATGAGTACCACGATAAAACCATATGTTGTGCTTCTCCAGCAAATTATCCAAAATCATACCTCACAGATATGCATGTATTTAATTTATATGCTTGTAATTCAGCTGAATAGTGGCTGTCCTGTCCAGACATGTGAATCATTGTCATTGTCTGTAAAGAAATTACCACCATTGGGCACGAGTTACTTTACTGTGGGATCACAACTATTACGTGATGAAGTAGCGATGGCATTTTGCAATTGTTTCATGTTGATTTCTCACTTGCTGCTCAACTCTGTGCACCCGGATGACTTAAGTCATTTTGTAATCATGGGCTATCCAACCACTTTAAAACGTCATCACAGTCACAAGAAATTATAGTCAATGGATATTGACACAGCACAGCCGGATATTTAATAGACCAGGCTTTTTCTAAGTAAAGTCTCTGGGATTTTAATTTGCACAGATTAATGCTAGAAACCACATATGACCAGTTATTAGACCAAACCAGGCTGATCAGGGCTTTATCCGGCATGGTCTTGAAAATCTCCAAGTATGGAGACTGTAGAGCTTCTCTGAGAAAACTGCTTCATTGCTTAACTGTCCTCATGGTGAAAATGATTTCCCTAGATCCACTCAAGCAAATGCCCACCGTGAAAAAGTAATGCATGAATAAGCTCTAGATACATTTTATAAACCCTAAAAGGTTCCATTACCAGTTTATATTTAATGGAGGACTAAGAATGAAACCTAAATTATCAGTGACTCTAAAAGCAGAAGAGAAGCACTGCATTACATCCACAAAATTTGCATTACAGTTTACTGAAATACACAGAAATTTATGTTTTAATCACCCCCACATCCCAGCAATGAAGGCTATATATGAACATATACTAAGATGCAGTGATATTAACCGGATCAGTTAGCAAAAATCAATATGCAATGAACAGCAACAGAAGTGAAAATAGGTCAATGTATTCACATCACACAGCTTATCATAGTGCTTGTTTTCTACTGAGTTAAATACTGCATGTGACACAGCTATACCCCATTATATATTACAGACACTGTAGGTTATAGTGCTAAGCTTGGTCCCTTCCATAATGATGAAATTACTTATTTTCTTTTGTTCTTTAGATTTATGTCATGCAGACTGAACTGTGCAAAATGACAGCCTTGCAGTAAATCAGTAACAAGCACTGCTTTGTTTCATTGTCCAAACACAAGAAAGGACATTTGTCGGAAGAACTGCATTTGCATTTAAATACTTCTTCTTTATAAAAGCACTTTCTACAAGTATTAATTAGGCTACAGTATTGAAATACTGTCAAGGATGTGCTTAGTTTAATAACAGAATTTCATAAAATCTCATTTAATGCAAAAACAGTACAGTGCAAAATTATGACTGTTTTACATTACTGAACACCATTCATATAAAACCAACACGTTTACATATCTCTCAAATTTCTTTCATACAAGAGTATCACAGAAATCTTCTGTGGAGAATTAAGCAGTTATGCATTGCTTCTATAGATGGCATATGCTACACAGGTTATCAGTTTGATATCAATTCACCTGACCGCCAGGAGTTAAATCAAGCAAGGCTGCTATGGTGAAAATCAATAGAAAAGAGCACAATGGAAGAAATAAGATATTCACACTGCTTCAAAGTTGTAAAAAATAACATTGGCTTGAGCTGTTCAGCAGGTGGGAGCTAGTGGTCTGGCCCCACCCAGTCTTCTGGATAGTTTATTCTTTTCTGGCTGATAGCCTACAGTGGAAGGAAATCCCAAACATTAAAACACTGGCCAAGAAAAGCAAGAAAAGCAGAATAATTATCAGGACTTTCCAGCTTAAAAACATGTGAAAGAAACAGATGGACAGTTAGCATGGTATCAAATGTATAAGAGAGGTAAGAAGAAGCCTGGTTTGCATACTAAGTAGCTAGACTTGAAGTCATTGGTTTCCAGAGTTAACCATTCAGGCACTTTAAAATGCAGACATTCCTTGGAAAATGAAATCCTGGGCTGTCAATTATCTAAAGCCATCTTATGTTCCTGATTTTCTTCCTAGTTCTACTGCTACACATTGCCTTTCCACAGCCAGAATTCTCATCCTCCTTTAATATAAGGCTGACCTAGTCACCTCTCTCTCTCTTTCTCTCTTCTCTCTCTCAAAGCAAAGAGAGCTTGTTCTTCTGTCAAACACAGTCCAGTTTGAAGAAACTGAGATGGGTTTTGAAGAAACTGAGATGGGTTTTGAAGCCAATTCTGTCATGTTCATCTGTTAACCTCTCTACGCAATGCTACTTAGGAACTTACTACCAAACTTTTCATGATAAAGATCTGTTTTCTCTAACAATGTAAAGTACAGGTTCAGCATTTTAACAGTTATTTCAGTATCCTCTTATGCTTCCATGTTCCCTCCATTTTATTCTTCCCAGTATCGCCCAGTACCCCTTCCCTTTTCTTAGAGTAGAAACATCATATTCCAGTTCTTTATTTTGTTATGCAGTTGAAGCTGTTTTTCATGTATTGAATAAAACATCTATTTCACATATGAGTACAAATATTTTACAGCATCTTCCATTCCATCATCTGAAGACTACCACGAAGATCCCAAATGTCTTTTTAATGATTGACTAGACAGGGGCTGCTGTTTACCTGAGGGGTGAAAAGCGGGTTGCAAACAAGCTGTACTATCCTTTCATGATTAAACTGAAAGATTAGACCCAACAGTTAGTACTTAAAACTCTACATATTATAGCACTAACTCATTAATACAGTAGGAATTAAGAAAATGTTTACAAACCATTTCACTGCAATGAAATGCTCTGCACCATACAATAGCGTGGGCTTACCAAGGAGCCAATCTGTTTGGGAAAAAAAATTTGAATCCAGGAAAAATTACTAGATACTACATTGTTGGTCTCTGGGCAGTCTCATGCCTGTCTAGTATATTTATAATGCTAAAGTCTTCCTAATGATACATTCCCATTGCTTAAAGATATGAAGCAGAGGAAGCGCAAAATGGAGTACAGCTGATCTCTCCCACTGAGCTGAGTAAATAATTACACTGTCCTTGTGATACCAGTGGAGCTAATGGAGCAGAAAAGAGGCCAACTCTTTGCTCCTGTAATTTGGTACATCATCTGAGCAATGAAGGTTAACTCATCTGACACTCCTGTTACCTTTTGAAACACCCAGTGACTAGTATGAAAAGGGCAAAGAATGGGTTTATGCTGGACAAAAATTAAATTACTTCCCTTGACTTACTAGCCAGTCAAGACAATGGTTCACAATATGCTCTGCATCTGCAACCTCTAATTCCTGCACAGGACAGCATATTATCCCCCTTGCTCCTCCTCTGCCTTTCAGAAGCAGGAAAGAAGGTGGGTAAACAATGACATAAAGATGATAAAATGCCTGTCCTCCTAGTCTGGTCTGGTGCCCATTTGGCAATAGTTCTGTATTTGTGCCAGACTACACTGACTGAATGCTCAGAGTGTTCTGTCCATGTCTTGCCCCGCTCCTGTCAAACTATATACACATCTTTTACTGAGCTTTCACAATGGGAGGGGTCAGTGTACTTTCCTCATCTCTCTGATGGACCATTTCACAGTTCCCTCTTGTGAACTGCAACTTTTTCTCTGAAGTTGATCATGAACTTATACAAAATGTGAACAGTTCAGATAATGGCATATATTCTGGTTGTTACCTGAGCATTATGATTACCGTCCTCTTGCAAAATTTTCTGTTACTGTGTGATGTACTTAATGGGCTCACTACATCTTAGAAAGTAAAAATGAAATTACCATTGTGCCTGGTGCCCATGAATTATTCAGTGCTGTTTTATGGAATTCCAGACTGTGGCAGTTAAAATAAGAGATAAATTAATTAAAGATGATACATTGTTTTTCACGTTCTGCTATTTTCCATCATTGAAATCTGGAGCATCACATCACATCACTGACATCTCATTTGGAGGCCCATCTGCCGTAATTTTATCCACAGTGTAACTGGTAGCACAAACACAGGAATTTATTGTATCCCCAAAGAGCAATTCAAAGCTCTACTCTTAGGAATCAATGGGGCTAAACTTTATTTAGAAAATTTGGTCTGGGTACATTCATACAGAAAAAAAAACCCAAAAAGACAGGAAGGCAAGTTGAAGTCAGTAACATCTGATTGATATTGGTATAATGCAGGGTAAAATTTCATGTTGTAACTTACCATTAATCCAGTTTTAGTATGAAAAACTCTGAGTAGCAAAAAAGCCAAAAGAGGAAGGAAAATCCTTCCTTTACTTCAGAGACACTAGAAGCTCTTCCTGTACATGCTATTGGGGAAGTAAAGGTAAATTGAAAGTAACAGGTGCAGAAACAGCCCAATACCAGCAGCAGACACTCTGGGAGTCTCCAGGATTATGCCTCAGTTCTCTCTCCCCATGTTTTGTAAGAGGGTTTTCTGAGCTCATTTTCTCCTTTTCTGTCTCTTTCTCTGCAGTATATTCACTTCACTGCCACTCTACCACTTCATTCTATTCTCCCTTTACTTGGTCATCAAAGCATTTCCTTCCTCCCAGCAGTCACTTTGCTTGTTGGTAAGATGCCTCACGCACCTTGTGTCTGTCCCAGCAGTTTGGGCTGTGAGCTGAGACAAACCCTACACACTTCTGTTTGCTCAGCCCGTCATGTGGCAGTGCCTCCTCTCTGTTGGTCACCAGGTGTTGGTCAACAGCATCTACCCCAGCAAGAGTGCCTGCAACACACTGGGCAACTCCAGCAGAGAAGGGCTCCTGTGCACATGTTCCAATATAAGAGCCACAGCAATTAACTTTGTCACTAGTGGTATGTTAAAACTGAGTAAGTGGTGGTAGGAGGCTGCTGAGTGGTTAATTACATGCCTTGTGGATGCTGAGAGCTCTCGAGCTCTAATTTATACTGTTAGTCTAAACAGTATTGGCCAGCATTTACCATTTTGGCTAAGTTCTGTCGGCATTCATTTACAAGTGAACAAAAGTAATGCAGACTGCAGATACAAACAGAGCCATGGCCCATTTCCTTCTAAATAAAAACTGTGAATTATTTCTACTGGAAAGGATTCCAAATGAGAAGTTCAGTTGATGGTGTTTTGTGTCAAATTCCAGAAATATACAGATCTATTTCTACTAAGCAATTGTGGGGTTATTT
Organism: Melanocharis versteri; assembly: GCA_013397845.1. Taxonomy (NCBI): domain Eukaryota; kingdom Metazoa; phylum Chordata; class Aves; order Passeriformes; family Melanocharitidae; genus Melanocharis; species Melanocharis versteri. Next base: position 189,575 of record VZTG01006664.1, on the reverse strand, counting down.
CTGTTATGGATTATGTTCATCTGGAACAATAGAGAGCAGGATGTTTAAGCTCTTGTGTGAACATGTCTGTCCATTACATTTTTGTTAAAAGCTGACATACAACCACCTCTTCATCCACTGATAACGTCAGATAATTTGGATCAACGTAGAGAAACTATCATGTTTTATACCTGCAGGAAAAAAAAAAGTATCAAGGCCTTAACTTCATCTGTAGCTCCTAAAAGAGTCCAGTTCTACATACTACTTTCAACCACTATAATTCCTGATGCTTTTAAAGGTGTAGATGACAGAATTAATCTTAATGCAGGAATTTAGGATTACTGGTGTCTTAAAATGTCTGCAGACCTTTCCAGAAGTAGATAACAAGGACATCTTCAATGAAGACACTGAGCCATATTCTCAAGTAATTTCAAGTGAAATTCAAGTCACAGATGTGCAAAGCGCAAAATAAAATAACAGTAAATTGAACAATTCACTGTTTTGATTTGAACAGAATGCTGATCAATTCAAAACACTCTGAAAACCATGAACAGGATGCATTTACATTTATTTTTATGTTATTTATCAGTTTGACCCTCCTAGACAAACCTTAAAGCCAGTATTCAAAGAGAAAAGAAAATAGTTTCTGCAAACTCTTATTAAATTGAATTATTTACTCTTATATGCACCTGGTAAAGGTTAACCATTCTGTTTAAATTACTTCTTATAATAAGACCTTCTTTTCCTTCGTGCAGCATGTGACCCACTAAGATTTATGGTACATTTGAAAAGATGCTGTCTTCATATTGCCTCTGTCATAGTCCAGGTTGTCCGAAGCATCCCCAGACTTAATCTTACACTGATTAACCTTACAAAAGTCTCAGGGAACAACCCTGGGGCATGTCACATACATGGAATTAGGCTTAGGCTAAAAAAGGTTTTTCTTTCAGCCTGATGAAAACATGGAAAATACCCACAAAGCCTCAAGTCTTTTTCCAGCTGTGATCTATGTTTTGTGCTGGCACTGATGCTTCTCTACTGCTTGCATATTAATGTATCATCTTAAATTTTCATTTCTTATATTCAACTTCTAAATTTCAAGCACTGCTCAGACAGCAAGAGAAAAAATCTCTCATGTGAGGATTACCACTGAGGTAGTAAATAGCCAATTCAGCCCAAAGGTAAAATAATCAATGTCCTAAAGTTGCATTTAGCTTTCTTACATGTATTGTAATCAAAGGATTATACATACACATACACACACACAGCCTGTACTCTTGAGACTACCAGATCTATTCTATTCTATTCTTCCTTAATTTAAAAGGGAAAGATTATTTCTCCCCTTATGGAATGTCATTGTGAGAATGCTGCAGTCATTCTAAAGTTTTCAATTTATAGTAGAGGCTGTGGTGTGCTTTTATCTACTCCTACTGAAACACACCATTTAATACCTACACTAAGTTGCTGCAGAAGGAATACATAAATGGGAATCCAAAATAATGTAAACAGCCAGACAAGCAGAGGCAAGTTTGAAGCACCCATGGCACTTTTAAGTCATCGCATGTATAATTCACAGGACATGCATCAAAAGTTTCAAAATCTTTTATATTCCTGACTAAACTTAAACAATGCTAATGGCTTTTAAAGGTGTTATGGCATTGACTGAGTGATCAGTTAATATCCCTTTTCCACCAATGAAATAAAACAAATGGAGATGTAATGACTCTCAGAAAACACAACTTTCTATAACTGTCCAAGTGCATTAGAACAGGAAAGTTCGAATTTTAAGAATTTTCCAAGTGATTTAGGAATTGAGGTTAACGTGAGATTTTCTTTTTTTCAGGAAGAATTTATGCTGCAATCTCAAAAAATACATCTGTGAATGCATCTTTGTCACTACAGCCTTCTAGTCTACAATCAATTGCAGCTCACTCTTCAGTGCAGTTGTACTGGGGTCTAACAAACCTCAAGTATAACTGATTACTTCCCTTATGGTCATGACACAGCTGGGCCTAAGATATTATTTAGGTTCAGGCATTTCTTTAATTTTGGCTATGGGCAGCCAAGTACTGCAAGCACTGTTTCAAATAATCTATCTTGTTAGCCTCATAATTGCTTCTTCCAATCTTACTGAGGGTTTGGTTTTTTGTTTTTTTTGCATTGCTGCATACACCTTACATCAGGAGCTTCACAGCAAATGTAATTATTTATCATTTGCTATAAAATAATTGTTTGACTAGCGTGAATTCAGCTCTTAAAAGATAGTCTTAAGGAACAGAATATTTTTCAGACTTTGAACTTAACGATACAGTGTCTCTTTCTCTACTTTGATAATAATTCAGAGAAACCCTGCAGTGAAAATGTTTCATACCAGAGCTGTCAAAGCCAAGCGTGAGGAAGCGCTAGAACTTTCATTAAGTTATAACACTGACATCCCACAGGAGCTGAGAAGCAGCGGGGGAAAAACCCTCAACACAAGCTCCGCAAAACAAAGAGATCCAGAGAGAGAGAAACAGTAACTTCTTAAGTTATAATGAATCATACCCCATCATCAAAACCACCCTTTGTATACTTTATTGTTTAGATGAATAAAGGAACTCTGGAAATCATTAGCAATACAATATCACTACCACAAAATACTTCCATACATCTTGCTAGGACAAGATCAAAATTGCTTGGTGTGCCCTTTAATTCCCATAATAGACTGTCATAATTTAAACATTGAAATTCAGTATTGTTCAAGTTCTAAGTGAATACTTAATATATGCACGGGAAATAGTGAATATCTAGCAGATACAAATTAGCATAACATGAATTATTATAAATAAACTGTGTCTACAATTTTATTCAAAAGCACATTTAATTAAATGTATATCATTTGTATTAAAGTTGCTATTTACATAGAAAAATTTCAAATTGTAATAGCTTTTTCATTTACCTGAAAAATGCTTTCTTAAATTAAAATTTCTCACCTACACTACAACTTTATGGCTCTTTCCTGTCTTAGTAGTACAAATTTGGACCCTTTTTCTAGATCAGGATTTGCTTCCCCCTCCCAGCCACGTATGTTTGCATTTTCTGTATCAAATGCTCTGCTTGGATTTACTATTCTAAATATTTCTTCAGGATGTGACTTTTTACATACTCATTACAAAAAAAAAAAATCTGAAAAAGCTACCATACATATGGTGTACTTATAATCTCCCCTAAGCAAAGATTACAAGTGTTATATAAAAAATAAATAATTAAATTAGTAAAATAAAACTTTGGACAAAAGCAATCAGTATTTATTCCTGACTTTATTTCTTTATCATTCAATAACTGCTTGCCCATAGATTAATAACATTTGCATGTTGGCTTTCGTCAGCACATTAATAAGCAAACACAGTAAATCATCTCAAAGCAACTTCAGTATATAAACAGTGCCCAACTTTCCAGCCAAAGCAAAACTTCTGCTGGCATAACCTGACATCACCAGAGCCACCAACCTGGACTTCAGCTGGTGGAAAAGCAAGGTGACATAAGACTAAAACTGTATTTTAAAAAGTGGGGAGATTAACCCATAATATCTCACCCACATAAACCCACAATTTACTCATTATGCAACTATTCTGTTCTGTAATAATGATCTGTATTTAGCACAGTATTTTCAGTCGTACTTTGAAGATGGTATTTTTTTATCCAGCTTGCTTTCCAAATATATTAGCATGAATCTGTTTGTCCCAGATAGATTTACTAAAGTAAGAATGTAAATTATTTATGGATCTACTCTTTTTCTACTAACTTGCTACATTTATCCCTTATAAAACTTTAAGACTGGAATATAAAATCTTGACAAGTGTCTCTACAAGCAATTAACCTGCATGTACACCATTTTGGATATTGCATTCACTCCTCTACTCTGCTTCCAGTATGGGTTTTTTTAATTATTAGTACGGTTTGTTCAGCTAGAAAAGCATACTTTTATATCCATAGGGAATATACCCAGTAGAAAGAGCAATATCTAGAGATTCCCATTTTTTTTAATTCTTTATTTTTTTTAAAGAAACAGAGATGGCAAAACCAGGATTACTTTGACAACACCCTAATCAGCCAAGTGATTAAGAAATTAAATTGCTTAGACACCAGATCACACCACCTGGAATTGCTTCAAACTGAAAGAAGGCAGATTTGCATTAGATATTAGGAAGAAATCCCTCACTGTGATGGCACTGGAATAAGTTATCCAGAGAAGTTGTGGATGCCCCATCCGTGGCAGTGTTCAAGGCTGGGGTGGACGAGGTTTGAGCAATCTGGTCTAGTGGGACACATCCCTGCCTATGGTAGGGGGTTGGAACTAGGTGATCTTTAAGGTCCCTTTAAACCCACACCACCCTACAATTCTGTGACATACTCCATAAGGGAGATGCCTAAGGTTCTTGTAATTCCTGAAATTTAGAATTCTCCTCTCATGCACACAGGCTCTCAGAGAGAAAATCACCTAAGCACATGGCTTAATATAAGTTATGAAACAAATCACGGGTTTCATGGAAAACAAAATAAAGTTCAGACTCTTTTTTTAAACTTAATTCAGAGAGCCTGCCACTTTCAAGTGCCTGGAAAGATTCCTGTGTATGAAGCTAGTACTGGCCAGTGACTGCTTTAGAGCCTTGTAAACACCCATTATTATTACCAGGGGCATAGATACTTTATAGATAGTCTCCATAGCGTGCAAGTCTTTCCTTCCTCTGTTTATAACTGCAGTGCACCTATTCATCCCATTCCATAGCCAAGTGAGGGAAGTATGACAATTCAAACATGCACCACAGCTGCTGTCTCAGAGAAAAACAAACAGAATAATTCAACTGTACTGGCTATTTTTGTCTATGTGCTACAGTGAGTGACCCAGGTGAAAAAGCAGGTATCAATGATGTGATGCTATTCACGGAACACTTACCACAGACATAACACTTACCCTGCAATACACATATTAACTATAAAGTCATTATAAAACTCCATCTGATGACTAAACCATGTGTGAACCACCAACCTGGGCTACTACAGAGAGCAAAAGGAGAAAAAACCGTCTTCTTGCTAAAAAGAACCAAATGGTCCATAGTCATTAGTTGGCCTCTGCAAGCAATCATTAACCACATTATACCCTCAGATCAAACATAATTTAGTACTGATGGCTAAGAGATTCCCTTAACCAAAGTAATTTGAGAGCAAGTTACCTAAAAGCATGTTTTCATAGAACTTAGTACTAATTCATTCCAAGTTCAACTGTAGCCTATTAACTTCTAGCCAACCTAGCTCCCAATTTCCAGTGACATGAACAAAATCTTAAGCACTCAAAAGATTGTCCTGTTCATTCAGCATTAGTACTAGGGCCAAAAAGTTTTGTATTTCTCTGCATAAAACTTCTACACTATATGTAGACTGTTGTGGCCACTGCTCCATGACTGAAGAAAGTGGCAGTCTTAGGAGTATATAAATAGTGGAAATATTATTCCTAGTTCAGCATCATGCTGCAGTAAACTGAGCAAGGGAAAAAGCAGCTGACAGCTCCTGACTCCACTTCTTACCACACTGCACCGTGATCTGATATAGGAAAGGAAGGAAGGCATTTATAATTGACCCCATTGCTCAAGGTAAAGTCCAGTTACATCTGCTAACACATTGATTACACATAATTCCTAAATCTAGGAGATAAACAGTTTATACTCACACACTTAAAAGAAAAATAATGGCACTACACACAAGTCTGTCTGATCTTCTTTCAACTGATTTTGAAATCTGAGTGGCTTTGGCCAGTTTGGGGGTCTCAAAATTTAACAACAGATGTATCTTTGATTTCAGTGTCAGTTTGGACCGTATGTAAATAATGTAGAGATGTGTAGACTTATTTCTGATTTGGACACTATTTATCCCTTTCTAATGTACAGCTCTACTGCACAAGTCACAGCCCACAGCTGGGAAAAGACATATAAACAAAAACTTTGTAGTCATGCTCTCAAGCAAATAAACTGCCCATAAACCTGGAATTGGGACCAGCTAGACAGTACAGAGCTGAATGTGTCTTCAATTCTTTTGAAGCTCGATTTATGCAAGCAGCTTCTCCCGCACTTTCCAATAGTTCATTATACACCACAAGTGCCTTACAATGGCTTTAACTCCTTCCCTCAGATAAACGCTATGTAATCTGGGCGAATTTAATATTTTCCCCATAACTTCTTGCAGCTCTTTCTCTCATTCAGTTCTGACCAAGTTAATTGGCTTGATTCCTGAAGAACACAGCTATATAATGGATACGATGTCTTTCTCAGGCACAGCATGGAATGATCAGTTCAACAGCTTGCCAGGAGAATCCAGACTTTCAGCTCCAAGAAGCTTCTCCATCCTACTCAGAACATCAGTCAAACTCGGGAGTCTGCGTATCATTCACTAATGGTCACTATTCTCCTGTGACAACTATTTTGGGCCAATCTGAATTGCACAGTCACTTTCTGCAGCAGGAGGCAGTCACAGCAAACTGCAGTTAACCACCTGCCCTTTATGCCAAAGTTTCACGTCTCTAATGAATACACTGCCTCTTGTAACATCAGTGCTGCTGCTGACTTGTGCCAATGCCTCCTGCTGCCTGGACCATTCCCAACATTATTCTCTTGCTTAAAATGTTAGTTGCAATGTCTTTATTATCTTTCAGCAAGTAATATCTTAGCTACATACATAGCTCTTACACAGTGTAAAGTATATATATAGTGCAACTTAACATACTTTTGCTTTCCCATGGATTATTTCCAATTAATCTTCATGTTCCTGCTTCACTGCTGCCCAACACAGAAGGTATTAGTCCAGGATCAGTTTTCCTGTGCTCTACACAAAGGGATTGTGACCTCACTGGTCTCTAAGTTGTATTTCCATCCCTTATTTGTATACTCAGAAGAGCCGGTAAAACATTTCTTTTGAAACTGCTATAACTTCTGCAAATGTGATTTATTGATTAGATGGCAAAGCCTCAGTCATTGACTTCCTTATACACTGGCATTGAAGAACATCACAAGAGATTTACACTTGCTTTCATTTATTAGCTTCCTAAGCTTATAGGAAGGCTTTCTGGTTCATTGGTTGTTAATAGTAATGCTGAATTCCTACCATCAAGCCAAAAAAACTATTACAAAAATCAGACTTCAATCCAACACATTAAATGGAAAAATACACTTTGTATTCATTGAAGAAAGAAATGCAAGTGATGAAGTATGAAGATAAATACAAACCACATCACTCTATGAACAAGTTTCCTTCCTCACACTGTTGAGAAATGAGAGCTACATAGTAAAGGCTACAGTAGTCTAAAATAAGCACCACTGAGATCAGAAACTGCCTCCAGTGAATTTAACCTAAAAATTAATTAATCAAAATTATGAACAGATAGTTTTTCTGGTCTAATCTTTGCCTGGTTTAAAGCAGACTTCATTACACTCAGACAACAGTTGTATTTATATGGCTGGATTTTTCACTGGAGTTTATACTGCAGCCACCAATACAAATGAAGACTCTATGAAGCAAGAGAGAAACACTTAAGATAGTATTGAAGTAGTTAAATGAATCATCTGCAAATCACAAAGCAGCTGACTCCATTTCCTACGGCATGGAATATGAGAGATTATGAAGAGTGCGGAGCCTTTACATCAAGCAATATAAAAGGTGTTTATGTGTTCTAGCAGCTGTTGCGTAAGTGCTTCTGAAGGATAGCCTGCAGGTTTCTTCCTGAATATTAAAGAGAATTTCATAATTGAATTGAATCATGTTAATAACCTAAAGAACTTCATTTAAAAGTGGTTTGTTGGATTGTGTACTAGAGGCAACTTAACGGAATTGTGTTTTTGTCTCCATTCTGCTGATGAGACACATAAAGAAAACCAGTTTTTCTCCCAAAGAAAGTGAGAAAATGACAATACTTACCTTCTCTCATATACTAATGAGAACTGAATTAGAAAAACTAAGCACAGCGTTATTTATAAACGGATACCTTAACAGAAAAGAATCAATAAAGTTATTGAAAAACACAGTAATTTTGGTCTAAAGATTGTTCAGCAACATTAAAACTTACTTTAATGATAACCCAGAATAGTATGACAAGCTCTCATTTACCTTGCACTTTCTTAAGCTCCTTATTTATGATACCTTTGTTAAAATCATAGCAGCTACTTGAACTAAAAGCAGCATCGTTAGACTCACTGCCATAAATCCATCCTTTTCTTTTAAATACATCACTTTTGTGTTAGGAACATTTTCACTGCAGCATTTCAGTTGAAACATCCTCTTGTTTAGCACCACATATTGGGAAAACATGAAATTGCCTTCTGAGGAAGATGAAATATTGGCAAATCTTTCTGAAAATTAAGAAATAAGTTTGAACACACTATGATGCCCTCCTACAATGATTATTAAGCGTGTATACAGCATGATTCATTCAGTTAAAATAGTTACAAAGCCAGAAATTTTGTGGGAAGCAAACTCATTCTCAATATAAATCCAGCTGAAGTCCACGGAGTTGTACCAGGAATTAGGCTTTTGACCTATATTTGCTAAATGCATGAAAATAAGATTCACACTTTCTTATGAATAAGGCATTTAGCCATTATAAACCTGGGTGACCCTTCAGGTGTGACTGTCAGTCTGACCCAGTAATTCCCTGCATTAGTATTACCACCATGACACCTTAGAGGAGAAAACTCCTTTCAGAACAAATTGTCAGCTCTCTTTTAGGACACTGCAATGACTTACAGGCTCTGACATTGATTTGTAGATCTTTAAACTGGTCAGTAATTTGCTGCAGTCAATGGCTCTGGCTGCAGAGTGCAAAAACAGAGCGCTTCTCACAACATGTAGCTGACTCAATATTTTCCCAGTATAATTGCAATTCTTTTTATGGTGAGGATATGGACTATGATTCATATCATCTCCCACAATCCCTTCTTCATAGCACACCATTTGAACAAGAACAAATGATTTGGAGGTTGTCACTGCCAGTTCTCTAGGGAACAATCTATTTCTACTGCCCCATGGTAAACCTGTGCCATAGACTTTTGAATTTTGAAAACATTAAATTTAAAATAGCCTTTCCTACATCTATTGGAAACATATGGCCATTACGAAAAGTTATTAAAATGCTTCTATTTTCACCTTCCTTGTGAATACTCCTGCTGGGGGCATAATAGAGGTTCACAATATGTGCACATATATTATGCATGTTTTTTAAATTCAATTATTACAAAATTTTTCATTTACTGTGAACAGACAAGGATTTCAAGGTTCTGACAAGATCTCTTTCTGAGGAACTCTCAACTCTCTAGGCAAATTAAGAGATGAAGGAAAGGAAATCATTGCAGGACAAGATCTGCTGGCCTGATAGAAATAAAGACAGGATAGAAGGGACAACTGGATTGATAGTATAGAAGTGCAGAAAAAAGATGAGAAAGAGTATGACGCAGTAGTTATATTCACCTGTGAATATCTAAACTACCTGCAATGAAAAGGAAATGCACAGAATAGACATTTGGAGCCTAATGGGAGTTTTGGTAAAACACGGTACTCCTCAAAATATATTTGACCTGCAGTGAGCTGTGTCAGTTCAGCTACATTGGTGCAATACATGTTGTTATAGACCTTCTGCCTGACAGGCTCCTTCTAACCTCAAGTACTCTTTTCTTACTCTCCTATCAGTTTAGGTTTATGCATATTCTTCTCTAGGATCACCAAAGGATTTTCTGTTTCTTCCCAAGTTCAGGAGAATTCCAGTCTGCTTCTCCCAATTTCTTCCAAGACTCACTTTCTGCCACAACTAACAGGAATACAATTTTCTTTACTTGCCACCACACCTCAATTTGGACTTACATGGAAAATTCTATGGGGTGAGAGGATGACTTGATCTTGCTCATTTCAGAGGGAGGGAATCCTATCAAAGGAACCAATTGCCTAGGATTTCCAATTGTTAGGCAAATTTCTAGTTAGAATAACAAAAGCAGCTTTGCTTTTCTGGGATTCCGACTTTAGTCCAACCGGAAGTCTAAATAAGCATTTCACTTAAATAAGATTCTTCATAAAAAGCATGAAAATGCAGCACTGTTTACTATGACTGGCCTCCTCAATTCTATACAATTTTAATATTTACAATTACAGAAGATCATTTACAAAAATGGTTTTCAAATATATCAACTCCAGTGATAGTGTTGCAATATTCTAAAATAAACAAAAACCAACACAACCATCTATAAACATGGTTAGATATAACACAAGTGGGAAATACACTTGTCAGTAATATTGTATCATAAGCCAACACATTTGCCCTTGTAACTCAGCTGGTTATCACCCTAAATTACCTGCTATTTTAGGGCACTTATCAACTCACCTTCCTTACTAACACCATCATTTCTTTACAAGGCACAAAGCTGTGATCGTAAAAGGTTCTTAAGTGAGCAGACCACTCCAGTAACAGGAGTGAGACTTCAGGAGTAAGAAAAATAAAGTATTTATCATTCATGCTTTAACATATTTCACCTTTTCCTGAACTTTTCTTTCTCTTGAAGACTGCACAAACTTGGAGAAATGCATAATCAGAATAAAATATGGAAGCTCACAATCAGAACACAACGACAATGCCTGTTGTGTTTGCAGCAAAATGAGCTGGTTCTATACCTTGACATACCAGCCTGGGGAAAGAAGCAGTATTATTCAGCCAGATTTGCCTGCAATAAAGCTCACTGTCAGGTAAGCAATGAGCTCACGGGGATGTGTTCCCTTACTGTCTCGCAGCAGGATTATCTGTGCTCATGCTGCTTGGACAAGCAGAAAACATCTACAAGGACATGTAGTGGTAGGACAAGGGGAATTGACTTTAAACTGAGAGGGAGTGGGTTTAGATTAGACATTAGAAAGAAATTCTTCCCTGTGAGGGTGGTGAGGCACTGGCACAGGCTGCCCAGACGTGCTGCGGATGCCCCATCCCTGGCAATGTTCAAAGCCTGGCTGGATGGGGCTTGGAGCAGCCTGGTCTAGTGGGAGCTGCTTCTGCCCACAGATCTTTAAGGTCCCTTCCAGCCCATACCATTCTATGGTTCTAAGGATCCACAACCTACATGCACTCACTCCGCATGACTGTCACCAGGGGTGACTGAAAACTAACTGGTTTTAACTGGCAAGTGGCTACCAAGTGTTCTGGTGGGGAAACCTTACCCCGAAAAAAAAAGAAACTCAAAGCACATGGAAGAAAATTTTCCTTTGTAATTTCATAGTATTTGTAGTACTGAAGAATTTGTCGTTTAGGGAAAGAAATAGGGAATTTGTTGCATCTTTATAATTTTGTCTAGATTTGTCTTCTTAAGCTTTTGGTTGGTTTCTGTTTTGGGGTTTTTTTTGGCTAAAATAAGCATAATTTTAAAAAGCTAAAACACAATGACTAGAAAAAGAACCAAGACATTAGAGAAAGCTGCTATTCAAAGCATGGTGTTAAAAAGCACAACATGAGATAGCCCAGCTGAGAGACAGAAAAATGGCCAATAATTATGGGGGCAGGTAAGAAAACTAAAAGCTGGGAAGAAAAGATAATGCTACAGGGATTAGTCATAGGAAGTGCTGAGGTGAAGAGCTAAAAATGTATCTGCTGTGCTTAGACACAAAATTTGTGTCTGAAGGTGATATCAAAGCTGTGCTTGCTCCAGATCTCATTTAGCAATTGTCAAGCAAAAGGAATATGAAATGATCTCATTTTACATTGTGACAGAGTTCAGGACACTCCATGTTTTAAAGAAGCTTTCAGTTGGATACATATGAAAAAGTCTAAGCTGAAATAAAAAATTCCTACTTCTTTGCCTTCTCTGTGTCTTTACCATATATTTCTATGTAAATATTTTTGCAAGTTTGTAAATGGAGATGTTGAAGGAGAAAAAGCAGATGTTGAAATTGGAAAAAGAACCAAGAAGCGTCACAACAGCTACAATCTTGCCAACATACAACACAAGTAAAACAAGTGATGAGCATAAGGCTAGCAATATTTATTTATTAAATAAGAGCACTGTAAGAAAGATAAAACGAAACAAGCAGTAAGGAAACAACAGAACATTTTTTCAGGGTATTAAATTACTCAGAGGTGATCTTTTGAGACACGTGTATTACAAATACACAGAGATTAAATAAGTGCCTGGTTCTAAATTTTATCTCGGTATCCATAAAATTTTTCATGGGAAGCCCTTTTTGTATTGGCCCAGACAGGGCTTCTGCTTGCCATGAAACATATACTACAGTAGTTTCTATTATTATTCATCTAGGGTGTTAAGAAGCTCTTTGTTCTGTAAATCATTAGGATTCAGATGCCAAGAGACCAGCTCACGGTGAAATCAGTGTCTTAGATGCTCAGAAAGCCACACACCACCAAGTTCGAGCCCTCACAGTCCAAACGTTCAGTAGTATAAGGCACTAAGAAGTACAAGCCCATAGAGTGTAAAAATGAAACACTTCACACTTTAACAAGATCATGAAAGCTAAGAAATATGGAGAAAGACAAAAAAGCCATTCTGCTCTTGAGACATAGTGAACAAGAAGGTCCAGAATTCAAACTACAATGAGAAGTTAGCAGCACCCACTGATTCTCAAGGCCTGAGTTTTCTCTTTTGCCCTGCCCAGTCACCTCATCTGAACAGCCTCTTCTCAAAGCTAGAAAGGAGGGAAATATTTTTTCCCTTCAGGAATGAAGCTCTTTTTCTGCTTGAACCCAGGGAATTCACACAGGCCTACCACGAAGTGTTCCCCTCTGCATGAGAGAGGATCCTTTGGCAACCTCCGCTCTTCCCAGACACAAACAAACTGAGTATGTACCATTTTTTCCAAAATAAGTACCTAAAAATTTTACATTTGAAAAGCTTAGACTGCAGGAAAATCACAGACTATATTTGCTACGAAAATAAATGAAGAAAAAGATGCTACACTGCTGTAACAAGAGCAGATGCCTGCTTAACCCATAAAGTATAAATATATTGAGCAGGTTATAATTAATATTTACTTCTCTTGGTTACAGGCATAGGTATTCTAAATTAACACAAACATACATTGTCATCATGTATAATCATTTGGCAACACAGATAAGTATAACACATAATAACAAAATGGGCAAGGAATATAGAAACACCTACAGTGGGAGAGGAAAAATAGGGAAGACTGGCTTTACCCACTATGCTTCCATCTTCTCTCAACAAAGCGCTCTATAGCCTGATACCTCAATCTCAGTGACTACGACCACATCCATCAGCACTAACTGTACAGCTCTGTGGCAGCACCATTAATTTAGGATAAGCTTGTTAATAAGATTTGACTGCTCTGAAGTGGTGACAGTTATTAATAAATTTTACAAATGAGGCACTGGCAATATGTATTGTTACTAAATGTCACCCTAGTACAGTTCTCTTTGAAGCTTCAAAGTGGCCTGATTTATCAGATTCTAAACACTCTCATTGCTGATATCTTTCAATCTCTTATTCCCTAACTTGCACATACTTACATTCACTTGCAGCTGAGCAGATAAGAAAAACATTGCTGCAAAATAAACTGTGAAAATACTGAAGCTGAAGGTTTGGAAACTAATTTTCACCTCACCAAAGTTTACAAGTCTGCATTTCTAGAATTTAGAAGGAAAATACTAACTTTTTTACCAGCAGTCTCAACCTGTCAGTAAGAGACCTTTGTACTGAGTTCTGATCTTCTCCTGGCACTATAATCATCAACTGACTCCATAAGAGAGTGCTACAGTGTCTCTTCTGCTTTAGGACTCTCCACAACAGCAGCAGCCACCATGCAAGCCCCAGGGTCCACTCCCAGAGGGGCTGTGCTGTACAGCACCCCACTTCCCCATCAAACAACCCTATCTCCTTCCTCCAGCATTTCTCTATCACACTCCAGGGCACCTCTCTCTCCCTTCACACCTCCCTCCAAAATGCAGAGTCTAAAGCACTGGATTCACAATGTTCAAGCATCTGTGCTGTTATTCCCCACAGCTATTGCCTTATGGCTTAGCATAAAGTGCAAATTTTACATAAGAGTTTACATAATTGTTTCAGAAAAACATCAATAATATTGAGGAACCAGGCAGTTTCAGGGAATTTAAAGAGAGAAAAAATACTATTACTGATAAAAGTGTGTTAATTTAATCTCTAAAGGTCAGGTTAAGCCTGCAGGATACAGGATATCTGCTGCCTTACACCAGCTAACTTTATTTCTAAACTGACAGAAAATTTAACACAAGGGGAAAGGAGAACGTATGTGCAACTAACAACATAGAAGGGTTTCCTTGGAGAACGAAGTTAGACCCCAGACTTGGCCTGTGGTACACCACTAGTACACACTGCAAACCTCTGGAAAAATTAGCAATTATTGCCCCTCCCCACTATGACCTCAAATACCTCTGCCCAATTCATGGGCACATTCCTTCTTCATACAACAGACAGGTTCCTTCCTACAGTGCTCACTCAACGTGGTACAGTGCTAGGAAAGAGAAAGAACAGGCTCACTTCGTGCTCCTGTCTGCAGCTGCATGATGCAGCTGCTTGTGGCTACCCACAGCGTTCTGACAAGTGTGGCCTCGGGACACCTCCAGTAGCAGGAAGGAAGAACACATAAGCAGTAAAGAGTTCAAGGACATATGGTTTCAAAAAGTTTCCGCTATTGTTTATGCTGTCTCTTGTGCAGCCTGTTCTTGACACTGTTTACGCTTCTGTGCAAATGATATTTTAATGGCAATGTTATGAACAGTAAGTCATTAGAAGCAGAGAGAATAAATTAATAAAATAAATTAATGAAAAGCAACAGCAAGAGAGAATTTCAGGGGTGAAAATGCAGAGCTTTGCTTAGTGATGCTTTTCTCTTGGTACATCTTGGTACATCACTTGATTCATTTTTAAATGGTCCCTAAAACACTAAAGAAAAATATGCAAAAAAGCTTTACACTGGAAATGTAGTGGACTAGTTGGGCAGATGCTTTTCGAGGTAGTCCTCCCCATGCAAGGCATCAGCAATAAAACAACAAAACCCAAACTCAAGCTGGCATAAGTAACTGTGTTTCCAATTAAATTTGTATCAGAGTGGCGTTGAGAGAGAATGAGATAGCAGCGAGAGCCCAAGGATATAGGAGGTCAGCTTATACATAATTAATTTGTTAATCTTCTATGGCATTCCAGTGAAATGTGTTATTTTCCCAAATACATCCAGAAGTATGACAAGCTGTCTTTTCAAGTGGTTTTATGTGCCTGTGCTCCACATTCTGTATTTCGATAGGAAATAGAAAAGGATGACGATATTTTAACCACTTTTAAACATCTCTCTTAGCATTCTGGAATTTGTTTACTTTGACATATGCTATTTAATGGCATGTTCATGTTCAGTCAGAGTGTTCAGTCACAAGAATCCAAAAATACCAAATGGCCCAGGTTTTTTCTTCACAAAGAAATCACAGGAAATTGACTCTTTAGAAGTAATTCATCGCCATCCTTTACGTTTGATGTTCCAGGAGTTTCCAGTGTTTGGGGTTTAATTAACAGTTCAGAGGTAAGAATGCAAGCCTTTTGATTCATTTAACAGAACTGGCTTTTTCGTTTTACAAATTATAAACTAAAATTTGTTCAAGGTGTGCTTTAAAATGTAGAATTAGATAATTCCTTAATACAGTGATGTCTTAAAATTGTTTTGTGACGTCAATACAGGGAATCATCACTTATACTGTGACAGATTTTATGAGGAACACACTAATAATGCATGCACTCCTGGACTGCTTTGCTATTTTGTGAGACATTTTATTGCCTTGTGTTTCTCAAATTCTCTCTAAGAAAATAACAATTATGAAGACGATTTAAAACTATATATTTAAGGAGGAGCTATATTATAAAGTGGTTTTATTCAGGTTTTAAATGGTTAAACACAAGTAACTGAAAAAGTACTCTATCTCAGAGGGCTCTTGGTCTGTATGTAGTATCAAAAGAAAAATCTTGCTGCAAATACAAGGAGCAAAACCTGTGCCTTACTGAATATTATAAACAATATTAACAGGAAGAAATTGATGCTGACCTTGAACACATTTAGTATTTAGTGCTCTATGTCAGTGCTGACTCATGGGATGATGTTGACCTACATTAACATTTGATTACCTTTTGGCACTGTTTTTAGGTTGAGCCAAGATAACGTTCAGGCATTATTAATTTCTTCACTGTGCCTGTTTAAAACAGAGCCATCTTGGTAAAAATCTGAGAAAGGAAGAAGAAATTAAATACACAACAAAATGTACTTACATTTAGATTGAAGAGATATGTTAAATATTCATAATGACATATTTATTTATGATAATTGCAGTTTTCTATTCTCAGCTGCTGCAATCTCTTGTTATGCAAAATGAGAAGTTACATGAGCGTTTTTTAATTAAAATTCTTACTAGGTAGCTACTTCCAATACTCTGTATAGCTAATGCTAGAAGGTACAGGTAGTATAAATTATTTCCTTCTAAGGCATAAAGTTTCAGATTCTTAAGCATCTTTAGCTGGTTTAGGCTAAATTACTTCATACCTAGCATGACAACTGCCTTACTGACAGACTGTCAAGAAAGTGAGAAACCTCAGGAAGCCAGAAGTCAATGTCCTCAGAATTACACAGGCATTGAAGGAGGGGTCTAGAAGGCATAATCTGGCCATTGTCATACGCTGAGCCTAGTGGTTTCCTCAGCCTTCTCTCCAGAAAACTGTGGTCTGGAGACTTTTCCTCCTTCCTCACTGATGTTGTCATCAAACACTCATATGGCCCCAGACTCAGCAAACAAATAGAACTCTCAAAAAACAAACTAAATAATAGTGTCTAGGCAAAGCAGACACAGAATCCTAACCTAAAACCCCCAAATACCCAACACTTGGCTTCAATGGCCAATTACCAGCTTCCCTGATCTTTTAGTGTAGCTTTAGCACCTTCAATGTTGAAACTATTTTTGTCCTGCTACATTTAACCTGCATAGTTCCAATGCAAGAGTGAGCTTCACCTATAAACTGTACTTCATAAGCTTATTAAAGCCTGTGCACAGAGAAAAAGAAACAAATGCTTACAGTGAGAAATTATGTTTTACAAATGAAAGAGACAGCTTGAAATTAACATTATTTCATCCATAAATACATGAGGATAAATACAATACTAAAGCTCCATAAAGCTTCTGTGATGGATGAAGAAAACCACTATTACACTACTACAAACGTATGAAAACATAATTGGAAGGGAACTTTTTAAATTTTTTTTTGTCTAAAATTAATTTCATAAGCAAATGGAATGTATTTAGACTCTAAATAGAGGAAATGCAAATCTGCCTTTGAGAACCAAAGTCTTTCAGTCTTTGTTAATGAAAGCAGAAAGAAGGGAGGAGACAAAGGAGAGAAAAGGGAAAGAACGGCTTCATGTTATAATAAATAAACTTTTAGACATAATAATTTCAGCTGATAGCTGTCGAATTTAAATACAGGCAGACACATCCCCTGGAGCCTTATGATCAGCTTCCAAATGGTGTGGTAGACTTCCAGGGTGAAAGAGAGATCAAAAACAATGTTCAAAGACAGGAAAATCAGACCTATTACTTGAAAAACTTCCTTTAAAATCCTTAGAAGGAATAAAAAAGTAGTTCTTGAACTGCTGGATAATAAAAACGAGCTGTGTAAACCACAATGCCCAGTGCCAAATGGACTAACGCATCTCCAGTACCTGCAAAACCATGTAGAACTGGGCAACTCTTGCTCCTCTACTACAAGCAGCAGGAGTATTTATGCGCACCAAGTGAAGTGTCTGTGCAAGAAAAGTATGAGTACAAGAATGCAGCCCATGGCTTCTGTCTCTGAAAAGGCCAATCCAAAAGTGTGCTTCCCCATCACCTAATTTTTCCTCATTTTATAAATGGTAACAGGAGAGTATGTGGAAATATCTGTATTCAGAGTTGGTTCTAGGCCAATTAACAATAAATCAATATTGTAAAACAAAGTATGGCCTTGATGTACGTAAAACCCTATCCTATATTCTTCAAAAAGGCACACAAGGGAAAGAATAAAATTGCTTCATCAAGCAGAAGGATTCAAAAGCCAAAGAACTAGCTAATAGCAATCATTCCTGGATTTTTAAATACAAGGTCAAATCCATATTTAGCCTTTCATCTTCTTCATAATATCCACTTTCTATGAATTCCATCCCTCCTTTAGTAAAACACAAAACTTGAAAGGTTTGGATTAATGTTAGTATCACAACACTCCAATTTTCTAGAAAATGCATAAATCACAACAAGGAGCCACAGAATATTGGCACTAGTTCTCCAGGGAGGCAAAACCAGGGTGCCTTATTCCTGCTTTCATCAATATCCCTCAGGACCTCCATTTGCATGCTATTTGCCAACTTCAGAGTCAAAGGTATTTGGGTTTCCTCTCCACATCAGATCAGCAATTTTCCCTCATCATTCTACACAGAGTAAAGCATGAATACCTCTCCCAGCTTTTTAATTAATTTACTGTATTTTGAGATATCTACAAGGCTCATTTAGTATCCACATCTTCTTCATGTAGCACACCACGGTTATAACCTTTGATCGTTACTACAGTACTGGAGATCTTATAGGGGGCTGGTTTAGCTACTGCAGTGTTAAGTACCCTTTGAGTTTTTTGAACTGGACCTCAAACTGTGCCTATGTATACAATAGTGAGCACTGGAATTGACTCTCCCTTTGAAAAACCTTACATCTAGTCCTGGCTTCCTCTCAAGTACAAAGAAATTACTGAATACACTAAAAATAGTGATACATGATTTTATCCCATCCATCTTCTGTTGTTTTTTCCATGTTACATCAATAATTTGATTTCTTCCTTTCAAAGTTCAAAAATTATTTTAGTAATTGTAAATTATGATGGGAGAAAAGCAGGAGTTTGAAACAATTTTCTCCCCAGAAAGTTTTCCCAGTTGTGATGATCAGTAGTCAATATTTAAATTATAGATGTATATACAAACTAAGATATAATGTAGATATGTATGTATAATGTAAATATAGATGTATTGCATATACAAACTAATTATCAACATAGAATTACGTTCACAAGGAAATTGTGAGAAACATAGAACTAAAATATCAAAACCACAGGAATAGAGAGGATTTAATAAAGAGAACATTCTTAGTTGTTTTCTTAGTATTTATCCAATGATTTTTCCAGTTCAGAGACAACTGTTCTGCCACGTGTATTGTCATCAAGAAGTCTGGTATATCAGAGGCCAAATGAGAAGGAAGACACTGAAGCATGGACACCAGAGTCAGCCACTGTGACTGGAAACTGCCAGAGAGAGAAACTGGGAAACAGCTGGACAAAAAGCATAAGGCAGGGAGATACAGCAGAGGCATGAACTGAGAAATGCAGGAATGACTGACAGGATTCACACACTGTAGTATAAACAGGAATTGCCTGCATTTAAGAATACACTGGCAACAGAAATGATGACTTAGACCACTGAACAACAAGAAACACAAAATTTTCCTGGAAAAGAAAATCCGTCACTACCACACATAACACTGTATTTCTGGAGGAACTGGGACTCCTTTTTTAATCTATTAAACTGTAGGAATAAAAACCTCATTCACTATACTTTTCTGAATGGGTCATAAGGGGCAATGAATTAAATCCCTTGCTGTTTTTCATGTCTTTAACTCTTATGAAGGAGTGAGGTTAGATATACAGTTAGAAAGACAGAACTTGTTTTGCATCAATGAACTGTCTGCAGAGAAAAAGTATGCCAAGGACTATGCATTTCATACTACAAGTCACCTTAAAAAAAACAGGCTGAAAAAAACCAACCCACCACACATTTACCACGTAAAGATATTAA
Source organism: Melanocharis versteri (assembly GCA_013397845.1). NCBI lineage: Eukaryota > Metazoa > Chordata > Aves > Passeriformes > Melanocharitidae > Melanocharis > Melanocharis versteri. Next base: position 169,694 of record VZTG01006664.1, on the reverse strand, counting down.
GGCAATTTCAACAGGAGAAATTTTCTACCATCATCAACCTTTACATGCAAGCATCACTTATGAAGAAAGTGGTACAAGCGTGCACAAAGGCAGAACTGAGAAGAGAAAAAAATCTCAACAGGCATACATATATTGATATGGCATTCATTTTTTTCCATGAAAGAATGAATTAGCAAAGTATTAAAGAAGTCTTAAAGACTCTACCACACACTGCATCAGAAATGCCAAAGAACACCAATGACAGAAGTAATTGGAAGCAAGGGTAAGTTTTGTTAGCAGGTAGAATTTTAGAAATGACTAAATCATGATCAGACATGATCAGTAGTCAATATCAGGAGGAACAGTATATAGTAGCATTAGTAGCAGCAGTAGTACCAGTACCACAGTATAAATACCTAGTAGTAAGCTCAGTCAGATCAGCAGTTCTTATTATGGGCGGGTTTCAACTTGAATTACTCCATGGCAACCAAGCTACAGATTGCACTCAGATTTTGCAACATAATATTTGCAGAGTAAATGGGTTGTGGCACTTGCTCATATCTACTTAAATCAATGTGCAGGCTGCTATTTACTCCTTGGCAGCCTTCAGGTGACCTCTTAGGTATAATTGTGGTCACGCTAATAAACAAACAGAAAAAGCACTTTCAACACCTTAATATGCACTTGCAGACATTAGGAAGAGAGCTTAGCTAGAGAACACGCGGCATGGCTTTTCAGGACAAAAGCTTCAACGTTGAAAGAGAAATTATGAATAAGTTTTCAACTAAAAAAAATGAATACAAAATGGTAAAAAACCTACACAAAAAAATACACTTTACTTCATTATTAAAAAACCTTTCTGCATTCAGTATAGCAACCATATATTGGGAACTGAATTTATTTTGCAAGATCAATTCAAAACAACTGAATATTTGCCTGGAGAAGATCAAGACTCTATCCAGGAATTACACAGACTGTATACCAAAAGCATTTTCATAAGAAAGTTCATCAACAAAAAGTAAAAGTATACTTAACACTACTAGGAAAAGTAGACATCAATTCGTAGGATATCTCAGCATCTAATGGTGCATGTGGTCAATGGAGACTTAGGGATGGAAGGACAATTGCACTGCCTAATTTTACATACTTAAGGTACCCGGTTTAGCAGGCCAGCCTCCAAAATTCATGTGTATATTTACCCAATCTAAAAAGGCTCCCACAAAGGACTATACAAAACCAATCAAATCAGCACAGATTGTTATTCCTTACGCTGATTTCCATGAGTTTGCCTTTAATACAGGTCAACTTCTGATTACTCACTAGAGAGCCTCTAAATCATCCATGCAGATGTCTGTATTCCTTAAAGTGATGTTACACCACATTCACTGAAGTCCTGTGCAGGTTTCTCTTTCCATCAAGAGGGGGCTTTATTCGATCTATCAGCTATTGTTCAACTGGTCTGCTGGAAGTCTGAGTAGAAACTCCTAGTGTCTTCACTGCCTTGAGCATGGGTCATGAACAGAAAGCAGTGCTATGAAATCTACTGTGTGAGCTGCTGTTAGGTGAAAAATTAACAGAATTAATAATGATTGACCCTCAGGGGCATGTAGAGCTAAAAATCAACTATAATGGCAGCTCAGGTACCTTTTATAGCTAGATTGCTTAATCTGCTGCAAGATACTGGAGGCCTAAGTTTCGATCAAGGGAACATACTTTGAATACGTATGTTGGATGATGTAAATACCTTTTTCTCACCATTAGTAAAAATAAGAACACTGTTATTTGAAGGATTCTTACAAGAACTCATAAAGTTTTCACTACAGAGAGCAAAGTTTTCTTCTCTGTAGTTTCCTTCTTCTGTCATGTATGTCAAGCATTTCTGAGTCATTATGAGAACAAAGAAGATGCTGTAGAAAAGGCAGCTACACCATCTTTCCCCTCAGTCCCTCTTGATCCTTTCAGAGACACCTTTCAATTCCTTTTGGGTGTTTTTTAGGCGTAGGCATTTTTGTGACTGTTGCTGGAATAATAAAGTGTTTCAGGAAAAGCACTTGAACTCAAAAAGCCACTCTCCAGTTGAAAAGGAGGCAGCTGGTACCCTGTAACTATGCAACAAAGAATGCATGAACATTAATTTCAATTATTCCATCATTTTGGGTAACATAAAACATACTGCTTTAAAGCAAACTGTCACTGTAATCTCTTCCTTATTTCAACCTGAAAATATACTACCTGAATCACTTCTGCTTAGTCTTAATTTTTACATTCTCATTGTACGTGTACTTACGAAGGCTTGAGATAAAACATCTCCTTGCAGACAACCAGAGCAACTGTTTTTCTCTTCATAAAAGTATACTGAAAGCACCTCTCAAATTTTTTTCTTAGAGCTGTCTTATATCTGGACCCCTGATTAAAACTGGTCTTGTACTTTGGGGAATAATTTCAATGATAATAAGCTTCTTTAATTTTTCCAGTATGTTCCTTCTTTGCTTGGGAGCTTTTTTTTTTCCTGCACAACAGAGATATGGGTATGAAGGAAGCATCGTGACTATATTTAGATAATTGTTTGTATAAGATACTGTTAATGTTTACAGAATCATGACAAAGGGGATTTTTTGAATAATGAAGTTACTCAATTAAAAATAATTTAATGTGCTGGATTAGCAGGGTGTTGGGAAAAGACTGAAACAGTTACCTGGCAATTGATCAAGCAGCCTTGTGTCACAGAACAATACTAGCATAAAAATAGCTCATAAATCTGAAAAGCTGATTACTAAAACTGTTGTGGGAGCTTTATTTTATTGAAGAATATTGAATTAATGAGAAATAATACAAAGGGGGAGTTTAATTATTCTGAATAGAAAAATTTTCTACCCTGGCCTCTCAGGATGATGGTGATTATGTAGGTCACATATCTAAAATTACTTTTATGCATATTTCATTAAAAGCCACATCTTTTCATGAAGGATAGTAAGCAATAAGCCCTCTTCAGATAGTATTCTCTCTATAGTGTCTTAAAAGAAAGCCATTTCCTTCGTGGTTATGGACCTGTTAAGATGAGCCATCAATAAACACAAAACCAGGAGTATCTCATTTTCAGGTTATTGCTTTCACACAACAATAAATTGTTTTCTATCCCACTCTCTCCAAACTCTCACAGTCATTCTGAGTGTACAGTAATTAGACATTGACCAGGATTCCTACTCTGCTTGTACTTCTGGAGGGTTACTATCAAACTGATGAGAATAGTAGGTAAGCAATTTCATGTTCATCCAAACAATGAAGTCTTGATTCTGAGTCAATCTGTAAGAATTTTCAATGAAAATTTACACATGCAAATGAAATTAAAGAATCAGTAGTGAAATTATTGATCAAGTATATTGATTTTTTTTTCAGTTGACAGCCACTTTGCCACTTTCAGACAGGAAACATTTTTACATCCCATTTTAGTGTTTTGTTGTTTTAATTTTTAACTGGGTTCCAGATTTTTTTCAGTGTAATAAAACATGTCTCACTAGATTTACATATGTCAATGCTTTCAGTCTTTTAATCACTCTTGTTGCCTTTTCTTAGCTGCAAGACTGAGATTTAGTGTATTGCTCATACTTAGAAGAAATGATGATCCATTAAGCATCAGAAAGACTAATTACAACTCAAATGATAATTTTTTGCCTAGTCTTAAAAAGCTGATACGCATAGTGCAGCATCAGAAGGTTGGTAAAATACTGTCATACATAATTCCAAATCCCGGATGTCTCAGCTCAGTGACTGAATGTGGATAAAGCTCTAGTTTATCCAATACATTCTACTGGTGAACTGAACTGCAGTTCAGCATGTGCCTTCAGAACTGAAGGTCTATGGACTGACTTACACACTACCACATCCACTTAGAGTCCTAAATAATTGCTTGCAATTTTGAAGGGGAAATAACTTCCTAGGTATTCCTGAACTCTGGCTTTCATATATATTCACGCCTAGATAGAAGGAAAAATAAAGATAAAACTGTGTTGTTGTTAAATTATGAAGCAACAGTTTCTATCACATCTTGATATATACCTTGGCTGTGGTACTTCTGAGTCTGAAATGTTTGATGGAGCTGCAGAATTACTCCCCCAAACTTCAAATATCAAAATGAATTCCCTTATTATTTTCACAGCTGAGCTATTTCAGTCTTCAACGAACACTTACTTTATAGAAAAGGTAGTTGGAGTTGTTAACCAGAAATCAGGAAAGAAAGATCATCATGCAAGAGAGATGGTTTAGCTTAGCAAAAACTTTAGTTCAGCACTGCCTCGAACAGCACAGATCATGGTTTATTACTTGATTGTTTCCCTTGATGAGAGAATTGTCATCAGTCCCTCTATTGCTGTTGAGACTGCACAGCCTTCTCCTGAAGCTTTCTACCCAATTCCTCCCTCAGTGCTCTAATCCCCCTTAGCACCTTCTTTAATGCCATTGTGCTTTGGTGGCTTACGAAGGTTCTAGTTCCCTTCTGACTAAACTGTGCCAGCAATCTGTTTGTTGCCTCACAACCATGGCATTCTGAACTATCTTCTCAATAGACAAGACACAAAGAAGTGTTTTGGTTGGTGTGAAGTTGCCAACCTGCACTTACCTGGAGTTGAGGGGAAAAGCTTCCCATTCTCCAGAGAGACTAACACATTTGAAGATGACAAAAAACCCAGACACATACTAAATCCAAAGGAGGAAAGGTGGAAGCTGTACTCTTAGCACGGGACAGAGCTCAAGCTAGAGAGTGCACAGGATTTGTACACACTCCATCTTGTGTGCAGAAACTTACTGCACTTATCATCAGTGTTATCGTGATGCCCCATACTACCAAATCCTGTCAATCCAGAGAAAACAGACAGAGAAAATCTTCCTCATCTCCTCCTTACATCAATGTCATTTATAGTCCTCTTCATACAGGCACATCCTAAATGTCTGAAATTGTGAGAGCCCTTCGGACTGGTTCCCAAGCAAAAGGAGTCAACTTCCAAAGGACCCCTGGCTTCCTCCAACAAGAATACTCAGGGCGAGCATAGGCAGGGTCTACACCCAGGTCTAGTACAACCAAATTACATTAAATTCAGCACTTCTCCTGACCCATTTTTTCCCACAGGAATTCATTGGCCTTAGCAGATCCCATAATAGCCCATTCCTTCCTTTAGTGATTTATACACAAAGCAGTTGGAACAGGTAAGAAATATTAACTTCTTCAGAGTTGCAAGTGATTCATAAGCCATTAAATTTCTACAAGAGAGTGAAAAATTATATGGATTTTCACACGTTTATTAACACAAAGACCCTAATGCTATATGCTTACACTTATGGATACCTTTTGTGCTTAACTTTCCATTTTTCTTGTGATGCTTCTTTTTGCTAGTTTTCATATGCTGTTGACATTTGGAGTATTTAATCTGGCACAGAAATAACTCCTAGTCTGTACAAGACCGTATGCCACACTTGGAGAGTAGAGCAAATACAAATAAGGAGCTTTCATCTAATCTCTCATTTAATTTGCAATGATCTAGACAACTGGAATATGAGGGAGTCCCATACCAACACCAACATATAAAATCAGCAAAATACTCCAGAGAGCACACCTGCTACACCAACTAGACTGTGCCTGACCTCACCCACATATAAATTGCGACTGGGCACAATGTGGGTAGCTTCTCACAGGGCTTATAGGAAATTAACATTTTTTCCAGCAATTACTCCTCTGAAATTTATAGAAGAAACAAAATGATACCCAAGATCTATGCACTCCACTGTTTTTAATTGGCAACAACAGTTAGACTTAGTCTCAATGTTTCCAGTATATTTGCTTGATAGCTCCTGGTCTGAGCCTAGTAGAGAAACCAGAAGACAAAACTGCACTAGTTTTTACAAACACAGTGAAAAATGGAGAGATAAAATCATTGAGCTTGGCACCACAGGTAGAAAGTAAGAACTGAGTAAACTTTGCATTATCCAAGTAGAGACAGGTAAATTCCAGCTAGTTGTACTCATTCTTTGCTACACCTAACTGAGGTTTAGCTCACACACATTTCCTGATGCTACTTTGTGATAGCAAGGCAGCAGGTATGCATTCTTCAAGACATCTTCTCAAACAGCTTTTGAGAGAGAAGAAAAGACAGTCTTCCTTCAATTCTGACTGTGACTCAGATGTTGAGATATAACAGGGACAACAAAAAGATCAACACAAATATTTTCCAGTATAAGGGATACTTCATCATCATCTAAGCAATTAAACTAGATTTTAAGATCAATGCACCTTATACAAGGAAAAAAACTGACAACTATATCCTAAGGGGTTGCTTTCTTCTGCCTGAAAGTTAAGTGACATTAAACATTTCTAAGGCTCCATGTTACACAATAGAAACAGCTTTCTTAGCCATGTATGCATGTTATATATGTCATTTACACTGACTGACAGTGACTTAAATGTCAGCATCCAAGCAAACCAAGACTCTTGGGAATGGCATATTGCAAATTAATGACAAGTAAATTTAAAAAGGTTCCTCAATTCCAAGTCAGCTCATCATCTGTAAGTATTGAATGCCGTATTTATAAAAAGAAGGGTGTCTATGCCACAGGGTTGTATCACAAGTCCTTGCTGATTAAAAGCTGATTACAAACATTACAAATACAATTCCATGGGAATTTTTTTGCGTTTTCAATTTTAGTTAGTTGAAACTCAAACTTTATATCATAACTCAAAATAATACAAATTCAGTAAAGCATTTGTTTTTAGATGTGCTTAGGGTTGGGGCTTTTTAGCCGAAGTAGGTAGTCAGAAATTATGAAAAATTAGATTTTTTAAAATTTGTTTCAGTTTCTGTATTGCTTTGTCACTCAATTCTTTTTTTGTTTCAGTCATTTCCCTCTGTTCACAGTCCTTCCCCTTCTGTTACCTTCATTTCCCTTCTACTGCTATGTGTATAATAAATATCTGCACTGTATAAATATTGTCTAAGATATGACAAACTTTTTTTAAAAATCTGTAACTGATGAGGCCATAAAATATCAAGACTAATAGAAAATATTTCCTTCTACTTCATGTTCTCTTAGTTACCAAAAAACACCATTTTTCCTCGCAAATATTGAAAACTGTTTACAAAAACCAGGAATACTATTTCAGTTAGTCTTCCCTGTGTGTACATAAGTTCTATACATATAAAAATAAATTAATATAAACAGTTTCATACAGAACTTTTCAACCAACCCACCTGAAGACTACAGCTGAAGTTCTGAAATACAAATAGCAGAATTTTATCTAAGTACTTCTAATACCTTCCTTTACTAGCCTGGAGAGCTGTGCCATCTTTACAAATCTTTGTTGCGTTATGCAAAGCTTCTTCAGAAAGTACCTACTGTTTGTACCCGGCTTTGTTTTTTATGAATGCCTTTGATCCTCCTTTAATCTTCTTTTTTCAGTCAGTCTCAGAATGGGAGACCCAAGCTGAATTAAAATCCTTACATGTTTCTAAAAGCCATCATTTAATACTTCAGAAAAAGTGAGACCATTAAAAATCTTTTAGCAAGATTTCTATAGAGCTTTGATTGAAAAAAGTAGTTTTTAATTCTTAGATTAATATCAATATCATTTAAATAATTAATTTTTAAATATAGTAAGGCAACACATTTTCTCAGTTTAAAAGGACGAATAATAAAATCAAGATCCTCTAGCTCAGTGCTTTTGAACAATCAAAATATGCAGAATGCCTTTAATTTCATTTAGGTGAACACAACTAATTGGGAAATTACATTTTAGAACACAGCTAACCACATTCCTATAGAATGTAATGAGTAAGGAAATGTCAGTAACAATGGCCTCATGCCAGCCTGGTGAGCCTGCTGTTTCAAAGGTAATGTCACTCCTCTATTTAACACATAACTCAAAAATGTTTGAATACGTGCAGTAGTTACCGGTCTACAAGATAATACAATTTAGTACTATATTCTAATATATTTTGCCACAGACCCATATAGTATACACGTAGGTATTGATCAATCTGAAAACTGATACATTCTAGATATTCTTTTTCTAAGCATTTGTACATAGAAACTGGATTATTTAACAAGAAACTATCAAACCAATGTCATCGACTCCAACTGAAGATTCATAATAAAAGATCAAGAATGCTTATCATTCAAAATCTGCTTGCCTTGTTCAAGGACTTCTTAATATCAAATGCATAAGAAATTCCTTTGGCCCGTGACTGGTTCAGAAGTAAAGATAGGCTGATCACCTTGCTAGCAAACAGAACAGCAAAATATAAGATCTTCTCTCTGCAAGCAGTGCTCATATAGGTCTCTCCTCTGTACCACCACCAATACTTTTCCCTCAAATTCTAATATTAAAATAATTTCTTAGACACATCTATCCCTCTCTTAAATTTGGATTAAATTAGCCAACATTGCATTTCAAAAATATAAGAAGAACATGAAGGAGGGAACAAACAAAGTGTTTGCTTTTTTCTCCTGTAGGAAACAGGATCAAAAAAACTCTGAGCTAGTCAATCCAAACAATTTCTAACACAGTCCATCCCTTGCCAGTCTGTTACTGTTTGAACAGCCCTCCAAAAAGCATCACATTTTTTTTCCTCTTCTGGACAATTATTTTCAAGTATTTAATAGTCTTTTGAACTTAAGTCTCACACATTAGCAAATAAATCCTACACACTGGCAGAAGGAAACAGCATCTTCTCAACAAAATGATACAGGGGTTTGATGATGAGATCTCAGCCTCTGTCAGAAGTTTGTCTGGAGCCACTGTGTGCCTTCTTTGTGATTTCTAGCATCCAGTTATTAAATTAAACCGAAAGATACCCACAGAAAATATTTTATTAAGGCAGTAAGGGCTTCAGTAATGTTCCAAATAACTAATTCACATAGAGAATTTAGAAGTCATTAAAAATTTACAAGCTGTTATTCTTTTCCTGGTTCACCTTGCAGTTCTGCCCACTCAGAAATATTCCTTCTTTTTCATACTATGCTTAACTGCGTTAAAGTATGAAAGTCTACACACAAAAACTGACTACAATAATTCAGATAGTTTTGACCATTTCTACAAGGCAAGCAGAATTTCCACTGCAATAGATTTACACGTAAACTATTCAGTAGTGCCCTAGACAGTGCCAATAACCTCTGATTTGATTGTAGGCATCTCAGCACAGCTGAGTGACAGCTATAAAGGAATCAAATGGAAACCTTACAGTGGTCCAAACTGTTGGTTTTCTTGGCTGAATGAATTAATCAAAACTAATGTTCATAACCTATCTGTAAAAAAACTTTATAGACTTCCTAGTCTACAGGTAATTATTTTTCTTTCTTCATCTAATTCTTTCAATGTTGCATTAATATTCTGAGCTGTGGTTTTACATGGGCATTTATTTTGTAACAAGCTCAGACATGAGAAAGCAAATATTTGCCTTTAAATGCAAACGAAAGAAAAACAGATGTTATTATGTGAATAAAGCTTTCCTTTCTCTCCAGTCTTCTCTAATCAGTTAAGAAATTAATACACTTGTACAAAGACAAGAACACTGATTTATGCATTGTATTCCCTAAATCCTGTCAAATATAATAGTCTGTTATTGACTTTTACAGAAAATCCATCTAACTCACAGTCCATATTAACTACAGAAATCAATTAGTTAAGAAATAAACCCATTATATCCTATATTACAGGAATTAAATTTTCCAAGGATGAGTGTAGAAGGGGAGCCTCCACAATATGAAACACAGGATGGAAAAAAGATGTGATTTCTTTATGGTTCCACTGGAAATCTAGCTGAAGGTTATGCACATCCCTGTATTTCCATATAAAATTTTAATAAGACATCAAAAAAGCTCCAGAATTCTGCATCCATACTCAACACAAAAATCTGCAACTAAAAATGGTTAGTTTAGAACTTAGTTCTAAGAGTTGGGGAGGAAAAAAAAAAACACCAAAAAACCCAATTAAATGAAGATCCTACTTTTACTAAGATCTACAAACACATTTCATCTGAAATGTAATAAATGCAACCACTTCACAGTGATGGAATACAGACAGGCAACATTCCTATTAACTTCACTGGTTGATGTTCCTACCAACTTTATCTACAATTATAACTATGCATATAAATCTTTTCAGGATCTGGAGCTTACATGGCTTCAGAGAGAACTTAAATTGTAATGAATATATTTTTCATTAAATCAGTGAGCAAAAACAGCATGTTCCTTTATTGCCAATTATCTGTAACTAGACAAAAATATCTACTCATTGGGAAACTTTCACAGTTTACTGAACAAATTTTAGCCGTAAGATTTCTTGTGAGGTATGCAGGACTTGGTACTAACCAGCAATACGTATTCACAAATTAACAGCAGCCTGTGTGACTGATCTTTTCGGGTCACAAGACAATGATCCCTTTTTGTCAGATGATTCCAATATTTCACTAACCTTTCTTAAATAAATGTAAGATAGTGAGATACCGATTTCTCTTCACATCTACACAAACACCATCAGCAGGCCTTAAAATTCAGTTTCTACAAACACACAGAAGAAATGCTTCCTGAACAGCTAGAAAGGAATATTTCCAACATTCAGCAATAGTCGAAGTCTATGGCATTTTTCACACAGAAGAGTTCACCTTAAGAGCCTTGGACAAAATTCAGCATAGCTGAAAAAATCAGACAGTATTTTAGATTTTTGTCTTAAGTATCCCATTATTCCTGGTTCTGCAAGTCTGACAAGACTACAATGAAAAACACCATGTAGATTGGATAAAACCAAGGGTATTTTTCTACCTAATATGGCAATTTGTTTCACACAGCTATCATATGCCTTCATTATTTATATTCAGAGGTTGATAATATGTCATTTACACCGCACCTGATCTGCAATTATAAACAAAACTGGCCAAATTCTAATGACATGAGTATTACCATCAAATAATCACAGACAAACATTTGCTTGGTCATGCCTTTTTGCCCTTTTTTTTTTTTTCCCCTTTTTGCATGACCTTTCATGGCTTAATCCCAGGCCCTGATCCTGGTACCACTCAGATACGCATTTGTGGAAATGTCATATTTGTGTTTTAATGTTTGAAACACTGGGGTTCTGAATTGTACTCTACTGGTTTTATACATTTTCTTTCTTTCAACACGGTTATATTCTGGGAAGAAAATTATCTAATTCCACAATTAATTTCTACCTGCTGTGACAGTGCACCCTCAGGGTAAATATGATATTTTATATTAACACACTGAAAGCTTCCACTGTGATTGACCTCAAAGACACTGACAAATTAATTACTTTATTCATCAATATGGCATGGCAGCTGAAAGATTTGAGCAGATACCCAGCCAGTTAACATGCATGCTGCCATCTGCTGAATATGACAAGGGATTTGTACTACTCTCTCTGAAATAAAAGCTGTGCTGCTTTCCAAGAAGGATGTTATCAAACTTCTCATTCCCAAGCCAAATAATGACTGTTCATGTTCTGTAAAAGAATTGGTAGTGTCTCACGGGTTTTTTCACCCACGGGTTTAAAACTAAAAAGGAGACAATTTCAGGAAATTCATTAAAACTTCAGGGTTGAGTCCACTGCTTAACAGCTGAAGCTAGGTTTCATTCAAAAAGATCATTAGATTTTAAATGAATACTCATGCAATGCAGATGTGAGAAAGGAATTTCACAATTTATGTACCTCACTGTCCACCCTCAGTGTTACTCTGATTTAAAGAGCTCTCCTCTGGCTTGACACAAAAAAAAAATATGGTATTAATGTATGAGCCGAAGTTCCTGCAAAACAATGGTCAGGGGCCAGCACAGAGGAGCGACTCTTTAAAAAAATTTATTATGAGAGACTTTGATACCATTCATACAAAGACTACAACTAGCTTTTGAAAAAAAGTAGAGGTGTCCCAAAACCACACGTATTTTCAACTTGTATAGTACTGTTCCTGTAATTAAAATTCATATCAAACTGGTCGACATAGCAATATATAAATATATATATATAGATATAAAACTATAAAATATACATCATGTTGGTCAAAAAGTCCATACTGATGGGAAATGCAGCACCTGTACTTTTTCAGATATGCTGAGGAATAAGATAGGTGGCTGTCTCCAAGTCCTGCTCACAGAAGAAGAGACAAGCCAGCTGTGTAGATCACCACCATCCACATTGTTACAGGATAATTCAGGCTGGAGGAGACCTCAGGAGGTCCCCAGCTCAAACTGCTGCCCAAAGCAGGGTCAGCTGTGAAGTCAGACTTGGTTACTCCAAGTTTTATTCAATCTGGTCTAGAAAACTTCCATGGAGGTAGATAGTACTGCCTTGCTAGGCAACCTGTTCCACTGCTTGGCTTAATAATGAAAAAGAGTTTCCTTATGTTTTAAAATGTGAGGTATTTATAGTTTGTGTGCTTCCTGAATACTAAATATTGTAGGTATGATTCACTTTTTATACACACTAGTTATAAATGAGGGGTAGCTTTACAAAAGATCAACAAAATTATTGGAATGGAAACCACAGTTTGAGGGAAAAACAAGGCATTTTACTCCAAAGCACAGCTTTATTACAATTATTTTTTATGGATTATTTAATTCAATTATTCCCTCTACAATTTACAAATGGGCTAATATTGTACAGAAAATTGAATAAAATCTCTATAAACTTTCTTCTCTAAAGAAGAGATCCTATATTTACTTTGACCAAGTATCATTGCCAAAGCTATGAGTGGGACTGGAATGATTGGAATCATTGCATCAGTCCCCCTGCGGCTGCTGTGCAACAGAATAGGAGGAAAATCAAAACAGTATCACAGCTAACTCTTAAGCATTTGGGGTAACACTGGGCAAATAGAATAGGATAAAAAAGGGATAATATGTCCCACATGCAAGTTACAGACTCCTAAGTCTGATACTGTAATGAGAAAATTGAAAACAAATGACACAGAACATTGTGGAATGCAGAAGTAGCTGAGCCCAGTGCAACTCTTCATGAGCTCACTGCACTGCTTTGAGACCTGGATGGAGTCACCTTTTTAAAGTATTTCTCTTCCTAACATTTACCCCCATAAAAGCTGCCTACCTACTTAAACTGATCTCAGAGAGCACACTGACAGGCTCTTCCCACAGCCATGCACCTCCATCAGTATTCAAAACCTAATCCTACCGAAGCACCTGGGGATTCCACTAAGCATCATCTCGAAAAATTACTCTTTTTTTCAAATTAATTATATTCTAACATCTACCTGGAATTAAAATATCGAATATGCGTCAACTTACAAAAAAATACCCAAACATGCCTGAGCTTATGTCATCAACTATAACAAGCCCTTGGCCATATCGGACCAAATCATGAATATTGTAATAGTACCACAAATAGCACCACACTGGTAGGCTCTTTTAAAAACTGAAACTTATTAAAAATCAAAGCAATGAACTACTGTATTACAGAAAACACCCACCTCTTAAGCTCATTTGTCTTTGTGACAAGTTCTTATGCAAACTTTTCCTTCTCCTTTCCAGCAGAAATTTCTGCACCCAAGACAGAGATCCTAAATACACTGATTCTTCATTTGGGGAAAACGATCAGGTATGACGGTTAAGTCAAAAACCTAAAATAAAACAGAACACAAAATCCATCAAAACTTTTGAACCATCATTTGTAATCATGACCTAATCTTTTTTTAGTACTTTTAGTAGTGATTCCTTATTATTGTTTTATTATTTTGAGAACCAGTCCTGCAAGATGCTGAGTCCTGGGAACTCTACAATGATCAATAGTTGAGGATACTGTGGCCTTTCAATTCCCACAGACTTCATATTGCTACACCAGAATATTGCAAGCAGCCTCTTTACTACAACACTTTGGTCAATAAATATTCATAAAAATGCTATGAGACACAAACTAGTTTTGTCTGCATATAAATATTTAGAGAATTATTACCAAAATAAATTCATACATGTGTCATCATACAGAATACTGCTCTTTGTTACTTCTGCAGTTGTATTTGCAAAGCACATTAAAAATGCATAAATTAAAAGAGGTATTTAATATTAAACATTCTACAGATTCCTGAGACTGAGAGGGAGACTTAATCAGCTACTTAGACTTAATCAACTACTTGGCCCAACTTTAATTGTGACTTGACTGGCCGAAAATTTTGTATCTTTAGAGAAAATAGTCAGTTTTAAATATTGCCAAGTAAGTGTCCTAGCATTTAAAAATCATATTATTTCTACTCATATTGAGTCGGACAAACCAAATTTCTATCAAACAACTACTAGATTTTTCTATCTGCACTCTAATTCTGAAATAAAACATATTTTAATCTTAGTTTTCCAAGTTTCACTTACTCTATGAGATCATACTTTTTTTGTGATGTTGTAGAAGAGAATCCTAATCTTTGCATTTTATGATATTTAAAATTATAAAAGTCATGCATAACCAACAATACAATTAAAGGCTACTCTGATGGGATGTCTTGTAAAGTACTTGTCCATACTCACGCTTGTGAGCAGATTTTCATAATCTTCTAGGAAAAGCATTTTTGGTAGAGCAGCATTCTTTATAGATGCTGTCACTTTCATAAAGAATGCCCTTCCTACATTTCACACTGATGAAATCTTTAATTACATTTTCTCATTTGTATTCATAGCGATTTAAGCATAACTGAACTATAAATCTGAAAATAAGATAGCTATATCATACTCTAAAGATTATGTTAACTCCTAAAAGGCCAGAAGGATGATTTATTTTATAGATTTGTTTTTGATGCGTCAATGAAGTCCTGAATTAAAAAGTAAATAAATAAGCATGGTATCTGAAAGAAAAACAAAGCAAGCTAAATCACAGAAATGTTTACAAATATTGATCTTAGCTTTATATCCAATTTAAACTTCCACAGAGTTAAGTCTTTCTTGTATTTCACATGAACTGTAAATACATGGGAATACTTTACAAAGGCCGTTTCTTCTCCAATGAAAATTAAGGTCAAACTTAAACTTTGACAAAAGTAAATTCTAGATATGGCTTAGCTTTAAACAAAGAGTTAAAGAGGTGCCTGACTCACTGGCTCTCTATTGAACCTGTCCACATCACCCAGTACCCAAATATTTCTGTCCATCTGTCAGGTATAACTTGGTACTTGTCGAGGGAGGCAGTAACGTCGATGCTGACTCCCAGCTCCCCACACCCACAGCGCACCTCACACTGGCATCGGCACGAGCTCACTGGGAAATAACAGCACTGCACTTCTGCAGAAACTCGAATTTTAACCACTTGCAGTGCACTCTTACAGAGATGTGCAAAGAAAGGTAATGTTCACAGAAAAGTTCCTAAAACAACCCTAAGTAACAAAAATTCTTTAGAAAGATTCACTTCAAGAAAGTAAGGAGTAGGAAAAACATCAACTCTTGAATTTATTTTCAATAATAATTAGTCACCTTTTAATTCTGACAACATACAAAAAAATTAAAATACATTTTTCAGGTATTAGCAGGACTTCAAAAAACTCTGTTTAGAAAAGAAATCACTAGGACAGTAACACTGCCAAAACATGCTTCTAAAGCCTCATTTTGATATTTTAACTAATATAGACAAGTAGATTAGGAAGCAAGGTCGTTGTATTGACAGATTCCAAAAATTACTCTGCTAATATGACTGATAATTACAAATTGTATTTCAATCTGATGGTAGAAACTATCCAAATATTAGCAAATTTAATCATTTAAAGTAGTCCCACTGTGAATTTTGTCCCACATGTGCAATATTTTTGTATTTTATTTAACATCTATGTACTCTTCACTGGCTAAATTAAATAAATTAACATTTTACTAATTTTTATAATGATCTGATTTAACATTTCAAGTGTTCTGTCATATTCTTTACAAATGTAATCAAATATAATGTGTCAAAAAGTTTAGCTTCTATACCATTGATAACTTAATTTTGTTTGTACCTTTTTCTCTCTCTTTAGCTTCCTTAAGACATCAAAATCTTTTATGTAGTGAAGAACAAATTTATCCTCTTCTAGGACATTTATGAGCAGTTAAAGCCAACAAGGGTCAATATTCAACCCTTCTTTCCAGTTCCCTAAACTTTTCATTCTCATAATCAGGAGAATGCCTAAAATTCAAAATCCAGACCACCTTCCTAGCTTAGTAGAAAATTCAACACCCATGAAATGTTAAGTATAGGACCAATTTCCTGAAGAATTCTCTTGTTTGGAAAAAATACTTGTTAGTACTGCAATTCAGACGTTTTCAGATGTTACCTGCTACAAAGATTGCCCTTCCACAGATGCACATGTATGCTGTCCTTTCTCATAACTCCCATCACTGCTTTCGAGCTGCCAAACTCAAGACTGCAGAGCTTCAAACTTATTTATGTTTAATTTGGTACCTACACCCAATTTATCAACTTCACTTTCCGTGCACCCAAGTGAACAATCTCTATTTTACTCCAACTGCCAGCAATACATCTTGCAATATGGTGTGAAGAAAAGTTGTTATAACTTTAGGCACACACTGAGAACATCCTTCCCCATGTAGACAAGCTGTATTCACAGCATGCCTCCATTCTGCTCATACTCAGTCCCTCGATGCCTGCAGGAAAGTGTTCAGTATCTCTTTTCTTTTCTCCCTCAATCATGTATTTCACACTGACTGCAGCAGTCTCCATACAAAGACTTCAAGAAGAAATGTCATTCACATAGAATTTCATAGGTTTTTAAGGATGATTAAAAGCTTTGCTAGAGAGAGGTCTTCACAATCAGGTATTCCCTTGCCACTTCAGGGCATATGGCAGAAATAAAAACTTCTCATGCGGATTCGAATTTTGTTTAATTTTTCAGATAAACTTCAAGAAACAAAATTATTTCAGGTACTAATTGCTAATGATTCTCACCATTCTTCACACAGTCTTTTCTGGCAAAAAAAATTACTTGTCAGGTTGCTAGAGGGTGAAGGAATGAGTCTATTACGTATTTTCATTTTCTTCCAAACAGATTGTTAAAATCAAGCAGAAAAGAATTGGGTCAATTCATGCTATCCTTTTGAAACATGTTTTGGTACCTTTTCATATGTCAAACAAATTATTAGTTTGTAACACACAAAAGTATCTGGGGAGTTCAGGAGTTCTGAAAGCTTATATTTTTAGGGGTCTGGGGAAGCACTGGTTTTATTTTTAATTTTACTCTTCAGTATTTTACTGATTTCAAAGACAGATATTCCAAGGAGCATCAGAAAGTGGAAAAACATCACTGAAGCTCCTTAAAAAGTTTGCATTCTATGATTAATTTAATAGTTCACATGCTTTGCCAACTTTGTCCATGATAGACTGAGAAAAAAAGAAGGGGAGAAAAGCATGGGGAAAATAAAGCTAGGGAAAATTAGAGAACTAGTCACTGAGGTGCTCTAGAAAAGATTTAAATACCTTCAATCTTGCTTTTGTGACTTTGAATCTATGTTCTTTCTTCATATTAAATTGTTTCTGCTGAAAGCACAATTCACTTTGTCCTTTGGACAACCTGAGGTTTTCAGTGCTTTGGTATCATTACTTTATATTGAATTCATATGAATATATGTGGCTGTCCCCTTTCATATTTTTTTTTAGTGCTACTTAATAGAAAATAGTCCTTTTACACACTTTCTACAGGAGAAAAAAAATTAACTAATCTCTTTTCTGTATCTTTTAAATTTTCCTTGTAGAAGGTAATTCAATAGCATCTGCATCAGAGGGTATTCTCTTTCCATTGTTGACCCTGGAATGTCAATGAAAGCTCATTCATAATTTCCTTTCCATGCTGTAAGGAAACATAATTTGTAGATCAACCTTCCAAGGAAATGAAAGACTGTATCTCTGTAAAGGATACTGCTGATGAAAAGGCGATGTCTAAGACATCTTAGCAGAAAACATGAATTTTAATTCACTCACAAAACAAAATCTAGCTATTGTAATCCTAGAAGCAATTCAAAAATGTAACAAAACACCGGAAATCACAGGAAAAGTCAGCAATTTTGATATGGGAACACTATACCAAAGATACGCAATCTTTTCAGATAGCCTGTAAGCACAACAGTCTCTGCTCCATTTGTCCTTCAGGAGTGGCCTTAGTGCTTGAAGGCAAACTACACCAATTTTGTAGACTTGGGGACAGTTAGAAAATCGTGTTCTGTTCACACTCATCCTAACGCCCTCCTAAGCTTGGAGTTTTGTTTTGTCTGGAGTTTGGTATTTTTACACTTAAGTTTTTCTTTTTTAAGGATATTTTTAGCCCATTTTTCTCTTAGTTAAGACTATATAGCAACTAAAAAAAAGGCACAACAGCGTTGACCTTTCTGTGCTAGATGCTGAAAAAGCACACAATGCAGCCCCCAGAGAATCTAGTTAAGACCAAAAAATTGCCAACTGTAAAGCTAATTCATTTTTACCATACAAAGCTGAAAAACATATTTATAATAATCTTGACAATGTCATAAATATGATTACCCTCACCATAGATCTTGATTTTGAGTCTTCTAAGGGCAAAAATAATTGAACCATTAAGATGCTTTGCCCATGTTAACAGGATGGTGCTGTTATTTACACTTGGGCCATGCTCAGCTGTGCTGAACGCACATCCCTGAGGAAGCCAAATCCCATCGCTGCCTGTCCTGTGAAACTGACCAAGCCAGAGCCCTGGCGGGCAAAGCAGTGTTGTCCGATTGCAAAGATGCTGGCTGATGTAGGGGAAAGGAAACTCCTGATTGCCCTTGGGAAGGCTTTCAAGGCTTCCTCCCAGCAAATGACCTCCACCTGCCTGCTCCTCCACAGGCTTTCCCACCTCAGCTCACAGGCCGAACCAAGGAGACACGATGGTCCCTTGCTGTCCATGGGCCAGCTGGAGAGCACAGGTGGCTTTACCCCCACCAGGACTCAGACAATCCCTGACTTAACTTTCTGGATGGAGCTGAGAAAGGGATTCCCCTGAGGAAAACCCCCCCCCCGGAGCTCCCCACATCAACCGACCCTTGTCATGGTGCCAGGGGCTCCTTTCGGGAGAGCGGCTCTTGCCTGCCTAAAGCTGCGCTCCACAGAAGAGCGGGCCTCCGCCGGCCACTGCCGGGGGCGATAAACCGCAGCAGGGTGCGGGCTCGGGCGATAACCCATGGCCGGTGGGAGCTCGGGCGATAACCCGCGGCCGGTGCGGGCTCGGCGGGGCCGCCCCTCACGGGGGGCACCGCGCCCCCCAGCGGCCCGGCCACGCCTCC
>VZTG01006664.1:67070-150186 GCA_013397845.1 Melanocharis versteri | reverse complement strand
CCCGGCGCGCAGGGCAGGGCAGGGCAGCCCCGCTCCCCGCTCCCCGCAGCCGCCCGCGGCCCCCGGCAGCGGCCCTCGCTCGCAGGAGCTGTGCCCGCCGCGGGGGAGCGGGGCTGCCGTGTGGGCTGCCGCGGCCACAGCCCGGTAGCTGTCCAAGGCCGGTCGCTGTCCAGCGCGAACCAGCGGCGATGCACCCCGCTCCAGGTAGGGACGCGTTCATAGCGCTGGGTGACTGCACCGGCTCTGGGGAAGCAGCGAGGCGCTGGAAGCAGGGATCGGCAGCCTCCGACTGGAAATAAATTTGTTTAGAGTGAAACTGGAGGCGTCACGTGAAAACACTGAATTTAGTACTATAGCCACGCTCCGGGCTGCTGCAGAGTTCTGTTATTTACAAACGTGTTTGAGTCACCAGGAGATCGCAGCTGAAATTGAAATAATGATAAAAGTAAACAATAGGTTTTAGCCGTGCAGCCTGGCTTGTGAAAGAGATTTCAGATTAAGTCATTTAGAAAACCGGAATTGCACTCTACCACTTACAAGCAGTAATGACTGAAAGCCCCCACGTCTGCAGATATCTGTGGTGCTGTATTTTCTAGACGTAGAACTTGTCTCATATGTCGGTTTTTTGTGGCATACAGTGTTGTAACTGTGAGCATTATAAAAACGTGACAAGAGAAAACATTGCTATAGTATTGCAGTCCATTACCAGCAGCAGTCCCTGCCGTGCTGCCACAATTTATATTGCATGTTGGTGAATGTCATTTTAATGATACCAGTTAGGCACCAGACAACCGTGTGAGGCAACGTTCAGATCTTCTGGCAGGTTTTTCATTTAAAATAAAGGTATTAATCACACGGAAACATGTACTGAATGTCCAACAATATGGAAAGGATGCTCCTCTTTAAAAACAAAATCAGAACATAAAAAGCAATTCAGTGGAAATCTGATTTATGGCTGCAGTATTCTGAGTGCTTTTCAATCAGTAAGATACAGTAACGACTTAAAAAAGCAGGAGGTGATAGAGGATTAAAAACATTACCTAAGAAATTAGTTACATCAGTTCTATTAAATAAGAGCTGTTTGAAAGGATCAGGTATTGCTTGCCTGTAAGGAGACTCATGAGGCAGTGCACACATGGGAGTTTCACATCTGTGTAAATAGCAGCGCGTGGTCCCATTGTAACTACCGGTTTTCACACACTCATTTTCTTTATTTTTCTGTCTTCTGTTACCCTTAGCAAGATCTGCTAAAGAGACTGCATAAGAGCAGGAAAAGCAAATTTGTATCATTCTCTGTCCACTGAAGAATAAAACCACTAATGAAGCAAACAGAGCTGGCAGAATAATTCTTTGTAGTTCAGACCCCAAAATAACACTGGGAAAAAATGTTCCATTTTATGTGTCTGTCACCATCCAGCACTGAAAAACAGGATGAGGCACTGGAATGGAATGGCACAAATGAACTTTGGAAACTTTGCTTCTAGCCCTTTTTGCTGTGGCACGCTGTGCAGAGGGCTTGAAAATGGCCTTTTATTCATCACTCTGTGTGACATTTTCAGAGATATTCAGATGTTCTTTCCAGGCTCTTTTGACTTTGTCAAGGGTCAGGAATAAAAAAGCTCAAAAGTCCTTAAGATTAGATTAAAATTAAAGCCCTTAGTTGAAATCTGGTTTTTATCAGCGCTAACTGGGTTTTCATAATTTTAAAAAAAGTGAGATCAAATGGATCCTACACCTTATTAAACGTAAAAAGGTGCCACATGGCAAATAGTAATTGAATTTTGTTGACTATGAACAATATGGTTCATATTTCTGTGGAAAATTATGTATGTAAAAATTTTTACAACGTTTTTCTAGCAAAAAAGTATAAGTTCTGACAGAACACTCACTTCAGAAATGGAACTAGTGCTCAATTATTTATCTTGCTTTATGCTAAATTGAACTAGAATAACAATTTTCTGCCCTGCAGGTTGGGAAGCAAATCTGTGATATTAACCTAATTGTAGGAAACAAGGGGATGGTAAATTCTTTATTTTCCAGAAAGAATTGTGCTGTATGCTCATGACTAGAAAGACAACTTTGTACGTGCCCTTGACACTCACAAACTCGTTAGCTTATGGAGATGAATCATAACAGATATTTCCAGTATATGCAATACATTTCTAGTCATGTCCTACATAATTTTCAGGTAATAATTTATTTTATTGATCAACTATTTTAAAATAATGCCTTGGGGAGTAAAAAAAAAATTTAATTTAGTACCAGGCCATCACTGAGCCAAGACTGCTGTCCACAGGCACTCTTATTATGACAGAGATGTTGTGCTGAACTTACTCAGTTATTTACTGATTGTAAAGTGTTTGAGTATCGCCATCTTATGGTAAAATATGTAACAAAAATTTATATATAGTTTATTCCCCAGTCTCTGAAACATTAAGATTTTATTTCAACCATAGCAATTTATTGTCCAGGCTTTTGAATTCTTTTTTCTTAAACTTTATATAAAATATTGATCAACTGTAGAAATTCTTCTTTAACAATTGGAAGACAGCTCACTAATGATAAATTTTAACAGAGTGCTAATTACTGAATATCAATTTAAGATGCTTATTAAGTGTTATATTTGTTGAATTTATTCTATTTTTTCTCTGTAGTTACATAAGAAAATTTTGAAGAATTATCCATGATAATATATTTCATCAAAGATTTATTTCCAACAGGGTGGCTAGACATTCAGCAGGAAGCCAGCTACAGTGAAAGGATTTGGATAGAAAATCTTCCTTTCTCCTACCCATAAGTGCAGTATCTTGAAAGAAGTATCCAGTATTAGGAAATTTCTAAGCGTTACTGCTAGATGGCATCTCTGTGCTGCTTTTCTGCACCTGGAGTTTTCTGTAGTGACCTTCACAGTATGTAAAGTGGGCTTCTTTTATAAGGGTTGCTTTGCTGACCATCATTTGATAATCACACTGGTATAACCAAGTAAGCATTTTGTAGTGTGATAAAGCTGCTCCACATAGAAATCAAGCTCAGCATTTTTCGAAGTCTAGATGGCATTTTATAAGTTTAATTTTGGAAATCTAAATAGATCTGATAAATATGTTCATGTTTCAATGCAGTTAATGACCTTTAGGCCTTTAAATTTTAGAATGACTTTATATCCTACATCTATTTGTTTTCCATTATTTGAATTTTGCAAAAAAAAATTTCAGAAAATGACTGCCAAGTACAATCCCAGGGAGAAACTAAGCGTAATATTATTAAGGACAGTTACAGAAAAGAACTGTGGTTTATATTCATTGCATAGGATAATAAGATGGTTGGGAATATTAACATTAAAAAAATAAAAGCTGGTTTGAAATCAGTCATCTATTTTTGAATGCTTAAACTTTGCATATTTGGAATGGCTGTGTTTCTACATTTTAAAAACCTATGATTTTCACACACAATCAGACTATACGAATAGCCACTAAAATCTTTATTTTTCCCAGATTCCAAGAACTTGTCAGTAGGAAGAGTGCACTGCTTTAGTGCTGGTTAGCAATACAAAATAATTTATCCCTATTGCAAGAATTTATAAGAAAACTATGTACAGCAAAGGGTTCCCACAATACACTAATTTACTGAAAATATTACTCATAGGACTACAATACATGGCAAAATTAAATCTCGTTACCTACTTGGAAATTAATTTACTCTGTCTCCTACAGTATTAGTAGTTAGTCAATATGAAAATCATTCATAATTATTTAACCTCCGAGATTTAAGAATACTCTAAGTCATTAATTGCTGACTGTGGTCAACTCTCACTTGGTGTCTGCTCTCCCATTTCTGAGGAACATGACTCAACAGCCATTGAAGAACATCCTATTACTATCAATATGCCCTGGACTCTCTCCCCAGTGTCATTCCAGATATTTTACTCTCACTCCAGTAACTTCAGTCAATATGTTAAAGCCTAAGGTTGTAGTTAACTCTACTTGTTCTTCCTGCAGTAATCAATACAGTGCCTTCTAACCTTTCAGTCCTGGAAAAAAAGGATGCTTCATATATTTCCTCTTTACCTACACTCAATGACATACATCCACCATTACATTTTATAAAATAACAGAAAGGTATTCACTACAGCATTTTAAGTAACATATATTAAGATACCGGGAGAGAATATGCAGAAACACCCATGTGAGTGACATCTGCACGAGTACTAACTCCCCTGTATCTATCAGATATCACATGGTCTTTAAGGGCTTTTTAAAACTGTTGATCCTATGGGAAGAGGTCTTTTTTTTTCTCTGGTTAAAAACTGATTCCTCTGTTGCTCATTACTATTATGACTTCTACTCATTTGAATGCACTCAGAACCAATGATACATGTTATACAAAATCTCAAAAATAGTTGTATATGTATACATATACACAGACATATCCTCACAGGAAATAATTATTTTTCCAGTAGAGGCATATTGCCTTCAAGTAACCAGGCTTCCACCTTTCTTCTATGTTTGGCCAAGTCGTAAGCCAGTGAAACAGAATCAATTCACAAAGTCTGCAAAGAAGAAAAAGCTGAAGCAGAGAAGGTAACTGTCAGGAACAAGAAATGGAGTATTTAAGCTATTAAAACAGCATCAGCTCTAAAAATGGTGTTTTTAGTTGGCTGCAGATTTAACACAGTTGTGTTAAAATTTCAAGTTCAAATGCATGAAATTCCTAAGAGACGTATTAGGAAATGAACAGGAAGTCTTCAGAGGGGGCCCAGTCTATTTGGGGCACTGAAATCCCCTTTTTCAAAACTGCAGTATGACAAAAACGCTTCAGGGCATCACTTAGGCATTCTTAGTGAATCTTGACTGAAAGCCAGGGGCAATTCAAAAGCGCTCGGTAAATCTGTGCAGCAGGAGTCGGGGAGAAGTCCTCTCAAGGACCATCTTTCACAAGAGCAGCAATCTATCCTACTGATCGCTTCACAAGGCAATGGATTTCTTGTCTAGGACCAAACCTAGAGAAATCAAGGACTTTGTGTGCCTGGGTTTGAGTACAGAATTCTTTTCCTACGTGAGAATTCAGGAACAGTAAAAAAGTTACCTTACTTTCAGAATTTTAGAACTTCTTGGATTTACCCAGAATTCCAGACAAGATCCGTTATTCACCTGTTTTTAAACCAAGTTACATGACCCAAGCACTTGGTTCTATCCACATTAATCATTCCACCTAGGAGTTCCTAGTCCTCTAAGTCAGTACAAAACCAGAAATACAGTAGCAATACATTTTACTCTTAAAAGTACTTTGAAATTTATCTTGGACGTGACCTCCTATGTCACAGCATTACTTGCAGTGACACTTACTGTAAGCATGGAGTGCAGCTTCCAATTTTTTCCTTAGTGACTCAAAGAAAACTGACCTTCTATCAGGAGCATTATTTGCTAGAATACTTGAAACTACTTCAAAAACTTCACTGTTTTTATTGTCTTTGTTTTAATTCCTGATGTTAAGGGGCTTAAAAGTCTAGACTTGGTTTTATTTGGAATTGAAGAATTCACATTTCTGTCTTAAAGAGACATTAAGACACTAAAATGCAAAATACAAGGCACCCTCTATGGATTATTTTATCTCCATTCCATCCTGTTTGGAATAGGACTAAAAGATTTTTTTAATAAATAGGGAAATAACTGATGTATCAGATAAAAAAATTTGTACCGTTTGTCTAGTTAGGCACGTGTTGTCTAAAACTAGATGATCTCTAGTCTTCATCTTTACTGGCCAGCTTCTAGAGCTGGTTTCCTAATAACTACTTTTTCTGACAACAGGACTAATTCATACCAATTGACTGACTACACCACAAATTGTGTGCCTGCTTAGGGAAGGAAACAGAGCACAAAATATTGGTGATACAAGCAGTTGACATTGAGAAGTAACTGTATTAATGGGTACAGGAGTGCACACAATAATTGGCTTACTGAAAGGTTCGTGGTGGTCTACTTTCCTTTCGTACTATGCTACACTGCTTCATGACAAAGGTTTACACGTCAGAAAAGCTAAAGAAACAACCAGGTATATTTTTCATAAGTCAGTAAACAATCTTAAATTGGAATTTGAGCTACATCCAAAAGTAGATTGAATACCAGGCCTATGGATATGGCATTTTGTAAATTCTTACCCAGCTGCTTCTGTAGCTATGTCTTTTCACAAGAAAAACATTTTATGTAATTACTCATAAAATATGCAGCCATCTTTATTTAAAACATTTTTTTCCTCAGGAGGAATTAAAGAAACTTTAATATTCTGACCTCTTCTGAGCCTTTCTCAGACTTCTAAATCACTTAAGTAACTAACCTAAAGCAGCCCCAGATAACACAAATGCAATGTTTTTCATCCTGCAGTCCCCTGAAGAACAGTCATGTGTCTGCTGCATTGCCTTCTAACCAAACAAATCCTTGTAACTGTGATTTGATGATTCTGTTTACTTATTTCACTGAAAAGCATATGTCTGTCAGCATAACAACAGCCTAAGCAAATTCTGAAAGCAAGTAGCCATCTTCACTGCTATGGTTTTGGAAATAGTTTGCACCCTCCTCAAGCTGTAAAGTAACCCATAAAGGGGCAGCCGGAACAACTGGAAAAAACTAACTCGTTCTGAGTGAGAATTGGGTGAACTCTCTTCTTGAGTGCCAGTCATAATATGTGAATATTATTCTTATATTATTGAGGCACGTTATTGAAAAAGAGTTTATAGAGATTTTCATGGACCTCCTTTCTTAGAACCACAGCTACAGGAATATACTTCAAAATGTGTTTCAGTGTGTCCCTTTCAAGGAGACAACTAAGCACATAAGTAGTTTTCCATCTATGAAATTGTAAACGCTATTTGAGTTTGGACTTCAGATTTAAAATTAGATTTACACAAATATGAACTTCAGCATTTAGAATACATTAATACCTGCAATGACAGCAAATATTATTGATCTGAAATCTAATTATAAACACAAACCTGTCACACACTTCTTTACTCGTATTAAATGGGGATGTTCAGTCTCAGCCTCCCTACCACAATTATTTTTTTCTTATTCTTTTTGTATAACCTCCTACATATTATTCAGACTGGTCTACCTTCTTATAATAAGACTGTGCATTTCAATACATGATATAGGGATGTTTTTCCCAAGAAAATACACAAAAGGCAGTGTAGTTGTAACAAACTATCATCCTGAGTAACCAACAGTACATAGAATAGATGGTGGTACAAAAAACCTAGATCCAGTTCTGAAAGCAAGTGTGTGACAGGTTTGAATTTATGATGAGATCTCAGATCAATATTGTTTGCTGTCATCACAGGTGTTTCTGGGCATCTGCATAAAGAATATAGAGATGCATGTCAGGCAGAGGAGCCTAAATACAAAGATTATCCCTGACCTGTTTTCTGTCCTGTCTCTGAATATGTGCACAATTATCAAAACACTAAAAACATGTATGTTAGCAATCTCCCGTGAGAATCAGCTTTAGCCACAAGCAAAGACAATGGTCTCCTGCATTTCTGACTTTCTAAAGCCTCAAGATCCCTTCTGACTCCTTAACCTAGAGGCTAATCCTGCTGCCACCTCTGCCTGCCATGTAACAGGCAGGAATTTCCTCACTTCCAGATACCTCCTCAGTCTCCAACAAAAATTTTGCAAGTGCTCTTGCTTTTCTTTGTGATTAATATGTTGATATTAAAATGATACAGACTTTACTCTTCAACAAGCTCAACAGTATGTATGTGTAGTAACATGTGCAATTAAACTAGATATGCGAAAATGTAGCTGGAAGGCAAATGGGTAAACTGGGAGCTGTATTCCATGCTATGTCACACAAAAATTAGCGTTTTCAGTCTTACAGAAGTCTCCTGGCCCTGAAAAATACACTGCAACCAGATGCAAAGAATAAAAGAAGTTCCTCTGAGGTAGGAGGGCATGTAAATAGTAGGAGTGGCTATGTCTTTAGCCTTCTACTGAATTTTCATATAAAACTCTTGAAGTTACATGTGCGCCACATAATCCTGTGTTCTTTGATGTAACAGGTTCACTTATGACATCAAAAAATCTGTCAGCTGTGGCTCATGCAAGGTTAAATAGCTGATTTGCATTCTAATCCTTTTCAATAGGAAGTTTATAAAAATAATTTTAATGACCTTCTGCTATGCTAGTTCTGCAGACACTGCTAAAATAAATACTTCCATATTAGCAGATGATACAGATATACATCTCCACCTTGTTTCCTTTTCATACATCTTGCTGTGATCAGCAGTCTGTCCAGCACAATTCAAGAAGCTCAGATTTCTGTGCTGTAGTTGCTGTCTTTTGCTGATCTTTGCCCTCTGGACTTGCTTTCTCATAAAGCCACATACATCTGCTGCTACAGTTAAGGTCAGTGAATGCGAATCTCTTCACTACGGTGATAGAGTAAAATAAATGTATCCAAAGTTCCTTGCATTTACATATGGTACCCTGCTTTAAATGGTCGCTGTCGTCCTTATCTGAGGTGGATGTTGCTGTTAACATTCTGTGAGATCTCACAACACCAGCAATGTTCTGTCCTTTCTTTAAAACAGCAAAATACAACTTTAGCCTACAGACATATATATATACAGTTCCCCTCTTATTTGTCAATGAAAAAGAGCATGCATTTGAAAAAAATTTTGAATGGAAATATTTACTGAATCGGTGTTCTCAGAATGCCCTGTTTATTTAGGCCGTGGTGTTTATCTTTTTTAGAGACAAAGTTCTCCCTCTCTAAGGTGGTCTTTCTCATCTCAAACACTCAGAAAAAAAAACTGTCTTGGCTAAAACACTCAGTCATCATTAGAAGTATTTCATGAAGCAATAACATGATTTTGTGAGCATCTCCAGGGACTAGATCGTGGAATTTTAGAGCAGGCAGAGAAGTAATTTCTTGTCTCCAAAACACCTTTATTTATCCTTCAGTCAGTGCTAACTTTCCCCCTCTTCCTCCTCCCACTCTGAGCTTCAGAGAGCAGCACATGAGGGTGACCACAAATGCCTCTCATCTGTTTTTCCAACTCCTTCAACATCATCTGTGTGTAGAAGGATGTACAGGCAGATCTGTTCCTCTACTTGTCAGACTAGATAATGAAATTATCCTGGTGGATACGATGCACAAGGAGAAGGAGTCTGTTGGCTCTGTTTGAGTTTCTTCCAGCCTGAATGAGAAGTGAAGAAACATTCTTCCTTTGGAGATTTCAAAACCAAAAGAAGACGGATTGCCATGGCTTCCCTGATGTCTCTGGTAAGGCCACTGTACAAGAAGCCACCAGGCAATACGGAGAGCCTCGAATTTTAATTTTTTGAGAAAATGAAGGAAAAGGGATTTTCACAGATACTGCAATACTGGCAGTAGTTGAAGTATTCAAATTTGCCCGGTTCTTGATTTGTCAAGTGAGCAAGCTACACTGATGGCTAAAGTTGCCACTGTTGTTTATACAGAAGAAAAATTTACCCAGATGCTATTGGCATTCGTATTAAATTCACCAATGTCTTTCAGGAATAAAATTAATTGCCCTTGCTAATAGCTCTCTCCCATTTAGAAACAGCACAGAAATTAAATAAGGTTAAGACTGGTTAGGCTGGTAGGTCCATGTCTGTACAAGGGACATGAACAGTTCATGTTTTCTCATGTGCATCCCCAAATCGCTTTCTAAATGGATGGTAAGAGTGATGCTGGTTACTGAAAAATATGCCTGATAAGCCCTAACTACCAGGTTCTTCTGTTAAATAGACACAAGGTTGCATCTTTTCTCCTTCAGAATTTTTCCAAACCACATGCAATTAGATATTGTCCAACACTCACACTCCTGTCCTCATTAGCATTCTTGGATATATGCTATTTGTGTTTTGTGATTTTCTGGTTTTAGTAGCCTCTAATACTTATGACCAATATTACATTTTCACTTTCTAGTCCCTCTGGGCCCCTACCTTCAGAAACTATTCTTTTAGGCAAATATTTTTGTGTTGAATTATCACTCTTTGTTTATCCATTGTCATAAATTTCTTACAGTTCTAATGACTTACTGTATCATGTCATCATTACTTGCTCAAACTGAGGCAGATTTTATGAAACTAATAAATGGGCTATTTTTCTTTTCTAGTATTTCTGCTTTCTCTACAAAAAATCTGCTATCATTAGCTAATTTAACCAAGGTCCTTAGGCTTCTCCTTTCTTCTCTCTCCAAAATGCTGATTGTTATTCTGTACCCACGCACTTGTTTGCAATCTTGGAATGCTTTCTGACTAGCCACGTCCCTTAGAGATCCCTCTGACAGCTAGGGATTTGTGTCTGCCATTCAGTTTTCTTTAGAGGATGGCTTCTTTTTCCTGGAACCTTTTTGATACTTTTTTTGGTTTTGAGAGATTAAGAGTTTTGCTAAGTTTTGACAGATTCCTTCTGTATTATTTCATATGCTGAATTTTGTTATTTCTATTTTCTTTAATAATAATTGAAATTAATCCCTCTGAGCTACAAATAAGAGCATGTCAAGCTAAATACATTGTTTACCTAAGAAAAATATCCCAGACTTACAACAATTCACATGATTGTGGTTCATGCTTCATATGTGTTTGATTTTACTTAAAAGTATGTAACAGACAGATCTAGTGACTTGTTCATTGGACTGGAAAGACTTTCAGCTATCTTTCCAAGGGCTTATATCCAAATTCTGGATCAGTTACTCCAGTTAATATCAGTTTAATTACAATGCTTCATGTCAGGCAGGGCAGGGCAGGGAGTGGAGGACAGGGAGGGTAAAGAACCTACCAGAGCCTAAAGGAGCCATTTTTTATATATTTATTGATTTGGGAAGGCCTTTTATAACACAAGTCTGTTCAAACAAAGTGTTGACTGTAACATGAGGAACTAATGATTAGCACACCTACCACCATCAGCTTAATTAGGTGAAGAAATATTTTAAATAATCTACTTGGTGATTTTATTTTTTTTAATAATATCCAGTCAGACAATTCACATTTAGCAATCAGTCATATCACTTCAGAGTCTCTACATTTTCCACTGAACTCTTTGAATTCAGAACATTTTAAAATTGGCAACATCCTGTTAGAGACATCTTCACACCAAACAGAGCATGTCCTCCCCATTTCCAGTCAACAGGGCTTTGCACTTCTGTTTTCATCAGGACAGTGTGCTCAGCCCCACAGGCACTGATGCTGGGGGAATTCGTGCCTGACAAAGTGACAAGGCTGATTCCACAGTGTGAGTGAGTGCCGTGGTGTCTGTCTTGCCATTATGAGACTCTGCTTGGAGATCAACTTCCTTCGAGAGTAACTGGCTGAAAGACCAAAGATAACACTGGAGGTAGTGGGAACTTCAGAACAAGCCCTTAAATGCCTGACTGGATACAGGCTGTGCCACTGCTGACTCTGGAAAGTGAGCTCTAAATCCAACTCAAAGCTATATGCAAGACCACCTGCACTGTGTGCCTTGAGACAACAACTTCTGTTGTCACATGGCACCAAAATTGTTTGGTTTGAATTGTGTCATGTGGAACAATACATACATTATATAAATGCATGAAATATGAGCCTTACAGGATAAAACATAAAATGTATCTCAGATGAACAGGCTGTGAAACTGAGAGTTTGTGATGAAAAGAAGGATGAAAGTAATAAGCTAAATAGTGGACACGTTGTGAAAAATATACTAGGTGCTCTGAAAAATGGAAAGAATAGGTTTAGAAAGGGAAGATAACGAGAAATCCAAATGATACAATGTGAGGTTAGAATAAATAATTCTACTGGGAACAGCCTGGAAACACTGAAAATGGAAATAGCTGAAAAAACTTGCTAATATCTGAAGACTGTTTTGTCTTTCATAAAGGCACTGACCTGTTAATAAGAATAAGCTTAATGGTACCCAAGTGGATTGGGACTGGGATATATTTCATTAAAAAATACACTGCTGAGTGCCTAAAGAAAGCCCTATGGCTATACCTCCCTGTGCTCATCCATCAGTTGTGACATAGAATGTTCCCATACCTTTGGCTGGGTCAGCAGACCTGTGCCCATCAAAGATCATGTGGACAGAAGATGATTGTGGACAAGCACATCAGTGCAAGACGCCTATGAAGAAAATGAGGATGAAAAAGCAAATGATTCAGTATTTATATTTCCTAACACACTGCCCTCAGTAGATAGGAAAGAAAACAGAAGTAAAATCTTCCACAAATAGTTATTCTGATGTTTAAACAAACGTAGGTTAAAAATTGTTTGTACTACTTTCCTATCAAAATCAATGATGAAGCAGAATGTTAGGTGAATAATTTTGAATACACATTTATAATTTGTACTTGCATTTGTATAAGATAAATTTTGTGTACTCACTTAAGAAATACCAATATATTTATGGCTTATCAATCCGAAGTTGCTCGAATTTTAGCATTCAGATTTGTGAATTATTCATAAAATAGCTGTGCACTACGAATTATTTATAGAAATGTTGCTGAAAATAGCACTCTTTGTAAACTGACTCTAGTAAAAGAGAAAGCTAATTTTGTTAAATTGTTTAGATCGAATTATCTGCTTAGCCTTATTATTGAGTATACAGTACAGCCTATTTTTAACTACGCAGTGGAGCTCTCAGCACTTCTCAGAGGAGTGAGACAGGGCCTAACACATTCCACTGCTGCTGTTCTGGAGGCCTGCTGTGAATATGCAATTAGGAATGGATTCAGTGTGTGAATTTGCTTTGGACTGTACTATCTTTTATTGTGTTTCTGGGAACTGCTAAGCCATCCTGTTCTGTTTCTGTCCAGAGTTTTGTCTTTTGAGGATATCATACACCACTACAGAAGAAACAACAGAAATCTTTCATACGAGAAAGAGTAAGCAGAACAAACAACATGACTATTATTATGGGATTCACAAGGGATTTGTGTAGTACAATCTCAAGACTAGATTTCCTTATTCTATACCTAGAAAGAGAATCTGTTGGAGTCTGAGGTACAATTAGAATGTGTTAGGACCCCTAGGCCAGTGTTTCTGCACAAGGACCAGTGTAGTTGCAAACACTATCTGCACTGCAGCAGGGAAACAATGGCAAAGACTGAGGACTGACTTATGGCCTAATCTCTGGTCTCTGTTTCTAATTGAGAGATGCTGCAGCCCCTGAGCACTGTCAGAAGTCAAACAAGTTACACCAGTTGAGGATCTGACCCTAACTAAACTCCTAGTTGTAATTTTGTGGTGTTACTGAGTCTAGAGTGATCCTGCCATCCCCAAGCCAGTAATTACTGGCTATGCCTGGGCCTGACATCAGCACAGCACTAAAAAGTTAGAGAGATAAGACAAAATCTGGCCACCATTATTTAATATCCTTGCCCCCATTTTCTTCCTTCCCTCCTCCTCACTAAAGGAATCCTAAGCTGAAATAACAAGACATTTTTGCATCATTTCTGTCACCAGAGGTTCTCAGAGAAGTCAGGCTGAGTGAGGACTCATTCTAGTGCTGAAAAGAAGTCTGTTTTCTGTGTAGTGGAATTCTCAATTGCCTTTTCTCCTCTCCTTGGAAGCTTTTTAACAAAGAAAGTCATGCTGCTATTTAGTCCCTGTTCATCATTAGCTAGATAAAACTCCATAGATATTTCATTCTGGTAAAACCTTAATATTCAAATAAACCAACATGCTCCAGCAAACATATCCATTATTACAGATTACTCTGAGTTTATCAGGCACATGTAAAGATTTTTTTTGCCCCCTAAACAATATTTATTTATTATGTTTGGAAAGAAAAGATAATCATCCTGAGTGTCTTTGTTCTATTTGTCTGGTGAAACAATGAGCAAAAGCAATGTCCGGTGAACAAAATTGTGACATCCTTTACATCCGTAGTGGTGTAAACTAGGTACCACACTGAAGACAGTCACTTCAGGGTTGGTCCCAGATATCAGAAGACACAATGTGCGTCTGTAATTTTTGAGAAGACAGATACACTTTGCATAAAACAGTGACATTTAAAGCTTAGAGTCATCACTAGCAACCACCTTAAGGTACACTCAGAGTTGCATTTCGTACACAGAAACATTTATGGAACTAAACATCATTTATATTCAGTAAGAATTTTGCTCATCATTTTTCTATTAGTTATCATGCAGACGCTGTTTCATTTTTTGATAACACCAGGACTGGATATCTACAAAACACAGATACGGTAGTTTGAATTCACGCTTCTGGGGGGTTTTTTTCAGCTCAGTTCTCAGGGACTAATTTGAGAACAGTGCAATAGAAGAGTGTGAAAAAGAGAATGATTCAGTTCTTTCTGAGCACAGTGACAGACAATTTCTTTCACCATGCACACTTGTAACCAAGTAATTATGTTTGGTAAAGAGGCAATATAGAGCAAAATTCTTAATCCTTATCCTGTCTGAGTAAGAATTTAGGGATTTAGCTCTGCATAACAATTGCTTCACATTATTAATATATGATTACCTTTACCCTGTGTAATGCTGAGAGAATATGTTGTTTACCCAGTGTTTAGTATTTATTGTACTCAATCTAGAAACAAAGTGCATTTCTGTGATGCTGTCTCACACATACATTTCTA
This sequence comes from Melanocharis versteri, assembly GCA_013397845.1. NCBI lineage: Eukaryota > Metazoa > Chordata > Aves > Passeriformes > Melanocharitidae > Melanocharis > Melanocharis versteri. The sequence continues at coordinate 135,588 of VZTG01006664.1, read as the reverse complement.
TTCTCCATACATTGTGAAATAGCATATAAATGTGCTACTTCCTCGTACACAAGTTATATTTTAGTTACACCAAATCGGCAGCTCACGGGCTAGGTTTCAGCACCAGTGTATTCAATTACAATCAATAGTTGTCTCTTCCAGTTCTGCCTCCCTTGCTGTCACTCCAGGGTTTTAGCAATTAACCTGTAGGTTCATATCCGTGACAAGAACACGCCTTCTTTGTATCACATGGAAAGTAACAGGATTTTAGAACTCCTCTTTGTTGCTAGGCTGGACTGAACACATTAAAACATTATGACATCCTTAGGTTGAATTCTCTGTCTAAATTAAAATCAATATTATTATTATCAAAGAGAAATTAAGGAGAAATTTGAAACACAATGAGATGGAAAATAATTCGGTCACACTTGTTCCAGTCTTAAATACTTTCTGTGAATTCAAATTTAGTTGACCAAAGAACCCAAGCTTGGATAACATAAGATTAACCCTTCTGAAGCAGTTTTGTGGAGTCCCTCTGAGAAGCTCCCATGGCACTTGGGAGATGGCTGATTAACTGCACTCCTGGGACAGCTTCCCCTCCATGGAGTTTCCACAGCGTGCCTATCAGGAAACCCTCACTGCACAATTATTCTACTCTTTACTGACTCAACCTGAAAGGATGAAAGTGCAGTAGAATTATTTGTGAAGTGATACAAGTTGATCCCTTGTCCTTAATGAACATTGTGTTCCAAAACCTTCCAGCTTTTCTAGCATGTAGAGTACAACTCCTTTCCAGATGAAGTGAGACCATTCTTTCTCTCTTTATAAAATTGTAAAGAAAGCCTTTGGAAACTATATAGGTCATCTACCTCCAAATTATGCCCTGGGGATACAATTCTCAATTATCATTAGATTGGTTTACTATTATATGACCAGCACAAAGAAAGAATTGTTTCCCCCTTTAATCCCAAAGATGTTAATTATCGCTATTAATAAAAGAAAGTATTTACTATTCTTGTCACACTGCCTCATTTGCAATGGCAGATTATCTTGGGAAGAGAATTGTTTTTGTATTCCTCCCTATTCTGAAATTCTCTATAGCTCCCTGTGGGAAGAACAAAAGAACAGGACTCATTCTTCCTCAGCAGTCACACAGCTGATCTCACAATATGATGCTGAGTTCATAATGCTTCCAAGTGTTTACCAAAATAAGAGAGAGAATGATTTTTGTTGTGTTTGACTTCAGATTATGAGATTTCAGGAATGTATACTCCTGTACCAAAGCGAGGAGGGAAAGACAGGTCCAGAGCTCGGTTTGGTTTTTAGTGTTTCTTGCTCTTTCTATTCTTACTCCTTCCCCATTTACAAAAAGAATAATGTTGAAGAAAAAGTATTTGTAAAGGGACACAGGAGGGGCCCTTCCTTTGTTCACTTTGACACTTACTTGGCATTTATTTTATCTCATTTTGGCAAAATTACATTGCAGCTGTCTGAAAGTGATATTTAGTCTGTTATGAACTCGGCATGAAGTATTTTTAGATTTGATTTTGGTGAGCCTCCTCTTAGTAAATTATTTCTAATTCATATGAGTTGCATGAACCCAAGAGCTCTGTTAACCTTCATTATGCCTTCTCCTCACTTCACAGTCTGATCTCACATACAAACACAAAGAAAAGATATAAATGAAACAGTGTCTTAAAAAATATTCCAAACTTATGAAACAAACTACTAATTTAAGGAGGCACAGCTACCTTACCTATGCTAAGATCCCACCGTTTCTCTGTTTGACTGCTTTTAGTGGCCTAGAGCCTAATAATAGTTTCTGACATTAGCCTTGGTTTCTTGTCAGCTCAGAAGAGCTCATTTTCTGTCACTCTGCCACCCTTTAAAAATATCCTTAATTTTAACAGTATTTTGGAGGATCCTATCCCCCCACTTTAATGTCGAATGAAAAGCGAAAAGTCTCTTAGGTACTTCAGAAATTTTTCTCCATCCCAGTTCACTCCCTCCTCCCAGAAACAAATCTTGTGCTCCCTGCCTTCATCAGAACACTCACAGAATCACAGAAGGTAAACTAGAAACAGAAGCTCCGAAATGCCTTTGATCCATTCCTCCAGAACAGAACAATTTAACATACTTGCATCATAAACCCTTAGCCCTGCATCATCCTAGAAATCCAGCTGAAACTTGAGTGCTTTATGCTGACAGATGATGTCATAAGAGCATTTTCTCAAAAGTGAAATGAACACATTTGTCTCAAGCTAAGACTTCAGGCCATGTAGTTCTTCCCTTTTGCTCTGAAGTCTTCAAAATCAGTGAATTTATCATCTGAGCATTAAAGAGTTCTCACTCTTTCTAATTTGTAACTGTTCATGGAGCTGGCTGATGGAATGTGCAGGTGTGATTGAGCAGATCTAAATACTGTGCTATGGAAAAGGAAGGAAAACAGTTGATCTAGTTAGTGCTTGATCAAATGTCACAAATTATATGAGGCCTGTAGTTCAAGAATGTTATTCTTAAGATATCTGGCATGCCTTATAAAGCCCTTTAGGCTTTATAAAGCCCTTTAGGCTTTATATCACTTCCAGTTCATTAACTCCTTTGTTAGTGTTGTCTCAGTTACAAAAGATGATAACTTTATATTACGTCTTTTAAAAACATGGTCCAAAGAAGGGACTTTACCCTGGTTTCCTAGGAAAGGTTCTTAGAGCCCTTCTATTTCAACTGACAGGATGCTGCTTGTATTAAAACAACCTCAGCCTCCCTCCTTCAGCACTCTGCAAGGTCTGAATTCAGCAAGTGGGGGTGTTGCTGTCCTCTGGAAGTGGTCTTCTCTTCAGTACAGGACAGGACACACGTGCCTGGAAAGGTTTGCCTCAGTGCTCCTGTTTCAGAAACCCACTAAAACACAGATGTCTGTGAAGTCAATGATACTTGGTCATGTAACGTTGCAAGTAGCAATGTACTAACTGATGGAAAGTATGCCACATTTTTATCAATTCATGTTGTATTTTATAAAACTCTTTAAAAAGCTGCTGTATAGGTTCCTCAAATCTAGGTGCTCTTTTCAAAGAGTAACCAGTAATTTGCATATTGCTTCAAGAGCAGAGGCAGAACCCATGTTCAGAGTCTTGCACATATTCCTTTAGTTATAGAATATCCATGCATCTGTATCATAAGTAGGCAAAAATAAGTGCTGAAATAATAATCATTAAGGTTCCCTAAGGTGAAATATGAGGTTTTCTCTCCTAATTTCAGGGATTAAATAATCAATTAGTACAGAAAATTCTCTCCAGTCGTTGATTAGAACAAAAGATATTTCACTGGGTCATAAAAATTTTTTATTCATATTTACATTCCTTTGTGCTTCAGTAAAACTAAATCAGTTCAAGGTGGTGTGATTGTTCATTGCATGGAATAAAAACCATTGAAAAGCACCACTGTACACAAGATTTTTAGTGATATGCACACTTCTTTGCTATTGATAAGGAACACAGGAGAAACAATAACACACCAGTTCTTTCCCCTTAAATTTGTATCTCAGTACTAGAACCTGGCATTTCTACTGCATTTTCCTAAAGATTACAGGTTTGCCTTTCAGGACCCACTGACATCTATCCAGTAAAAACACGAGAGGAGGACTGACATGGTCATAAATCACTTGCTAATTCAGCCTTGGACTTGCCAGGAGTCCCTGCTTATCACAGCATAACCCAGAGCTGAGTGCAGCCTGTGATGCCAACAAATGTCTCAGAAGTCCAGGAAGACAGTGAGCGAGAGAGTCATGTAATCCAGAGAGCTCTTCATGCTCAGACATCCCTTCTCAGCCACTGCAGGACCTCTGGAGAGTCCCAAACATCCTAACACGAACCAGAAAGCTCCTGTTTGTTGATTTACATCAGCCTTCACTCTTACACTTCTGTTCTGCCATCTCTGTGAAAGAGCTCCATTTTCAGCTGCAGTAGTTTTCCTTGGCACACTGTTAGTGTATGTCCCGGTAGGAGCACCATACTAGACTGAGGAAAAGTCTTAAGAAAGAGTCACATGGGATAAGGAATAAAGAATATTACCTTGCTTGGTTTAATCTGGTTTTTTTATTTGTATTCTTCTACCCTGCTTTCTTCTTTAATCTTATATTAGCATGTGAAGTATTTTTTTTCTTTTTTCCACTCTTACAATAGTTTGCAGACAACTGTTTGCCAACCCAGAAGGCTTAAATTACAATATGAATGCAGGCTGTGAATTGCCTTAAATTCTTCATAATTACTGGAGACTGACTTTGTGCAGCAACGTAACTGTCTGTATAGAGTGCTGGAAGGCTTTTATCCTGATGGTTACGTTCAGAGTGCATAAAACAGCGTACTACGTTACACGGCATTGCAGCTCATATGCCTTTGGCATAAGTAACAATTTTAAGTAATTTGGAATTATAATCTGTCCTTCAACATCTGATAAAGCACATTCTTGTTCAGGGGTGCTTTTCTTTTCCAAGACACTGATATTCCCAACTGTCAGCCCTTTCAGTTTCTGTTGCATTTTTAAAGGGTCTGGATTGTCATATCAGCCACACTATTTTCCTCAGATTGTCCTGGGGAAAAATAATATTTGATTATCTTCTCTACAGGCATGTAATATTTAAAATTTGAAGTTTTTCGCATGCAGACTATAGGGCCAGTTTTCTTTTTTTTACTATTCGGAAAGTTCCTTGAGAATTCTTTTATCTAATGGAGCAGCACTTGCACTTTGTGCTCTGAAACAATGTTGTTTCCAATTCATTAAATAAGGAGAAATGAGGCATCTTGTGAAGTAAGCATTAGAATATGAAGTCAGAAAGTCTGCACTGCTAAGCCAGATTGGTCTTTGGGGAAATTGGATGTTTCCACTCCACTAAAAAGCTATTATATAACATTCTTTTGACTGCCAAGCAACCTGCACTAGAGACTTCATTTGCTCCCTGCTTAATGTATCTGACTTCTAATACCTCACTTTTGAGTCAAAGCAAGAGATTTTACCTTTTTTTCCTGTGAATCTCTTGCACCTACTGATTCCCAACCTTCATTCCTTTACTGGTTTAATTAGATTTTAGTATCCTTGCCAGGTCCATGACAACATAAACTTGCAGCAATGCAGGAACAATATCTTCTGAATTAAACACTAATTCCTCCAAGACTCGAAGTGCAAAGAGAAAGAGTAAAAACAATAAATGGCATTTGTATCCAGATAGCATTTGCATTATACATTCAACCTTGGCTTTCCAGCTTTATCTCTAGAGCATAGTGCTAGTGAGGTAAAAGCTGAAGTGTCTCATCTGCTTGGTAAAACGGGGGCTTTTATCTCCTCCACTCTGCCTTCTCGCTCTGATGTGTTACCTGATCTCGTTACATTTTGAAAGAAATATTTACAAATCCAATATATTCTGTCTCTGAGACTGCTGATCAGCTCAAGGGATTTATAGCTGTGACATTTCCTGTACAACTGGGAATTCATAGCAGAAATGAAAGTCTTCAAGGGACACTGATTGAGATACTAACTTGTGTTTTGCTATCTGGTATACACATAGTGCACAGTCCAAAATTTATTTGTAGGTAGTTCATTATACCCTCAAGGAACAATGAGCAAAGTCCATACAAGGAAGGCTTATACTAGAAAGATTTAGCAAAGCTAAAATCTGTCTAGAGTCTGATACCTCAGTTACTTAATACGGGTACCCTCAAGCTACGACTCCTAGGAGAGTCTTTGACCCTGCAAGGAAGGATGGAAAATCTGGAGCCATATTACAGAGTTCTTCTGCAAAGAGATCCATATCTGTGGATCTCATCTGAACTCAGTTGTTCTAAAGCAGAAAGCAAACTATAGCACAGAAAACTAATACACTTTAAGGGACTATTCTAGGTTCATGTATGTATGAGCCAGGTAAATATTTTAGGAAGTTGTATCATTTATTGAACCAACAGATAGAGAAAATGGTTTGCTAAGGAAAAAAATCAGAAATTTTTATGGCTTAAGAAACCATAACCAGGAGAATCAAAAATACACAAGAGCTGCAAACAGCTTCTGTACAGCTCAGACATGTAATGTAACAATAAATATGAAAGACTGCCAGCAGGAAAACATGAGAGTAGAATTTAGGATAAAACAAGATTGCTGAATTTCCCCATTTAAGTGTGTTTTTGTAGCCTGCTTTCCAGGCACTGAGCACCCCCATTGGCTATGGGTATAAGTAACTTGCCAAGCAACAAAATAAATGTATTTCAGGTCTGTCAATTTTTCAAAAGAATTAAAGTGCATAAGCTGATATTTATTCTAAACACTTTGAAAAAATAATTTGTTGCTTAGCCAAAAATATCCACTCTTGTTACTAATAAGCCATTGAATTTATGTGAAATGACTTGATTGACAAGTTTCTGAGGATCAAAAAGTCATTTACAGCGTAAGGACTTGTCTTTCACCTATTAATAACTGATTAAAAGGAAGCTTTCCAAAACATTTCTTTTTATATCAGTCATATAATAAAATCCCCAATGATAAATTTAATATTTTTAAATCATCAGAATATTTTTAATTCGTACTATGGATGAAAAATGGGCATGTCACAAACTTTATCTGCTGAGTTTCTCTTTAACTCATGAACTTAATCTGTATCCTGACTTTGCTGAACAGTGTATCAAAAATCTCACAGTCCAGAGCAGAGCTTAGCAATGTGAGCCAAGGTAATCTATCCAAACCAAGAGGATTGTGATAGAGCTCTGGTGTAAATCACGCAAGTCATGCTCAGCCTTTAAACTGATTTTGACTATAATGAGCTAAAACTGTCTGCAGAGTGACTGCCATGTAATTAAGTTACTCCAGAGGTAAAACTCAGCGCTTTATTTTAAAACTCCCCTTAAATCCTTCCAGGAAAACGTGGTATAAATTCAAGTTGGGTTTTGTTGAAGTGCCCTTCAGGAAATGACTTGTATTATCTGTAAAACGTGTGTGTGGTAGTAAAACAAAAAGATCTCCCAACAGGGATAATTTAGGGAAGTATTATTAACAGTCTTCAGGCTAAAGTGGTCATCCCTTGCATCAGATACAAGACCTGCAGAAGTCTGTTTCCTAAACAGTCAAAGCAGATGAGAGGCTGCAACAAGCTAATGCTTCATTTCTTGGAGTTTATTTCTACTGGAAAAGCCAGTGTCTTTTAAATTGTCTGTTTGCCTGTTCATTAGGCAAGTTTTCCTGTTATTCCTGATGGTCCCCTGCTAAAATGCTGCATTAATGTGCCTGCCTGCCCTCCCCCTTGACCACAAGAGAGCTTACGAGAAGTAAGAACACAGGCAGGAGGAGTTTCCCTGTAGCAGCCATATTTTCATACTAGAGAATGTATTTTCACCTTCTTTTTTCTTCATTATATGCTCCATTAAAAAAAAAAAACAAAAAAAAAACCCAAAAAACACCACCAAAAACTAATTCTTGTAAATAGCCCTATGGCATTCCATCTGGCCCAAAGAAGACAAATATTTTCCCTAGGCACTGGCTGAGGTAGTTTCCATCTGGAATCACTTGTCTCCTTATTTGTGACAGATTGACTCTGTTGTATTCATAAGAAAACAAATAAGCAATAATTTGTTTGTCCATCAAAAGCAGAAAGTCAGTAAAAAAGAAGTATTGTGAAATGCAGCTTCTTCAGTTTCCCACTTTTGAATTCCACAATATTGTCTTCAGCATCTTCCTATTTCTGTCCAACCATCTCTTTTTATATAGATTTTAAATCATTTTATTCTAGTTATAAATCTAAAATGGATTTTCAAAGCTAACAATTATGGGCCTTAGTGCTTTTTTTATTGCTATTTAATTGCCTTAACACCACCAGCACTTCGACAAATGGGCTAAGATTTTTTTCCAGTTTCATGTTAGTAGCTTTTACTGTAATTGTTTAATGTCTTAGTGCTTTTTTAGAAGCAGGAGATGGGAATCTTGGCTAGGAATACACTAATGCAAGACAAAAACTCGGAATAATTTTTGCTTGGTCAGGACAGAGGGCTATAAAATACAGATAAGAACTGTGTAGTCTGAACTGTACAGCGGCTTTGATTGAAATTTCCTTTTCTTGTTTTGTGATCCTTGATATGAGTTTGCGCATGTTTTTAAAATTGTATTTTTAGGTTGAAAACACTTTCAGGAGCTCCAGCACAAGTTGTGTGTCCAAAGTTATTTTTTGCCCTTGTGCAAATAATTCTACTTTCTGTAGCACTGCTAGCCAAGCTGCAGAAACTAATTACAAGATTTAGTAGAAATATTTTATTAAATTTCTCTGTCATTTGCTAATAAGTGAGTTAAATCTCCCTGTAAAATTAATATCGAATCTTGAAGGTTATGTAAATGCCTTCATTAATCAAAATCTTGGCCCTTTTTTATTAATTAGATCTAAAAGCTTATGTAAGACTTCACCAGCATTGCCCATGAATTTTATTCTCACAGTCACATTGCTAAGCAGTCCTTTAAAGACTCACTGACTTTGTGATTCTTAATTGGTGAATTTCCCCTCACATTGAAGCTAGAAAAAAGGCCTGCATTGAACTTCTTATGGACAGAAGGCTTTTTCTCTGTAAATGAAATCTTTGCTTCTGAGCTGTTCATTGATGCTTGCTCCTGTCACATTTCATATTTTTCTCCTGTGAGATAATAGTGGTGTTTCAATTTCAGTACTGTAAACAGAGGATTATGACTGCAGACAGGGATTGCTGTGCTGGAGATGATAAAAGAATAGCCTTAAAGTGCTGAAGAGACATTTAAAAAATATAAGTTATGGAGAGTGTCAGTAAACAGAAGGCTTCTGATGAGGTATTGCCTCAGTCTTCATCATTTATACTCCACTGTTGCCAGCTCATAAATCCCACAAAACTGCAGAATTCCAGTCATGTCCTAAATTGGGAATGACCTTGTTTCCTTTGGTCATAAAATGCAACTGTAAAAGAATGACTGTAATGTGACTTGATGTGCATTGTTATGGTTTTTTTAGAATACATTTTCATCTTCATTTGGAAGATGAAACGTGAAATTTTTCTGTGGGATAAGTCATTGATTGGTTTGATGTCAGAACTGCTTACCGAGCTGTAACAGCTTTGTTCTCTTCCACTGTCACAGCCTGTAGTATCAAACACTGCTCTGTATGGCTGCAAAGCAGCACAAAGCTCAGCCATTTCCCACCAGCTCCTCAGCTGCTGCTGTCATGGTCTGTAGTAGCTGAAAAACCACCCAGTATCAGTCCAAGACCACAACTTCCCAACTCAGAGAACAGGGTTCAATGCCTCTTTTAGAGACACAAGGAGGGGGAAAGGATAGCACATGACAGGATGAAGAATCACAAGTGTTGAAATTATTAACCCTTAATTATCACCATGCATCACAAACTTACATTGTGAACATAGTTGTTTAGACTGTCTCTCCAGTTTTCTCTTTCCTTTTCCACAAGTTTGAAAAAATACCTACATTTATGTCAGTGTTTACATTGGCTCACAATTTTCTGTGCTAGTTTTACGAGAACTTTCAATGTACACCCCTCTCTTGTAAAAGAATGGGGCCTCTCCTAATAGTTGCTAACTCATGCCCGTATGGATTTTTCTGAGCATTGTGCTGATACTAAAAGTCTACAGAGTGGTGTGGCAATCACACCTGAGTCAAATCCCTGGTAGAAATGGAGGAAGGGAAGTCGGAATTCAAATCAATTCTTTCAAAGCAATATAGAGACCTCTGGTTACCCAACACATTTGCTGAGCCTGGGATCCTGGAATATCATGAGCTGTATGAACAACAGTAGCTTTATTTGTCCCTAAAAAGAGGCAACTAAGAATATTAACCAGTTCAGGATTTAGTTAATTCTCAAGGAAGGATCTGACCCCTCACACAGCAGGCAGTGTGCCCGAGGTGACGGAATGACCAGGCTGAGGATGGGCACACTAACATGAGTGCCGCTGGGCCCATGCAAAAATACTATATTTATAAGAAAAGCTGCTTTGAATTGCCTTTTAGGCATCTTTCTTTTGCTATATTCAAGTGACAGGGTAGGAGCAAAGAGGCAGTAATCCCTAATAGCTCACCACAAAGTATGTCTCAGTTTTTTTCAGAGCCATTTTTCCCCATCTCTTCCTTCCTGCAACTTTCTTTTCCTTCCTCCTATGAGTTTTACGAAGTTATTGTAAACTTATCATATTCAGAGTTGCCTTTACAATCTTGCTATTCACCTATATGCAGAAATCTCAATCATCCATATCAAAACTTAGAAAATTGGCATTTTATCATTTCAGAGAAATGGTAGCCAAGATTAAACCACACATTATTTAGTTTTTATTTATTTATACAAGCCACTATTACTGCTTGAGAGATAAGAACACTGATCTTCAGAAGATTTGGGACACATTTATGGGGTTTTTTTATATTTATATTTGGCATTGTTTGTTGCTGTGCATTACAGAAGTGCATTTCCCACTTTACTAACTTCAGACAACAGCACCAATTAAATAAATTCTCTTTTTGCGCAAAGGGGGCTGAGAACAGAGCTTTGGACCTTCAAATTTGACACTCGAATTCCTCATCCATGAGAAGCTGCAGTTGCTAATCGCATTCTGGCCCTCAGCAGCCCTATGGAGTGCAGCACCCATTCCTTACAAGGATGGATTTAACTCAACCCCTCAGGGTCACACATCAGTTTAAATGATTTCAGTAAAAAAAAAAAAAGTAGGATAAAGGGGAAGATTAATAAAAATGAGCAATTGAATCCCTTAAAGTGAAATATTATTTAAAACTTTTATTTCTGTTCTGTAAAACATAAATAGGAAATTTAAAAGGCAGCTAGAAAAAAACAGTATGTCATAACTTCAGTAAGGTTTATGGGATACTTTCTGGTTTTTTTTCTTTTCAATTTTGATTCTTCCCAAATAAATACCTTCAGTTCTTCTCAGCATTATTCAATTCAGAAACTTCCAGAATTGTTACAGCCTTAGAAAACAGCAAGTGCTTGCTTTCTATACCCTTGTTTAAACGTAAAAGTATTTTACAGCATCTTTGACTGGGATCATGCTTTGTGGCATATCCATACCCTGTTTTACCCACTACTGAAATGCAGCATTTTTACAGAGCTGAAACACAGCACCTGGCTCATTGTATTCAAAGCACTGCACAGCATTTAGAACAGGTTAAGGATCCAGCTGAAACTGCAAGAAGCATTTTGCTAGACAGAACAGAGCTAACTACTGGAATTCAGCCACATCATTCAGATTAACACCTCTGTCTTGCAGACAAGATTGCCCACAGAATTTTCTCAATATTCACTTACACTACTTGTAAGCTTTCATCCCTGTTTGAAAGTAAACTAGGCCTTCCAGAGTGGTGTCAAGAAGCAGTGTACATTAAAAATGGATTTGCTTGCAATGAGACACATTCACAAAATCTTGTTATTCGAAGATTTTGCAGGAAACGTGTGGTGCTTTCTGAACAGAAATGTAATTTTTTTTCTTGGTCTTTCTGCCCAAAGAAAAAGATATTTATATCTCAGGAGGGAAATGTTGTTAATGCCACCGTTGTTATAAAATCCAAACAGGAAGATGCTGCAACCTTTAAATGCCATTATCAGTGCCATGCTCATTAAACTTATAAACATTTGGTTAGTACCTACGTGTACTGTAGCCTGTGGGGTGCCAGACCACTGGGAGTAAGCTCGAGTTTAGACTTCTGAAGAATTTTTCCCTATTTCATCTCTACAGAGACTGCAACAGGGATATGTTAGAAAAGGGTTTCGGCATGATGAGACCTGCCAAAAGAATGTATGGAAACATGGTGGGATGAAAGGCAGTCAGCAGGAAAACTCTCCCCACCCCGCTTTTTCATTAGTCAATCTTGACAATTACCTGCATTGGGAAATATGTGAGAATACAGCCAAGTGTTTCTGTAACGCAAAGCTGTAAATTTACAAAGAACAAAGATTGCTTGTCAGAATGCAGCAGAAATCAAACAGCACATGGTTCCTTTGCTCTCAGTTCCAAAGACAGCATTTGGCTAAATGCAAATACAGCCATGCTGCTAAATAAAAAGGAGATGAGCTGATTTCTGGGCTCTGAGGGACAGCTCTTTTCCACACAGAACTACTCTTTCCCTCTTGAAATGCTGCATCCATGTCCAAACCATCTAACTGAATCATGTCCAGGCATAAAAGGAAAAGGTGATTAGGGTGTGTGGTACCAACAAACACTATGGTTTGCTATGGGCCAGCATTCAAGCCCATACCCCAACTCCATTGTATTTATAAGTGCAGACGTACCCCACTAAGTCTTTTCCCAAAGATAAAATTCCTCTTTGACAGGCAATTTTATTCTGCAAACCCTCTCCACTTTCTTCATTTCTGTCATCTTCTCATTTGCGAAGACTCAAGAAGATTTTAAAAAGGCACTGAACAAATTTACCTGTATCTATTAGATGTGACAGTCCACAGGCAAGCTCCAGTTTAGGGGTCTGTAAGTGCTGACTGCAAAGCTGCAAGCTTGCATTAACCAGAGGAAGGGCCAGTTATACTGCTCATTCTCACTGAGTCTAAATGCACTTTGGCTCTAAGTAGCTTAGGTCTCTGTTTTCTAACATCTAGTTGCATTCGGAGCCAGCTGAAACCACTTATTTTATTAAATTACTACAGAATTTACCGATTTTCATGGCTCCAGCTCTCTCCAGGATTATATATGATCAAACTTCATGGGGTATTTCAGTTTTAGCTCCTTTAATTTCTTAAAATTTACTCTCAGTGAAAGCCAGCTCACCTACCTCACCCAGCCCCAACAGAATAATATGTATTTTGATGATGGAAAACAAAAATTGTACATTAAGCCTGAGAATTGCTCCAGGAGGAATTCTGTATAAATTCTCATATCCAATCCAGTTTTCAAAGGAAGGCAAAACTGCAACAAATTCCAGACCCAGAACCGTCCAACATTGCACCCTGCCATTCTGTGGATGCCCAGAGCAAGATAAGGGATCCCAGAATCCTCTAAAAACATGCAGATTTCCAGCCTCTGTTAAAGGAAAAAGTACTGTCTGCACAATCTTTAGTCATTATCTACTAAATAGATGTCTCCATATATTTTAGAAAATATGCTCTTTCTCCCATTAGATCCACCATCATATCACACATTTGAGGGAAAAGCTTATGAGATTTTATTGAGTACCTGATATAAATGTTATTGAAAATTAAAATGGCAGGAGATCAACAGAAGAAGCTTTTCTTTTCATTTCACTTAGTCCTTCCCCACTCATTTGTTTTTCCCAGCTGTTTCAATTAACTGCAGACTTTCCTAAAGCAGACTGCCCATCCTGCTTCCTGTTTCAGTCAATTCTCATAATGAACTAATTCTTCTGTGGAGACATTAGTTTGTAATTCTGTACACTTGGGACTTGCTAACAGCCGAACACAAGAGAACAGGTGTGAAAAAAACACGAAAATGTTCTCTAATGTCTTCATTCAAAAGAAGCTCCCTGAAGCCTGAAAAATGAACAAGCAGGTAGCTAGGACCACTGCAGAAAGAAGGTCGCCTCAAGAGCATGGGTAGAGAAGCATGTAATGGACAACAGACTAAAAATCCCTTGCACAGTACTTCTCTAAGTGGAGACACCTGACTGCAGAATGTCACTGTAAATGCACTGTTGAGCTGTGGAAAGAGATTTTCTAGAAAGGGCACATGCCTCTCAAACTGCCCTTACAAAGAACCTGGATATTGCTACTCACAAGTAGCACTGCAAAGCCACAGGGTTTTGTTGAACAAAAACAGAGTAAGATGAAGAAGGCACAGTTCCCTAAATTCAGAGAACTGCAGTTGAACTGATAGCACAAATTTGTGCTTTCTCAGTCCATCTGCAGCTCTATGAATGTTAATTGACATTCCAGTTCTGAGAACTTTGCTTTGTGCATGCATTAGCCTAATGTGAATAAATAATCATGCTCAGGAACATGACTAATGACTAATGTACTGCCATTTTTTAAACCAATGTACTACTGAGCACAAGAATATATCACATGAAGATAAAGAACTATGTACACTGTAGAACAGCACTGCAATGAGGGAAGCTTTGGCTTTTCTTCTTGAGCTTACTTTCTAAACCTAACCTGTCAAACTACAAACTTACTGACATTTAAGGTTCCTGATTTTGCTCTGCTTCAAAGGAATCTAGTTAAGCCAGCTGAGCCATAACTGTGCAATCACTTCTACATAAAATGCAAGGTTTCAGGTATTTACATGAGAACATTTACCCATGAACACAATTTTGAATTGTAGGAATTATTTAAGGTAGCATTGTTTTTTACCTATATTAAATAAGCTGACATCAGGGTTAAATGACTGCTACTGAACTTCACCATTTCCTCTTTCTTACAATCAATATTTTCCTCTGGCCAGGAGGTAATTTTGGGGTGGGTGGCTGGGTATATTTTCACATGTTGTTGGCTCGGGACGTTTGCTCTGTTGCTATTCCTAATACTGATGTTAATTAATTTTTACAGTACAGAGATCCTACTACCTCAGTTGTAATAAGATAATGATGGGATGTATTCTCATTTTCAGTAGACTTAATCCCTATCAAAATGCAATAGGATCTCAAAGTGAAAGTAAATATCAGAGACTGGAAGAGCCTTCAGACTTCTTATTAAATAAGGGTCTTATATAATACCTTTAATAACCCTAGTCATTTGTAATATATTAATTGAATATTACAGGACTAGCATACAATGACATTAACTACATTGGAATTGCTGCAGATTGACAGACTTTTGTGTGAGATCAAAATATGACATCTGAAGTTATTCTGTGTAGATGCTTCAGCTTTTACTGACTTTAGAAGAAGTTAACTAAAAGAGGAAGTTACATACCAGCAGAAATCTAGGGTAATAAAGAATATTGTTTTGATTTTAGAATTGCTGTTGCATTCTAGCTTTTGTTCAGAAAAATAATTTGTAGCAGTTAATTGTCGCAATGACAGACATGGCCCGGGGAGGAAGGAGAGAACCGAACTCAGGAGTGACTAGAGAGAAATGCCCATCTTTATTTACATATAGTAGAGTTTTATACTCGGAGTTACAGGAAAGCCATTGGATCTTAGCTGACCACCCACCAGGGCTATTGGCTAGATCCTGAAAACACACATTTGCTAAACAGACCTTGGTCCTGCAATAACAGCGTCCAAAAACATCTCACAGGTGCAAGATAGGCAAGTTATTTACAAAAGCCCGCTAGCTGTTTTGCAGCTAGTTCCGTGAGAAAGTAAGAATGCTCACGGACACAGGCAGACACTGAAAAATCTCTCTGCCACCAAGCTTTCAGCATCCACAGTTAATCATAAAGTAGAAATGTGAAATTGCAGCTTTAAAAAAAAACAGAAAATGCAGAGCTGAAATGAAACACAGATCATAAAGTTTTGTTTCTATTTCCTAGCAAAATGAGAATAACTCTTCAGTTATTCTGTGGCTTCAAGTATGGTCTTTGTATATGCGACCTCAGATGTAGTAGAAAAATTTTCTACTCTTTGCTTGCGATTTTTTAATTTACCCAATTGTTTTTGGTAAAGTACAGCTGAAATTATTTTTCAATTTTATTTCCTTAACAAAAAGGAGGTTTGGACACTTACACGGTTCTGGTAAAAACACAAACAAAATATAGTTCCAGTGAGTATTTCCACTGCTCAGGAAAGAAACCTGTGTTCCTGTGTGCATCTTCTCTAGCCATAGTGCTGTGAAGCAATACTTGACCAATGGGTGCACAAAATGGGAAAGGTCAGACCCATGGAATATTGACAATTCCAGAGAGCGCTTGCTGTCCCTGTCTGTGGAAGCACACCCGGGGCTGGCGTTACGTTTGCAGCAGCCCAGGATGCAGTGGCCGCGTGTTTGCAGCCCTAGAAGAAGGGGTTTTCAGCTTCCCAGGCTGAGCCTCACTCCTGCAGCCCTGGGCTCCCAGACACCTGTACGAGCTGCCCTCGTCCCTGCACTGCAGCACAAAGGGGCTTTAAAGCCCCCATGCAGCTACAGCAGATCTGGCTTCAGCACCATGGCAATGCCAACATTCTGGTAGTGTTAAATTACATAACCAGCCAAGAGGACTAGAGGATCACCTCCTGCTGAGTGCTTTAAAGATGGATCCAGCAGCAATACTGGGAATTACATAGCAGCAAGCTTTCTCTTTCGCAGTTAAACCAGTTGGAAGAAAATAAAGTGCTAAACTACATTAATGAATATTCTATCGCAAGAACCCAGCAGCATGTCATCTGTTAGGAATAATCATAATAACCCAACAAACAGCGTTCTTTCCAGGTGTTGACAATACCCTGGATGAAGGATAACCAGCAGTAATTATTAATCTGGGCATCAGAAAAGTCTTTTATTGCCTTTCAAATGTATTTTTTCCAGTGTTAAAATTCAGGAGGAGACCAATTACATTTTTCTGTTAAATAGAAAATGTTGAAGAGAAGAAAACCGAAAATGTTAAAAGCTGCAATTCAATGTGGTAAAACAAAATTCTATCATTACATTGAGGAAATGTCTTGGAACTGAGGGAATTAGTGTGCTTATTAAACTTCTGAAAGAGGACAGGAACAAAAAAAGATTATTAAACTGATGAATTAGAATCTTTTTTGTATTAAGTCGAGAGAGGGTGCTGAGACTTCAGAAGAACCTAAAGAACTGGAAAACTATCCAACATTATCAAATGTTACCTAATCCTTATTGGAAGTAATCAGTGGAGGTCCTTGGGAAATTGACACATTGCCAATGAAATGTGACAGTTCAGCAAAAAGCCTCAGTCTTTATGTCAGTCTGGACAGTTCAGTGTGCACACATGTTCAGGGGACAGCCTTGAGCCCCTCTCCACAGAAGCACTAACTCTGGGAAAGGCTCAAATGCCTCCCCCCACTAAGCCCTTCATCAGGCCAAGGTAAAGGCCTGGCTCACCTCTCAGTCTCAAAATCACCATACCAACCATGGGCCACAGGGACTCTCTACAGAGAAGTGTACATAATGACCACCATCAGGCAATCTAAGGTTATATGAACTTTATCTTCTGAAACACAGAAAATACTCTGAGTAAAATAGCTGTGATTACACAGCATTTCTCAAATTTGCAATCTTTGCACAATTTCTAGCAACTATGTTTTTCGCAAAAGACATCATTCAATTGTGGAACTCCATGCAGGCAAATGTTGTGCCTCCTGAAAGTACAGATGACTTTAAAAATTGCTTGATAAATTCAGAGGAAAGCATCATGAACACAGAGTTGCAACTTCTGGCCCAGTAAGTACCAGTTTGCTGGAAGGTTACACCAAGGAAAGCATTACTGTGCATCGGTTCTGTTCTTGCACTCTGCTTTTAAGCACCCACAGCTGACCATTATAGACAAAGGAGCTCCATGGATCAGGGAGACTGATCCAGTGCAGCTTTTTTTCACTGGGATACTTTTCTTGTAAACCAGCAAAAAAATCATGTTTTCTTCTTCAGACATCAGCAACTATCAGTTAATAGTTTAAAAGCAATTCTAGTTCTCTGGAGAAACAGCCCTTGTGTGTTAGTTTGTTCCAGGACTTTCAGACAAACTATGTGAAATAAGTCTAAAAGCAGGAAAACTAGTGTGTGCATTCAGTATGCTACAGGTAAATAAAACTAAAATATGGTTACTATTTAATTATTGCTTTCGTATTTAGGTCTTTCACTGCAATGTTTATATATACAGAGAAACTAGCAAAAAGCTTATCATTCTGTGCAGAAGCTTTACATAAGCAAACTCATATTCTTCCACTGTATTCAAATATCTCTACGGTGAATTAGTTTTTTGAGTATTTGAAACATTTCACAGCTCACCTTACTGTGTAACTACCACAAGATATTTAATACTTGGATACACAGATCTTCTATTTTCCATTGCTGGGAGACTCCATAAGTTTATATAATAGCTCTCAAAGGGTTTTTCAATTTCTTTTTAAAAAAATAAGTTTACATGTGTCTTCCTTAAACTGCAGAGATTTATGGAAGTAATTCTGAAGGGATATTGGAAGAGAAATGTCTAGCCTGAATTGGTGTACAAGCTCTGAGAATCTTAAAAACTGTTTGCAGGGTTACAGTAGTTTTAATAAATATATCCATCATGACACACACCTATAAAAATACATCCCTTCAGTTTCAGTGCATGCAGGGTTCCTTCATACAACTGCCAAAACTCCTTAAGAAAAAATAATTTGCTTTTTTGAAGCTAATTCAGAAACTAAGTCCATAACTGCCCTGAGGAAAATGCAGTAGCCTGTCTCTCAGCAAACTTTATGCAAGTTTTCCCTTAAATAATTGCCATTAGAAGTTCCTCGCTCAGCACTTCTTTTACAAATAATTCTTGAAAAGTAAAACTGCCCCTATGGCACAATGATTTCTAGACTGTTTTTTCTGCCTTTCTTTCCCCACCTACACTCAATATATGAGTAAGATAAATTGCTACAGAACCTGCAGCTCATTCTACAGCACTAGGGAACAGTAGATTTAACAGCAGAGCCAAAAGAAGTCTCAAAATGTGCGATCCCCAGTTTATCTTCTGTTCGCATCCAAGCACCAATGGAGACGTACTGAGCCTGCCAGCCCTGGAAGTAATGCAATAACTCTTGGTACAAAAACTTGTAAACTAACAAGAGCACTGAGAAATGCGACTCTTCACTGCCTCAGCGTTCTTTTATGAACAATAAAGATCTTAATAACAAGCTGTGCAAATAATAAAGTCACTGATGTTTCTAATTTATGAGATCAGCAAATCACAGGAGGTCCAGAAAGGTTTCTGGTGCTTTGATGAGCAGGCTGACAGTTCTGCCCCTTCCCCATGGACAAGTACAGGACCATGTTTACAAACTGACTTGAGCAAATTTCTGCCAAAGCACTGATGAGGAGTGGGGGGTTATTTGTGCTCAGGCTTTTGCATTTCAGACAGGAACACGCTGCTCTGCCAGGACCGAACTAATTAAGGGCTAATTGACTGTCTAGCACCTATAAAGAGATAATTCACCCATGCTATCTCCCACTGGAAACTGCAATGACTATTAGCATAGAAAGGATTGTTTATTTAGTGGTCAGCATAAGACAGTCATAAGTATTTGTCAGTAAGAGCAGAAAGAGGGCAAACGAGGATATGAACGTTTTTAATGGATGATTAAATCTGGGTAGCTTGATCTCCTTTCATGCTGTGGATGTTGTGTGCTGCAGTCACGCCTCTCACTGCCAGCCTGCACTGGGATGATAATCACTCACTATGAAAACTCATTAGCTCACAGCAATGAGTCCTCCACTGCTGAAGCTTGGTGCTGTTCTTAGTACCATGGCAATGATCTCTAACTGGATGTCCCAAACTCTCCCTTCTCTGGTAGGACTAAACACCACCAGAATAACCACTTCAGATACTCTAGTAAGTAGCTGTTATATGTTGCAATCCATCTTAATGCTGAATTAGTATTTAAGTGCCAGCAAAAGCTTTAGTTTGTTGCCTCTTTGTAAATCTCTTTTTAAGCTACTAATCTTCCTATCATCTCTTAATGCATGCTTCTTTTTGGGCATCATAAAACGGCACACTGGTGAGCATGTTGTGGTCTTACTATGAAAGGGAAGATTTCAGAATAGTGTCCTTAAATATGTAAGAACAAATGCCTTCATCTTGAGCATGAAATGCTAAAAAGAGTACAGCAATGTCTTTTCGTTTGTCTAGACTGTTCTTCCTATCTTTATTTCTCCAGAAAAATGCATGGCATTGTTTAAAAAAATATATCTAGCAGTAGCTTTCTTTTTGAAAATTGGATAATGTTACATAGTATCTATTCACTACAATATGCAAAGGGTCTGATTCCTTCCTATTTTTCTTTATTGGAATACAGTTAAACAAATAAATAGGTGTTAGAAACTAAATAAAATTGGTACTAGGACGTTGGATACCAGAATTTTAGAAAGGCTGATAATGGGAATAATACAAATGACAGAAATATCACTTTGTATCATTGATGCTCATGTACAGCAGCCTCAGTTAATGAAAACCTACAGGAAAGCTCTGAATAGCTATGAACTCATGAGAAGCCTAAAAAGTCAAGTAACACTTTAATTGGATGAGAGGGAACAGTATCCTGGTATTCATAAATTAAATTAGAACATAATTTTTCTAAATGCTTAGTAAAACACTCTTGTCTATGTTTCTTTTTGTGTAACTGCAATCAGATGTTTACATAATAGTAGGTTATGTAAAATATAAATTTAACTGTTTGTATAGTAGTTCACAATTCTCAGAGCTCAGAATTTTTGTAACTTATAATTATGTATTTACTAACCAACGTGTAATAATTGAATATATGCATGCAGGAAAAATACTACTGCAGAAAATCACTGTATTTAGTCTTTAACTATTACTACTTCAAAATTAATTATGTTGTAAGAAAAATTATGTTGTCTTTTAGAGCAGCAAGATGAGAATACAAGGGAAAGCTCTATTTTATTTTCCTTAAATGTAACTTCGTCTCACTGAGTTACAGTATGTTGCTAGTTCTTGTGGCTGTATATTAGAAGTTCCCTATCACATTTACATCCAAGTTTAAAGTTGCAACTCAGTAACTACAAGATGCACACTAGTTATTATAATATACATATATTTATACACATATATAAATATATATGTGTTTATACTGATGTGTTCAGATTCCAAGTAGTACAAAACTGTCATGCTCCCCTTGGCTACAACAGGGCACTGCTGATAAAAATGCCTTCTAAGTATTATTTCAAGAATGCTCTTTTCACTCGTTGAGTTGAGCTATATGCATATTTTTTGTTTTGATAAGGGTAGCAGGAGTGCCAGTAGAGCTGTGAAAATGATCATAAAAACTTGATTATCTGAGCTTGGCAACATCTGCCAAATAAAAAAAAACAACATGAATTTCAGTCATGTAGGGTTCTTTTTGCACAAAACCAAGCACCACAAATCTGATACCTTTCTCAAAACTTTAGATGTTGATTGAAAGACTTTATGCCCCATGTGCTCAGTGATACCGGGGTCGTCACTGATTTTTAGTTGCCATCCAGAGTTTCCCACTGGCACCTTCTCCACTGAGCTCTGCAGCACGAGCACTTCTCTAGAATTCCTCTCATAGCACATACACAGCTCATAAATCGTGTATACTGTGCAAGGTAAAAAAAGAACAAAACCTCCCAATTTCCTCCCTTCAGCTGGAAGAATTGTACAAGGATGTGGGGTCAGGTAAAGGGCCTCCTCCTTTGAGCTCTGTTTCAGTACCAGGGTTGAAATTGCAAGACAAACCAGAAAATACTGTTTATGTTTAAGCAAACATCTTAAGTAAGGTACTGCCATTTGACCTGTCACTATAGTGACAACAGAGGCAGCTGTAACAGTTTTATCAGAATATATAAAACTGCAAGGGAAAAAAATAAATCTTTTAGACGTAAAATAAGTCTGTAATACAGCAGCCTGTGTAATACATGCCAGTGGTTAATATTGGGCTTTATAGAGACTCTTCTGTTTTCCCCAGATTTTCAAGAACCAGCATAATTTATTATTATTGGTTTCCGCTTGTTATTTCTTTTCTTGCTTGTTTGCTAAGGCCTGTCAGCAGTAAGCCTGCATTTGAAGAGTTGATGCAGTGGCTTCTGTAAGGTTTTGATGCCTTCTAGCTCTTTCTCTGCACAGTAATTCCTGCTTGAAGTAGGGATTAAATATCAAACTAAAACAATAACATAAAAATAAAGCAAAGTCATCTTTGTACGCATGCATGTTTTTCTCTGCCATCACTCACATTACCCATCCTAATTAATGAAGGGAGCCTAAAACTCCAAATACAGGGAATCACAGAATAATTCATAGAACTGTAGCCTAAATTTTGGTAGTATGTGGGTGCTTATTTATTCACAGACAGTTGATAACCATGCTCTTGATTAACCAGTCTCTCACTGTGAGAAATATTTTCCCAAATAAAAGTTGCCTTTTTTAATCAGATGTATTTTAGACACCATAAGAAAATACTTGCTAAGTTAATAATTAAAGTGTTTTTTATTTCCTTAGATAAAGCCTAGAGACACTTTCTGGCATAAGTACCTGTGATAACACAGGCAGGATAAATACAGCTTTACTATGGACTGCATGATCCTGGTGTCTCATACATTGTCCACTGCAGAAAACATACTTCAATCCAGTGAGAACAGCTGCCCCTAATCTAAATGCAGCAGGCACAAGGCTCAAATATAATCATTTTTCATAAGCTTATATTAATTATTAAAGGAATTATAATCAGAAGCTCTGGGTTCCTGAACATGTTCCTGAACTTCCACGAAAGATTCCGTTTCCTTGCTGTTGCATGACCACAGTGTTCGGCCATAAGTTCTACAGATAAACATGGAAACTGCTGGGGTAAACAGAGCTTACACTTTTCAAGGGTTACAGCCTTGTAGGCTTCACTTGTTCAAGCTTGCAGTTTTAGTAGCTTCTCAAAACCAATTTAAATTATCTCTGCAGATGTAATTTTGTTTAGTTTTTATTGTTCTCCATGTCTTAAGCTAAATTCCCTTTGCCCTAAAAGTTGAGGTGCAGAGAACACCATAGAAGCAGTATAATTTAGCTCTGAACACTGGTTGTGCCTTTCTGGCAAAACCTAAGGCAAGATCATCTTTCTACTGTCGAGAGAGAGAAAATGGGCAAGGTTGGAAGGGACCACAGTGGGTCCTCTGGTCCAACCTCCCTGCTCAAAGTGATCCTAGAGCACGTGGCACAGGATTGCGTCCAGACAATTCTGGAATATCTCCAGTGGGGGAGACTCCACACCCTCTCTGGGCAATCTGTTCCAGTGCTCAGTCATTGCACAGTAAAGAGGTTCATCCTCACGTTCAGGCGGAACTCCCTGTGCATCAGTTCCTGCCCATTGCCTCTTGTCCTATTGCTAAGCACCATTCCTGCAGCCTGGTCCATCCTCTGACCCTTCCCTGCAGACACTGACAGACACTGATGAGGTCCCCTCTCAGTCATCTCTTCTCAAAGCTCAACAGGCCAAGCTCCCTCAACCCTTCAAGTCATCTACATTACAGCACTTTGTTTTTCCTTGCAAAACATGGTAACAACACAATTTTGATTTTTCTGTTAACTCTGCAGTAGAAGGTCTCTGCCATCTTCAATGACTTTTTCAGAGGAGTCACCATTGTGAAAAGCCTGTGCTCTTTTTTTATCTCCGTCCACAGAGATACTGGCACCTCTTCAGAGGTGAGGAACTCTGCAACTCCTGCACTAAGCTGCCAGGAAAGCATCAATATCAAAGTTTCCCAGTTTAATCACTTTCTCTGCTGGCACTGAGTACAATTTTATAATATAAATAGCAACTGATTCCAACAGTGTCCAGACCAAAATTACTTCAATGATATCCATTAGCATCTGTACTATGAAATTCATCACTCAGTACAATATGAGGAAAGAGTAAAGCACAATATTAACTTTACAGTTTAAAGAGAAAGTTTTAAAGCTGCTTCTTATATCTATTAAGTTCCATCACCTGAATCCTTTCAATCATCTCATTATATTGTTCTTTCTCATTCCTACGCTATTTCTGTACATCCCATTAAAGAGATATGGAGTCCCACACAAACATTAAATGCAGCTTGGTGTTACCCTGCTCTGCAAACAAATGTGATTTTTGATTTTTTTTTTTTGCCTTTCTTTCTCTGTCATGGTTGCTGTAAAAAAGAACAGGTCAGGAATTTCCAGATTTCTGCTGTCCCAGTGAAGGACATGCAGTGTCTTAATCACCCCGTGCCTTGCTTGCCCTGAGCCCCATTCCCCTGGCCTGACCAGACACTTTTCCATCCCGCCCTGAGCAAGCCCCTGTTCCCTTGGCTAAGCACAGTGGAAGCCTGTGGAGAGCAGTTCCTGTGAGGTGCAGCTTCAAGAGCAAACCTGTCCCCCACATCCGAACTGCTGCTGAGCCGATTCCCACCCGTGAGTCACACACTGCGCTCTCCCTGGGCTCATCTATTTGTTCTTTCCTGTCTTTGTTGTTTCCATTAGTCAAAAGTAAAAGTCGTGCAGGCTGAAAGGACATGTTTGTTTCCTGCTGATGGAAAACTGCAACATCCCTTTGCAAAGAATTAAATCACCTGGTTTGTGCTGAATCACAAGCAGAATACTGTTCTCATCCACCCTGGAAACTGTGTGTGCTAAACTCTTCTAGAGAACTATTGCAAAGGTGTGAGATATGGCAAAACTGGGAAACTACCAAACTAATTAGTTAAGGGTAATAATTGTTCACTAGTAGGAAACCCATTGCAGACATGTACTGCAAAAATAAAAATAATCTGCTGTACCGTTTTTTTTCAAACAATAAGAAATCATTTCAGTTCCTTTGATTATTATTATTTTGTTGTTGCAGACTCAGATTAGCCCCAAGGAAGGGTGGCAAGTTTATAGTTCAGCCCAGGATCCTGATGGCCGTTGCATTTGCACTGTTGTTGCTCCTGAACAAAACCTATGTTCAAGAGATGCCAAAAGCAGGCAACTCAGACAACTACTAGAGAAGGTAAGTCTTCCAAAAAAATTCCTCCTCTTGATCATGAAACTTCCCATGGAAATCTACTGCTTTCCCTCTAATATGTAATGAACTACTGAAGAGTTACCTGATAGGTGTATCTCCTACCTGTGTTCTCACCTCTGATTGTTATTTGTCTGTTGTCCTTACATCGCACCTTTCCCAACCCAAGTTGCATCTTTTCTCTTTTTCACTCCTCCCGAATTCTTTCTTACGCACAACAGGACAGATTTTTCTGTGTAGAACCAGTTACAAATCCCACCTCAAACTAGCTCGGTGCTGTGGGATTTAAACTACAGCTTCAAGCATATGAGACTGCTGAAGGTCGTTTCTTGTCTCTTATCAAAAAATAATGAGAGACACAACAGCATCCTGAAAGCAAACTGTGCAGAGGATAAACAGTTCTAATTTTTTCATTGTTTCTTTCCTCAAGTTTACTTCTTCATTTTCTGGTGGTGCAAATTTTCCCCAACAGCCCAATTCTTAATTCCAGTATTTTCCACTATTGCACATAGAGTGAAACCAATGAAGTCTTGTTTTGCATCAACAGGAAAAATGCCAAAACGATGAAAACACAAACATTCTGCATTCCCTGTGTAAGTAACCAAGGTTATAGTTACTGTATCACAGCCAGGGGTACAGAACCTGAGGCCTGGTGGAGCGTTTGAACAGCAGCAAAAATCAACATAAAATGTAGACTTTAAAACACATCCTTAGTGCACAATTTTTAGTATTTTTCTAGCTGTAGACAAATCATTCCAATGCTAATATCCAGATTCCCACAGGTTTTTGTTCCCTGTGCCTCCATGAGCTTCAGAAGGAGCTGACTTTCAAGTTGTGACAGAGCCCGTAACATGAGATGCATGGAGAGGACATTGATGGACCAGCAGAGAGAAAAGGAGCTGCCTCCCCTCATGCTGTCTGTTTACTTAAGAGAGGAAGACTTCAGATTTCGCTCCAGCATATTCCCCAAATACTAAAATATTACTGCAAAAAAAAAAATCAATTTCTTTTGAGGTGGGGGCTGGAGGGCTGTGTTAAGGTCACAACATAGCTTTTGAGCTGCCACAGAAATGAAGCTAAATCATCAACCTCTAAAAGCTATTTTCTTATGATTAGGACTGTGGCAATCATGAATATGTGATGTTGTATTATGACTTCACTGAGTCCATGCAGTCCTTTAATTAGAGTCTCTGTATGAATGTGTTTTCTGCCAAATGGAAATGTTCAAAGTTCTTCCCGCACACGAAGGACTTTATTGCTTTCAAGAATTAGATAGCAAAAAAAAAAAAAGACTCTGCTTTTTTCATTAAAAATCCTTTCTCAGAACTATTAATGTCAACCGTGCAATAATATATACTATTTTTAAGAGTAATTTCTAAATCCACACATTCTTTAGATCATAATGAGTTAGTTCCAAACATGAATATCCATTCAAACATTTCAAATTCTTGCAAACCACAGGAGTACCACTGGGTTTGTCCTTTCTTAGGAAGGTACAATATTTTCTGTTTGAGCCAAAACTTCAATAAGGCGCCTAATACATTTACAGCAGTCTAGTTTTCTCATGTTTTGGGAAAACAAAAAACTTACTGAAATAAAATAACTGCACTTGGAAAATGGGTCATTTTTATGGCTGGCAGAAGCATTGCTTTCATAACAGAAACTTTTAGAAGTATGTGTCATTTACACAGGATTACAGTTGCTGTTACCTCGCTGTGGAAAAGTCCTCACTTATGGCTACAAAGTCACTTGCTCTACAAATGTTACCAAAATATTCACTACTTTTCATCTGAAAAAAAAAAAAAATTGTGGTTTTCTACTGGTGAGGCAATTGGATAAAATTTCTAACTTTACATTTACTTACAGGATTATGAGCAAACACCTCTGTGGTGATTGACACACCCCAGCTTATCTCTGGGTAGTCTTGTGTATGCCTTATATTGAATGATTCTATAAATGCCTACAAACAATGGAAGTCTTGCACTTCACACTGACCAAAATCTCCGAATTTCAGTCCTGTCACTCCCAAAGTGCCTGGAAGGAAATATGCGCTATATTAGCACCTTCTGAACCAGTCACATCTACTCCAGGTCTCAGAGTAGACTCTATTGTCTGTCAGCCTTTCCTGAGCCCATTGATAATGATGCTTAAAGGATCTGTCTCTTGACCTCTGAGTAATCCAAATAATTTATGGCTTCAAGGTCTTGCCCTGTTCCCCAATATTTGTACTGTCATGCAGTTACAGGATGTAGAACTGTACTGTGATAGAAATGACTCACAACTAATTGACAGAAGTGCATTTCATTGCCTGACATTTAACCAGGAAAAAAAATGTAAAGCAACAAAAAGTGCATTCAGAATGTTCTTCTCTAATAGGTTCAGAATATGTCCCAGTCTATTGAAGTTTTAAATCTACGGACACAGAGGGATTTCCAGTATGTTCTAAAGATGGAAACGCAAATGAAAGGGCTGAAGGCCAAGTTTCGGCAAATTGAAGATGATCGGAAGACATTAATGACTAAGCACTTTCAAGTAGGTTCAATTTTAACAGTAACTTTCAAACCTGCTGGAAACAATGTAGTGAGTAGCAATGCATGGACTGCTAAGGTCTCAGCTTGAAATGCTCCTACAAGAGCGCCATTAAAAAGAAAAGCATAATAAATCTTCCTTTATGATGATAATCTTTTGCTCTGTTTGATTTAATTGTAATGGGGAGGAACTATTAATTATGAAGTCATTAGAGAAATGTCACTATAAACAGATTCCTGTTTTTTCTGTATCAATGTGCATGTCATATTGAGAAATTTATATTCATTCGAGCTCCAATGATAAAGGGGGAGATCCAGTGGAATTTATAACAAACAAGTAGAGTTCTGCACTTGTAGTGTTGCCTGGCATTTACTGCAGTTGAAGGGAAGGAAGGCTATAATAAATCAGTTTATTGTAATTTTTATCCAGTACAATTAAGATCTAATTTCATGTCTGAAGGTCTGCTGTTTTGAATTTGAGATGGGGAGAAGGGCAATCACCCCAAGTCACATCTGTGTGATTAAAAAGAGACTTCCACCGAATTTTAATGAGAACAAAAACCACAAACCAATCCTTTTGTGAGGAAGAAGGGTTACAGATATTACAAGATAGCATTGTGTATTCTGAAAAAGCTACCTGAAGTACTCTTCAGGAAAAAAATTTTTCAAGAGCATATTTAAGTTCTTTAAATATCAAGGCTGATAAATTGATCTTTCAAGACTGTGAGACCACAAAATAGATACTAGAAAATACATTCTAAGGATTACATTATGTTAAACAAATATATATTTTTTGAAGTGTTTCTGAAAGTTCATGTGAAATGAACTTAGTTTTCTAATTGGTGCTAGAATTAAATACCTAAATAATTACATAGCCAAGAGATCTAGGGGGTTCTTTTAGAGACACTGAATATCCAGTGGGTCTTAATAACATCAGGAATTAAGTACACTAATGACCTGACTATCAAGCTTTATAAATTATGTCGTTGTTCTTAGTTTAGATATGTTTGAGCACGTATTTCCAGGATTGTTGGTTAATAGGAAATATCTCCACCTTTTTTGCCTTTTATCCATTATTGCTACAATAACAACACATTTGCATAATGCCATTATATATTTTGTATTCTCAGCTTAGTTTTCCTTGGGGACAAACTATCAAAATTTGAATGTCTGATACACAGTGTCAGAGGTAGCAGAATACTGCAGTAACCTTTTAAATATTCAGTATTTCTATTGGCCAGGCATTTACCTTCAGTTTGACAGTTTGACAGGAGCATAAAACAGAGTTCCAGTCGATCCAGCTATAGAAAAATTTAAAAGGTCAAAACAATACAATATGCTGTTCTGATATGTAGTCTACTAATATTCCAGCATTTTATCTTTCCTGAGACAAAGAAATCATGTTGGATATAACATAACCCTTCATATATCAACTGCCACAAAGTGCCAGAACACATCTACCACCTATCTGTGTTGCAATACAAATCAGTTTTTGTACCAGTCATCACAGCAGCAAGCTCTGGAGTGTCAGCAGAAGCCAAAATTATTTTTTTTTTATCACGAAAATACCAAAATCAATCTTTTATGATTTACTGAAGTGAGATATTCTAAATCTGTGTTTTCATGCTGATCAGACCAAAGGAGTACAAATTTGGTCCAGATCACACTCGAGAATATGGTCAGTCCATACTTCGCTTTATGCCAGGCAGGAGGTACCTGATTGCCACAAAAAGTTACAGCAAGTTTGCTCCAACAATACATCATCTGGTCTAAATCCTACCAGGAATACATCACCTTCACTAATTTAAATGCATGTTATCTTCCTGAGTTTTTACAAGCTTTGCATTTTTTCCCATTATGGCTTACCCATGGTTTTCGGCCATTCACTGCCCCACAGAACTGAAGCCTAAATTCATAATTTCAAAATAAAGTAACAAAAACTGTGGTTTCTGGAGCTATTCTTTCTCTGTCACAGAGCCTACTTCCCTTGTCATCAAGGAAAAAATTACTATTCATTTTAACAGGCATAAAGTAGGTTTAGGTTGAGATTTTAATAAAACCAGCCAAATAAAAACAGTTTTGACTGTAAACAAAAGGCCTTCACTTCTTTGTGTCCATTTTGGTGACTCTGCTACCATAATGTAATTGGAAGACCCCTAGAGAACAGAATCAGAAGTAATACACTCAAATCCATAAATAATGACATACCTGCTACGTTTCAGTAAAGCAGAGTCTTCTGACTACAAGGATTCTTTAGGTTTTCTATGGAATAGTAACAAAAAACAACTTCAAACAATTGGTTTCGATTTAATAAAGCCCCTATTATTAGTGCTTCTAAAAGAATAATTGAGAAATGAAAGATGGGCAACCAATATATGCTACAGGTTATGACAAATTCTCAAAATATGGGTCTCAAAAAAATCTGAGAAATGGGCAGTCTGAGATTTCAATGTGGACCCTTATTTTCTTCAATCAGTGTTTAAGAATAGGATTGGTGATACAACAACTGCACATGACAAAAAAGCCATTGGTGATATTCCAGAAGAGATATCAACTGAGCAAGCTCAAGAGCATTTAGTGATGTAGCCAGTTGACAAGTACAAGTCACAGTTAAGAACCATGGATTTTTACTTCAGAAGAAAAAGTTATGTATCATTGTGGCTGGAACAGGAATAAACTGTTCAACAGACATTGAGACAAGAAAAGAATTTAGGACTTCTAGGGAATGAAATAGAAATTACCAGCTCACCAACTATGTATGACGGCACTGTAAACCAGGTATGATCTTGAACACTACTGTGCATTCAGGACTACTCAACTTCTGATGAAAGACAAACTTAGGAGTGGTTTATATCCTCTAGATGGAAAGTCAGTGGGTTTGGTTCAGATCATTTGAAGGTAACTCTACTTTCAAGAGAGAAACTATTCTCTCATGCATTTAATCTACTGCGTGCTACCATTAAGTCTGAAGTGTCTAAGACTTTCACAGTAGACTAATAATAGATCTGTAACTAAAATAAATCATCATTTTCAAGTTGTTTTAATAATCAGGCATAAATATTATATTAAAGGAAATTAGGGGATTGAACTCCTTTAAACTGCTCTAATGCATATATGATTGCCTTTAACAGGAGCTGAAAGAAAAGATGGATGAGCTCCTGCCACTGATCCCAGTTCTGGAACAGTACAAAACTGATGCCAAGTTGATCACACAGTTCAAGGAGGAAATTAGGAATCTGTCTACTGTGCTCACTGGGATTCAGGAAGAAATTGGTGCTTATGACTACGAGGAACTACACCAGCGTGTAGTCAATTTAGAAACCAGGCTTCGTGACTGCATGAAAAAGCTTAGTAAGTTAAC
This sequence comes from Melanocharis versteri, assembly GCA_013397845.1. Taxonomy (NCBI): domain Eukaryota; kingdom Metazoa; phylum Chordata; class Aves; order Passeriformes; family Melanocharitidae; genus Melanocharis; species Melanocharis versteri. The sequence goes on along the minus strand of VZTG01006664.1, from coordinate 105,132 downwards.
AAGTTCATGGCAAATTTGGTCCCTCAGCTATGCATTTTTAGTTGTCTCTCTTTAGAAAGATTAAGGTTTGGGGGATGGTGGTGTTTGTTTCTCTGATGAAAGACTGTATTATATTCTGATCTGTGCTACCCTAATAAAAGACAAGAGTAACTCAACCTAAGGTCAGTTATACCATTCTAAGTACATGACATAATGTACTGTCCTAGTGTATACAGAAGGAATTAAGATGAAAAGTTATAACAGATGGCAAATTCAAAATCTGAGGTTTAAACCACTTGGAGACTTACAAATATTCTTTCAAAAAAGCTCAGACAAACACTGCTACTAGAGTCATCTTTGGGCTGTCAATGTGAAAAGAAAAAAGTGAAAAGTAGACTGGAATCAGTTTTGAGATGTCCACATCATAACCCTGGCACCTTTCTGTAACACCTGAGAGGCCACTCTGACTGTAATGTCTTTAGCTTATAATATTAGTGTTGATGAGATATTGCATTCTCCAACTCACATTGCAATCTAACTAAGCCTCACATCTAATTGAAGGGAGCAAAGCATGATTTCTGCAGGATGCACAGCAGCAATTCGTTGCTACTGCTGCACCAGGTTTACCTCAGGCCACCTCCATCTTGGCTGCTCCCATGCTGGCTTTGGTTAGAAAAACTCAAACATTGATCATCTCTAAAAGTCAGCACTAGCTCAGTATCAGCTGCCAAAGTTAAGGGCCTGAAGGATCAATATCAAGTGTCAGCCTCAACTTCCATTAGGGACAGGTAACCTGCTTTATGAACACAATGCAGCCTCCCCTTCCCCCAGTCTGTCCATGCATTCGGAGATTCCTGAATGGATCACTATTGCAACCTGGATTACCACAGCAAACAATCCAGCCCCTCTGTGAAAAATAAACACTTTGCAATTTAACACTGAACGTGAATAAACTTGAAATTCCAAGGTTTAGGCCTCTGATCAGTGTTTCAGTTGTCAAGTGTGGGATGTTTAAATGCTATCCAAGACATTAAATACCTTCTCAACTGGATAAGCAGAGCCTCCTTATTTTTGTGACACAGTAGAATGAGAAAAATCTAGGTTAAGTTAGCCTCTTAAATAATTTATTTCAGTTTCTTTATTTTATACTGGAAATAGCACAGTGATGATGTGCTAAAATACATGAAAGACTTCTTCAAACAGAAATTTCTTATGATCCTATTTTCCCCTCAGTACGCACACATAATAGCACATTACTGCATTGACAGAAGGCAGTCAGGAGAAAATGGCTGTGTTGCAATACTGCAGCAAACAAGAAAATTCCTATGAATAAACAGTATTTTCTGATAGTGAGTGTTCCAGTAAGTTATTAGATACCAAAAATCATCAGTTTAACAAGTATCTTGTTTTTCTTTGCTTTTACAGCACCTTGTAACAACGGTTAGTGAAAGAATGACAGTGTGAGATATATTTTATACAACAGAATTACTAGATGTATTGACAGCCTATCTATCCTGAATTCCTGCAACACATTCTAATCTCTTCATGTACCTAATGAAAAAAAAATTAAAATTACATATATTAGCAGTAGAGAGAAAATTTTTGTATTAAATAAATTATTAAGCACATCCATTTTCAAAAGGGAATGGGCCTTGTCAAGATGTAACACAGACTCATTCGTCCTTATTGGCATTATTCCCTAGTCTTAGATGCTCAAATGACTTTTTATGGTCCCCTACTAATGGGCTGGCTGTTTTTCTGGCCTATCCCTGTGTGTCTTTTAAAGTACAAACAGCCTCAGTTGGTCTTCCTCTAACTGCTGAGAGCTGGGGCTGTGTGCTCAGATCAGAGAGCATGCAGGGAAAGCAGCTCTCATGCCAACACCACCTTTGCGGCCACATCAGCCTCGCTGGAGACGCCCCAGCTGAGCTTGTCCATGCCAGCCTGATAGCCAGAAGCCAATGGCCCCAGTGTGCCACAGGACCTGGCTTGAATCTTCACAGATTTTGTTGCATTTCACAGTACAGTTTTCTAATCAGTGTATGCAATAGCTATTTTCCATTCTTCTCCCCAGCAGGTGTTTTTCAGCAGTATAATGCATTATTTATGTGGTCCTGGCCACTTAAAAGGGTTCTTCCATCTGCACTGGCAGCACTTTCAACACTCATTACAGTACACTAAGCAGTTATCTTACTTTCAGCTGAGGTTTAATGATTACCACAACAGTTGTGATGACTGAATTTTGTTCCTTCTCTTTGGAATAAGAGAAAATTCAAGATGAAGCTGCTGGGAAATTAGTTGGCAAACCTTTTAAAGGGTGCATGCAGCTAAAAATATAGGAATAGAGTGCATATGATTACACACACCCCAAATTCACATGTACTTATGCATTTATGTGTCCTTTGCTGACAGTCCTGTAAGTCATGTGTATTTATAAGAGAATGCAGGTTGCACAGTATGCTTGGAACCCTCCTATTCTTGTCATGACATGTTTATGAAATTGGAAAGGAACTTACATGGGTAGCATTCATAGGAGCCAATACTCTGACAAATAATTAGAGTAGATATATATTGGATTCATGCCTAGCTACATCTCATGTAGACTCTGAACAATATTTTACAGTAACATTTTTTGTTAGACATTCAAAAGTAGAATATTCTATGTATCCAAAAAACTTCTGTTATATCAGTGGCAGAGGAGCTATTGTTGCAGGCATGAGACTATTGATTGCAGTGGAACTTCTACTTCCAAAGCATCCTTCCCTTTGGGATTTGAAGAACTTTACAAATACCATTTAGTATAAAAATGGGCAATAGAGATATAGATTCTTATCCGTATTTTGTAGATGAAGGAACAAGCAACCCAAAAGTATAAATTACTTTTCCAAAGATTACAAGTCATGGCACCCATGCACAAAAATCCAGGGGCTTCCTCTCAGCGAACTCTACTAACTGTACTATAGTGGTTCCTGGATTCATATTATGCAGGAAAACAGACATACATTCATTAACAACTAATTCTTCATTCCCTCATACTAGTATGTTATGACAAATTTGACCATAAGCAGAAAAGTGCAAGCAATAAAACACTTGGAAGTAATCTGTGCAAGTGCCAAAAAAACCTCACTTCATTTTCCCCTATTTATTACCTACAAAAAAAGCCATAATAATGATGCTTATGAGCACTTCAAGAGAATGTTGTGATTTTATTTCCCTTGCCAGTCCTTCTACAAATGATACACTCAGTTGCTCTATATAGCAGCTACCAATATTCAGTCACATCACAGAGACTGGGGCTATCTACCCATTTCAGGCCATGTCCATAACAGGTCCTCTCCAGTTGGGCTATCACAGCCTTCTCCTGGCACTTGCTCACTTTGGAGCTTTCCAGATGCATTCTGCCCCATATATTTTCACAGCCCACAGGCTGCACTAAAGTACATCTATTTTCTCTTTTAATGGTCACTTCATGCTCAACTTCTTCTTTAATATAAATAAATACTTGAAATCATGAACAGACTTACAGGAGTCCACTGTACAGAATTGTGACAGGAGAGGAATCAAGCCAGAAACACCTGGATTGTGCATGATATGATGTTTCTTGTGCAGCTCAGTTTAGGATGTAAGAAGGCTATGATGGGGATTTTCCAACTACTACAATCAGCTGTGGTTGGGATTTTCTGATGTAGGCAGCTGCTTCTTCCAAAGCCAAGGGAAAAAGACTGAGGGCTTCTAAAAATCCCACTGCTTTTCTGTGTAACCCCACGTGAACCTCTTAGGGAAAGAAAAAAAAAAAAAAAGGCCTAGAAATATCACATTTTTCTTAGTGTACCTGACATTTGCTGGTATGGAGAATATAGTTGACCTAACTTTCTACTAGCATCTGGTCCTTCTCCTATCAGGGAATCAAATTGCTATATTGCTATAAACCAAAACTTTTCCTACGTTCCCTTCTGCCAGGGGAAAGAAAGGAAAAAAAAAAAAAAGAAATGTGGGCAGGGAAGGGGGTTTTGACTGTGTTGAAAAAGAATTTGTGTAGGCTAGTTTTAACTGTCAGCCCCCTCACTGCTATGGAAAATTCTTAGTCCAGAAGTGATTTCCATTTCACATGACATTTGTCTCCGTTCGAGTTCTCTACATACAAAATGAGCTAAAGAAACGTCTCAACTGGAAACTAATTGGAATTTTCATTAATTTCAAAATCCCAGACTTTTCATGACAGAAAAATTGTAGGTAAATGGTCCTGCCTTCAGTATGTTAGTGTTACCGTTCTCTAGCAAAAAACCTCAGCGTGCAAAATTGACTTTAATACAGCCACCCAAGCAATTAAAAGGTTCATTCTGCAGCTGAGAATACAGACAGGGATTAGATCAATACTCTTAAGTAGACAAGGAGAAGCTGTTACCAGCTTTGGTGGAGGAGTAAGGAAAATTTCTTGGACTAAACACAAAGTTGGAAGTTCTTAAAACCAAGAGAAAATTCACCTTGTGTCAGTGAGCTGTTAAACATGACTTCTGCAAAAGTTACTTGTGCAGCCTTAAACAGTTTAAAACAGCATCACCTGATTCGAGTTGACCATTCAGCCAAGACTTGCTCTGGGGCTTTGTCCTTGTTCTTTCAAGCAGAACTTTCTGAACGGAGAGGACTTTCTGATTAGTTTGAGTTATTTTCCTTGCTCATTGAACAGAAACCCAGTCATAAGGATCTCTCAGCTATGAGGAGGCTGGAATGACAAGACAGAGGTGGGCTCTGACAGCTCTGCTGCTTGCTTTTTACCGTCCCTGCTGTCAGCAAGTAGGTCAGCAGAGCTCAGGTACTGCTGGGGTTTACAGAAGAAGCCTGCTGATGGGAAATGAGTGATCACTACAATGGGAATGGCCTATCATACATGGAAAAAATACTTGTAGTATTCCTTAGTTTTAAATACCAGTTCGATCAAGTTATATCATAAAATAAGCAGATCTATGGGTTTTTGTTTAATGAGGAAGGAAAAGAAAAGTGGGACCTACTACAGGGGAGGAGAGTTTAAAAAAACCCTTATGCCTCTTACAAAGCTCTGTTTTGTTATGCCAAAAAGAAAAGCTCTGTTGCTTTTTCAGTCAGCTGCCCCTCAGCTATACAGCAGCTCTCCTAAGAGTCTTCCTTTCTTGATCACTACATGCTGTCTGGGAATAAAAATTTGATCAGAAATATACCCTGAATCAAACTGCTGATCATTTAGAGGCTGAAGTACAATGTCATCTCTTTTCACATTGAACAGCATCTCAATGCATTTTGAAAGATCATTCTGTAAAAGCATCTGATCCCCGTGACAGGGGTACACAGCTCAGTTCATATAGTTTAAACTCAGTGCAGGCTGAAGAGGTTAATTAATTACTAACAATGTGTAACTAGGTGTAATCAGTGAGCTATACTTTCAGCATAAATACAGGGAATACAACAGAGGAACCACAGTACTGACCCTTAGGCATACAAATTACGCCTGTCCCGCAGCAGCTGGCGGGCCCCGAGCGCGCTGCGCGCCTGTGCCGCTCCCTCCGCGCCCGGCGCTGCTGAGCCTGCAGCGCTCACACGCCTGCCCTGCCTGCGCACCCCGACACGAAACGTGGCTCTGGCAGCACTCTCATCTCTGCCAGGGGCTCTGCCATAGGTTTTGTCCATTCAGAAGCAAAATTTCACAACTCATTAGGAGTCCACATTTAGCTTCTTGGATTTCTTTTTTTCATAGAAGAAACATGGCTTCAGATTCCAAATTCTTTTTATGCTTTCCCACTAATTGCAGTAGTATGTTGTGAAGGCACCAGTTAGCATTAGCATACCTTATAACTCATGCATTCACTGTGTTTTAATTATCCTAGAAACTACAAGTTCAGGAGTCATTGTTATTCTGATTTCCTTCTGCTTATTAGTTTTCTGGATAACTTATTCCAAATTAAGTATTCAAAATTTAAACTCAAACCTTCAGAAGGGTTATCCCATGCCCATTTCTGAGACTATTTACTAACACACCACCTAAAACTAAAAACCTTCATCTTGATAGGTTATAGTCCTCTACCTTTCAAGCTAATAGCAGTTCATGCTGTAGAAAAAGAGCACTCAGCACACCATGCTAGCAGCCTATCTACAAAAAAATCCAGAATAAAAAATTATGTACCATCATAACCAAGTATTAAAAAACCTGTAAGATCCTTTTAAATGGGAAGTTCCAAAAATATCTTCAAAATATTGCAGCATACGTAGATTGAGGTATGTAAAAAACAATAATGTCTCATAATTGACCCAGAAAATAGACAGCCTACCCTGCTCATTGAGGTCTCAGCATGCATTCAGTTATCTTCATTTCTGATACATCCAACTTCCCTGGCTGCGAACAAAAACTACCCAAGCAGCCTCTGAGTTTTCACCACAGCATTAACCCCATTCTAAGTGACTGAAATAGGCCGGCATAATACATTCCTTTCCAGTTACAGAGTATAAAATTCAGGCTTGATGTGACCCTCTCTTTTGAACTGAGTAAATTCACTCCCAACACCAGATACCATTTGTTTTCCACGTTTCCTAGACAGATAATTTTTATCAGTATAGCACAACCATGTAGCACAGAGAAGCACTTATTTTTAAATTTAAAAAAAGTAATTAAATGTTTCACTTCTTTTTACATTCTTTTCTTTAAGAACATGCTATTTGACCCCATTACGTGCACACCACTGTGTGATATTAAATCTTGGTAAGCACATGAATTCCACCAGGAGCTTGTTACTAATAAATATCTTATTAATGTCCCCTAAAATAAAGATTTTTGAGTTTTTAGGAAGGTCAGCATCCAAGATGGTATTGACTTCCATTATTTCCTCCCAGACAGTCTAATGGATTAGAAGCCAACCAATACAGCCAAGCTTGCTGAATAATTCTCATACTCACTTTCCTCAGCCAGCCTCCAGCACAGAAAGAGCCCCGTGTGTGTAAGCAGGGGGCAGTCAGGCACAAGCTTTGAGTACAGCCATGTTGTGTGTACAGGCTCATTTTTGTGTGTCTGCCTTAACCACCTTGTTACCCTGGCCAATGGAAACCTGAAACATCCATCAATCCTAGCTTTGTGCTGAACTTTCTGAAGGCAAAAGGTGGCGGGGGGGGGGATTATGTCTTCATTTCAATTAGTATTAAATGTTCTTCACTTCAGCTCAGAAGATATTTTACCAGTTGTATTTTAGCTTATGCCCAAAGACCATAACTGTGCTTCAAACGATGGAAATACAAAAATACATACCAATAAAATTTTATGTGTATATTTTTACATATTTATATTACTCTTCAATATGGAAAATTTTCTCCAGTGAAGGTGACAATCAATCTTCAACATAAGCCTGAATCCCCTGGAGCCACTATGTAGTTTGGAGCATTTGGTCTTGTGCTCTGACTGATGTCGAGGAGAGTTGTGCAATTATTTGCATTAATGCATTTGTTTTTTTTATTTCAGCATGCGGCAAATTGATGAAAATTACAGGCCCCATCACAGTGAAGATATCTGGAACCAGATTTGGAGCCTGGATGACGGATCCATTGGCATCAGAGAAAAATAACCGAGTACGTTAAGGCACTAACTTCGTGTCCTGGAATCTTACTTGCTTTTTTTTAATCCTTTAAAAGATACTTTCCCCCTGGGAAGTTACATTCCCGAGCATGTTTCTTCTACTTCAGTCATTTTCACACTCAAACACCTTTAGAGAAAAAGCAACAGTATTTTTGGAAATATATCCAAAGACAAAAGTTATCTAAGCACTTTTGTCCCATTTTCTTCGACTTTTTCAGGGTTGACAAACATCTATCAGAACTGACGGCACAATTTTTTAATTTCCTAACATATTTAATTGTGCTTAGGTCTTTTAAGAACCTGAGTAATCTAAAACAAACATCGACACTTTTACACAAGAGCAGGTCCCACAAAGCAGCACAGTTAAAATTGGCAGGATTAGGCCCCATGTAGGCTCTAGTCAGATCATTTCCTCCATCATATCCAGGTTATGTTACAGTTTTGTTGTTTGATCTGCAATAGGAGCTGAAATTGGCCACAGTTTTGAGAAGGTGCTCTCTCCATCAAAGGGCTTTGGTAGTCAAAACACTGGGTTTCATCTGTGTGAGACCTACAACATTATTTTTTGAATACGAAAAAAACCCAAAGGCAACAGAAAAGGCAATGGAAAAATGACAATAAATAAAGATTTGTGTGCAGCTCTCCCCTGCCCACTGTGCCCATGCAGATTTGCTACTGACTCCAGAAATCTCAATTACCTTTAGGAGAGCAACAAACTCTGAGAAACTAAAAGGAGAAAAAGTAAAATGCATGAAGGAAAAAATGGGGGAATGGAAGTTGCATAAAGAATATTAAAAAGAAGTAGTAATTCTGTTTTAAGGAGAAAAAATGGCTTTGAAACTTTACAGGTTTTATTGCTATTGGCTGTGTTTCCTTTGCTAAGAAAATACTGTTTTTCTTTGAATAGAGATTGAGCTGAAAAAGTTTAATCACATCTGTTCCTAAGTATAAATTCAAGTTTATCTCACATGCCATTTCCCATCTCTCTCTAGATTATTAGTCTCTAAAAATATCTTTAAGCAAGCACCATATAGCAGAGGCCCAAACATTGAATAATCCAGAATTAAATTTCTCTGAAAATGCAGACACTGTAGTTAGTAACAGTTGTATTGAGAGTTCACCTGTACAGGTAAGTTTTGATTCAGAAGTTCAAGAGTTGCTCCTCTTTTGTAACAGGAATTTGGGCAATATTGCACTTTAATAGCCTGCTGCACATCTAAAACTTGTTTTCCTTCTTTTTCTGCCACGTCTCCATCAGGCCATATCATGATCATGTACCACACACTGTGTTCGAGATGTTCACTCCCAATCTTCGCTTTCATTCCAGGTCTGGTACATGGATAGTTACACTAACAATAAAATTGTCCGTGAATACAAATCAATCGCAGACTTCGTCAGTGGGGCCGAGTCAAGGACATACAACCTTCCATTCAAATGGGCAGGAACCAACCACGTTGTCTACAATGGCTCCCTCTATTTCAACAAGTACCAGAGCAACATCATCATCAAGTACAGCTTCGACACGGGGCGGGTGCTGGCACAGCGTAGCCTGGAGTACGCTGGCTTCCACAATGTCTACCCTTACACCTGGGGTGGCTTCTCTGATATCGACCTGATGGCAGATGAAATTGGGCTGTGGGCTGTGTATGCCACCAACCAGAACGCAGGCAACATTGTCATCAGCCAGCTGAACCAGGATACACTGGAGGTGCTGAAGAGCTGGAGCACGGGCTACCCAAAGAGAAGTGCTGGAGAATCCTTCATGATCTGTGGCACCTTGTATGTCACTAACTCGCACTTAACAGGAGCCAAGGTCTACTATTCCTATTCCACAAAAACCTCCACTTACGAGTACACAGACATTCCTTTCCATAATCAGTATTTTCATATATCCATGCTTGACTACAATGCAAGAGATAGAGCTCTCTATGCCTGGAATAATGGACATCAAGTCCTGTTTAACGTCACCCTTTTCCACGTCATTAAAACTGAGGATGACACATAATTTTCTTTCCCTTACCTCCCTCCCTCAAAGCAGTCTCATTTGTGATTAACTCTAAAAACATCCATCTCTCTCAGTTCCTTTTAATTTATATTTCTTTCTTCATTAAACAAAAGCAACATTTTCTACTATGTAATGCATTTCAAATATGGCTGAACCTGTCAAAAATGACCTGTCAGAAATAAAAAGCATCTTAACTCATGATTCTGCAAGGTCTCTCAAGACCTTGTCTTGAAAAGCACTAAAGAGGATTTAAATGGCTAAAGACAGTTTTTAAAAGATTATGATCTGCCTTATTTTAGAGTCAGAGACTAATGGTGGCTTAAATGCATGAATGTCTTTTTTTACCTCATTTTTTGTTTTAATATATTGCTTAACTTCAGGAAACATTTTGATAGTGTCAGACATATATTGCACATTGTATTTTTTTATTTATTCTGAAAGAAAGATTTAGGAATTTAATTTACTTAGACAAGGAGTATGATTCGTTTTGCCATCATCCAATTTCAGATGTGGTGCTGTACAGTATGTTTTTAAATCTCTTGCAAACATTTTATCAACAGTATGTATTTCTACCATTGTAACCACCATTGTGCAATTGTATCTCTTCACTTATGTGAAAGTAAACTAAGTACTATTTTTTATAAAATATATTGAAGCTTAATTGCAGTTCTGGCTATGAGTCAATTGAAAGTGGTAAAAATCTGATAAAAGGTTGTTATTTCTGAGAAAGACCAGTAGCTTCTCAGATGCATGATTTCTATTCTCCGCTTTGCTTCCTAGATTCCCTCTTCACCAGTGGTGCTCACTGGCACATTTGCAGCTTTGAAGCTTCATACCAGTTCCAGCTTTACAGTTGTTTGCTCTGCCCGGTTTTTATCTCCTGCTGCTGGCTTCTGTGTCTCTCTCAATCTCTTTTTCTTCTACTGTCTTCCCTTCCACCATTTGACTGTCCTTGTTTATGCTTATCCCTGCTCTGGGCTTTACAAGCCAGAAGCTGGAAGGGGCTGGTGCCCACCAGCCGAGCGTGGGAGTGCGTCCCATGTTTGTGCTCTCTGGGGCACTGAGGAGCAATGGTACAAGCCAAGCTGCTCTCCTTCATCTGCCCGTCTTCTGACTCATAATAGAACATTTATCTGCTGACAAAACTCTTCTCTGGTATGACAGTAATCACAGAAAATACACCAGGGAAGGTGCAAAGCCCAGATGATCAGTGGTAGCCACCATAATTCCTGCTAGGGAACAACATCAGGGCCAAGCTCTTGCAAAGAGGTTTGGGGTTTGCTAGCAGTAGAATTGCTACACCCAAACTGATGCCTTCAAAAAACAAATATTTCTGAAAGCTGTGGGGATTGCTGTACCATCTCGTTAGAAACTGGGGGGCAGGGAGAGGTGTGCGTATTTTATTGAGAAAAAGGAATGAGGTGCTATTACCTCTTTTGGCATAAATGGAAAGAAAGTAACATTAAGCACTAGTAAACAAACTTTTTTATTAGCTGGGCTCTAACATAATGCAAAAAGACAGGTATCTGAAAAATTCTGTAAAAGCTGTGTTCCACACGTTCTCTGAGCTTCTATTCTTTATATCCTTTGAAATTGAAAAGCCAGACATTTTATTTGCTGGTTGTTCTAATGTACCAGCTGAGACCACCTTAAGTCTCATTAATTTTTTCATTATTATAAATATATGTGTCTACATATGTTTACAAGTATGCTTTATAATATAAGCCCATGTGAAGCTGAACAAATTGCCTTATTTTTCATACCAGTTTCAAACCAAAAAAATGCTAATAAAGTTTCAAGAACTGATGCAGAAAAAAAAAAACAAAACCAAACAACATATTACATTACAACATGACCAGAGAAAAGTTACTTTCTTGCTTCCATCTCCCCTCTCCTGTCTAGACGGAATGGCAGCTATTATCCCATACAATCAGTTACACAGAATTTGGAGAGACTCAGTTCAGCTAAATAGACAAATCACTTCCCTCCTGTAACCAACTTTCCTGTATTGGCAATGAAACCTCCTCTGTGACATGTGAAAATGTATATGACTACTCATTAAAAAAGGTATTTTATGTCATACAGGGATGTTTTATGAAAATTGAGTATGTTCAGATTTTTATCAAAAGCCGTAAAACAAACCCCAACCTTTCCCCTGTACTGAGTAACTTCAACAAAACAGAAGTGTTTTCAACCAATACAGCACTTGTAAAAACATCAGTCATTAGATTGAGAAATTAAACTTCTTTCTACTGTATCATCATAAACTAGAAGAATAGCCATGATCACTTTATCTGAAAACAACAATTACTACCATATTTCCTTGTAAGAATTTCATACTGTGTGATTAGCACACATACAGCAGTACAGGTTGATAACAGTTCTTACAGTAAGATTAATCTCTCCTGATTTCAATACCATTTACAGGGTAACACACTCCTGTTAGTCAAAGAAACAGACACTACTACAGGGTGCTAGAGATGGATGGATAAGAGGGGTAGGAAAAGCACCCTTGTAAGGTGGTTTGTCATACTGAGATAAATCCTGCCTTCCTAAATTAGTAACGACGGGTTGGATTCCAATATTTAAACATGAAATAACAGCTTCCATACAATCAATACGAAATATGGTGAGACATTATCAAGTAACACAACTTCCTGCTAAGGAGCACTCGTTTTTCTGTGAATGTGTTGATCACCTGTCTTTTCAAAACTAGAAACTCCAAAGTAATATTCCCAGAAGACTGAAAACACCGTGCCTTCTGTTACAAGCTTTGCCTTCATAATTGAGCAGCACAAGCGGAAAATCTTCATAATGTAGAAGCAACCTACAAGTTTTATATATGAAGCATATACTTTTTATTATGATAATGAGGTACCAATAGTATGTGGGGGGAAAAAACATCTCCTTAAACATGGGGCAATTAATTGTAGAGTCTGTTTCAGTATCTTAATGACCTCCTGTTTCAAGGGATAAACACATAAAAGGATCATGTCACCCCTCCACCCAAAACAGGATACCTAAATTTCACTAAGCTGTGCTGGCAGCAGAGAGGGATGCAGACAAGCCCAAATCTAGCCCAGGAACACAAGCCTGCCAATCCTCCAGGCATGCCTGTCCTGAGAGATCCTAAGGAATGTGAACCACATGCACCACAAAGCCCATAGCACTCTCCCTGGAATGGACTGACCACTCCCCAGGACAAAATGGGCAGAGCAAACCTCCCCAGAGAAAGCTTCCTGCACAGCAGCAATCTTCTATAGTCCCTTCTGGCAATTTGTGCCAGTGAGTAACTACCAAGTCTGTTGTTACTCACAAAGGCTGCTCAGCCTGCCCTGTCTGTCACAGTGTGCCAAGCAGACCACTGGAAGGGTGGCTGGAGCCACCCCAGAACTGTAGTCACTGCTAGCAAAAGAGGGTATTCAATTTGAAAAATTAAAAGAAAAGAGCTGAGTGAGATGGACTGATACAAGGTTTTAATCACAGATTGCTCGTATCTAAGAATCCTCCTTTCCAGACAAGCTCAGGGGCACTAGCTGTCACTCAGCCCAGCAGGCTGGATCCACAGCAAAGGTTGTTTGTTTCAAAGCACAGCCGCAACAAACCTGTTACCTGGTAATTTATCATAATCAATTGCTTAGAAAATGCTAGAGTAGACACAAACAAACCATTCACGGCAAATTACTCATCCAGTAAATTGTATCCTGTTCCAGTTCAAGAATTGCCAGGGAACAGTCCTGATACATACTGATGTTTGTGCCAGGGAAAATATTTTTTAGAAATCATTTGGATAAGCACCTCTTCCTATAAATCACCCTGCTGTGAATCTTATATCCTTGGTGTTCAGGAAGCACTGCTGAGCATTTGGTCATCTTTTCCACAAAAGGCAGATGAGGGCTGCAGCTGCAGATCATTGGGACAGAGCTGCATCACAGCCTGCTGTGCTGACAAGCTCCCCACACCACTAATTCCCAGGAGAGCAACTCCTGCACCACGGCAGTGTCACAACTGCATCCCACCAGCTCACACGCAAAAAGACTCAAGCATGCAAACTACCCAAACTATAGATCATAAAGCCAAATCCTGAAATTCACTTCCCCACCAAGAATAAGGACCACCTTATTGCCAGAACTAAAAGCAAAGCATGTTTTCTAAGCTGAGCCTTCCTCAGTAATTTTCCAAACACATGATCATATATGCGGACACCAACATGCAAGCAAATAAATTAAGTATAAACTAATCCTGAAATTATAGAACAATATCAATTTTCCCACAGAAGTGCCATTTAGGTTATGCAAAGACCATTATTTATAAGGGTTTCTACATTCGTTTAATGGGAAACTGAGAAAAGACAGTTACCAGCACCAAGAAGTGGAAATTATACAAAAATGCCTGTTTTGCATAGTATGGCTTTTGCCTGGCCCTAGAAAACAGAGGTACTATATCGATGCAGTAGCTATGACCACTGATTCACTAAACTGAGGTATGCAGGAGTTTTCCCAAAACTGCAAACACAACATCCACCTGAATATTCTGGTATTATGATTAATTACCACTCTTATAATCTGTAGACTCCTGTACACTTCTGGTTGTTGTCAATCTGTGTATTTAGTAAGCATTTCAAGAGAACATCTATACTCCTACATGTCTATTTCCTCAGAAGCCTCTCACACACATAACACACGTTGTGTCAGGCCATGAGGGTGATGAACACAAGGGATGCATCCCTTCTGCAACTCTCATTAGAGTCAGGAGGGATTATTCATAAATATAGAGATTGACTCCAGATATCAAAACCCTGTTTCTTCCAACGCCACCACTGGAGGAAATCCTCACTCCTTAAATACATATCGTGTTTATTGATTCAATACGAAGAGGAGTTGCACCAGCTTTTCATAAAAGCATTCAGCCTCTTAAAGACTGAGGATATTTGTCTCCTTGAAATCCAGACATGGAAGAAAATTCACATTTTCTTGAGAAGCAGAAATTTCTACTCAACTCATATGCTTCTTGCCAGCTGAGCATCAACAAAAGAGCCTGTGGAGCTTTCCTGTATCTACTGCTTCAGAATGTTCAATTAAAATAATCACATTGCAGAAACGTTTCAGCAGTCTAAGTGAAACAAAGCTTCCTCAGGATTTTGCTTCAAAAATGGCAGAGTTTTAAACACAGCTCACTAGAAATGAATACAATAGTTAGTTCAGCTGCATTCTGACCCTGCCTTTGCATCCATTGTACAGAAGTCCCATTTTTCTTAGAAACTGTGTGACTGATAGACCACAGCAGCAGAGAAAAGTATATGAAGACACACAGAAATGACAGCTAACCGGTCAGATTTGACATCTCAAAATATAACCTATTTTACTGCAGCTTTTGTACAGAAGTTTGAATTCCTATTTTCACAGTTCTTATGGTGACCACAAATGGGAAGAACCCACTGAGCCAGAAATACTAATTTTCCCTTTGCACAGTATCAGCCACACGCACAAACCACTCCAGCTTATTTTCCTTTGCATTTTCTCTTCTTTTGTTGGTTCTAATTGTCTTGATCTTCACTTAAACCTGCCCCAACCCCTCTCATCTTGCAGTATGTTTAATGAATGGCTGTTCGGACAGAACTCAAACTGCACAGAGGATTTATAGTACAGCAAGTTTCATCTGGAGAAGGTGTAAATTTATTTTTCCAGTTATGTAAAATTTAGCTCTAGTGTGCCCATAACAATGCCTACAAGCAATACTGATTGTATATCTTGGATTACTCTACAGAAATCGTTTAAAACATATTCAAGATAACTTTCTTCCCTTTTATCTATTTATTGTAAAGGAAATATTTTGTTTTGTATCTGCCATGGTGAGAAATTAATTCAAATTAAATTAATCATTGTCCTCAGCAGGTTTAGACATCCATTTCTCCTTTCTGGATGGCAGCCTCAAGGTGGTCAGCAGCACTTCCAGCTCCAGGAACTCAGACCTCACAGTAATTGAGTGTGCACACTGTCAAAGGCCCTTACACCTTTTGAGTTAAGCTCCAAGTCTGTGTCACACCATGCAAACAGGCCATTTATTCAGGCTTCCCTCATCTGGGTAAATTTGGCTTGCTGTCGCCTTGAAGGACACCCCAGACTGATGGTGGCTCAGGACCGTGCCTGTCAGCGTGGCTCTGGGAGAGACAGGTGCCTTCTGGAGGGGAAGCGCGCAGGGAACCGCGGCACCTCATCACTGCGGCGCCTCATCACTGCGGCTCTGACAGCAGCTCCTTCCTGGAGAAGGGCACACACCTCCTGCCATTCCTGCAGCAGCCACCTCCTCGGGACTGCAAGGTGATTTCCAGACACTAATTTAGACCATTTCCCAGTCTGTCAGGAAAGAAAGGACATCGGTACAAATCGCATTGTTGAGGCTGAGCACCTTGGACACAGAAGCGCTCAGCTTAAGCCCGGCAGAGCTTCTTTGGCTCACCAGCAGTTGATGTTAGATTTTCGATTCTCAAATCAGTCTATCACTCATTAGCTCTTCTGCTGAGACAAGTATTTGTGTCTGAAATTCAGTTCCCACATTCTTACACTGATTTTTCATGCTTTGCCTGGTTTGTTTTTGGCCTAGTAAGGAGGCCTGTGCCCATTGGTAAGGTGGCTGGTTAATTCAGTCATGGTATGCCTGCCATGGGTGACTGTCTCCAATAACATCACTTTATATGGAGTTACTTTGTTCCCTTTATGGAGGAGGAATCCAAAGGCTGCTCCCACGGCAGGACAGTGTCATGGATGGGCATTACCTTGGAGACAGAGCTCTGCCATGACCCACAGTGCAGCCCAGCCGTGCCCAGGAGGAGCAGTGGCTCCCCACCTAAATACATTTTAAGCTCTGGACCAGCTCTCTTCACAGCACAAATCTCATCAAAGTATTTATAAAAGCAGTTCTGTTCACCAGGCCAAATGAGGGAGGAAAACATGACAATTTTTATCTGCTTTGACACTTATTTGGGAGCTGAAGCAGGACTTGGGAGATTCACAGGCCTCATCCTGGCCCTGTGCCCAGGAATGAATTACACTCTGAAATACTAAACTGCACTCTTATGGCAAATGCTAAAATGCTGTTATTCTAATAGCAATGCAATATCATGATAGAGAGCAGAGAAATGACTCACAGCAGAGCTCCTAATCTGAAAGACAATAACACTGTAAAATATAACATTAAAAAAAACTTTTCCCAATTAAGTGTTTCTCAGTATATGCTCTAACTTAGTAACACTCATAGTTTTTCAACAGAATATACCAAATACCAGCTCATTTGATTTTATCGGTATTTACTGGATAATAATATATATTACATGACTAGGTAATTATGGAATTGGATATTTATGTACCATATAAAAATTGATACTTATGTCATTCAACTGACTCTCAGAAAATGCAAAAAATCCTATAATTATAACCATGGAACACTGCTTATTTGCCATATTAAATTAGAGTAGGAAAATACATTGAAGTAGAACTATTTTATGTCACAGTGTAGGATGATACTTCTATTAAAGATAAAAATTAGAAATCAGTGTATACAGTGCATCAAATACATATGGATGGAAGAGCTACACAGATTTCACTTTTGTGTTTTCCTTTCCAGATTGCACTTGGAGAAAACACAAAACAAATTTTACAGATAATATAGACAGATGCAGATGTAAATACAGATACATGACTGTACCTGGGTTGTACATGATGTTTATGACCATGTTTAGAGAGAATATAGCATATCTGGGCAAGAGCTTACACACCAACTGAAGCAATAACAGCCAGAAAACAATCCGAGATGCAACATAAGAAAACTACTACTCCCTTGTTAGCCAGACTTCCCAAAATGGAGATATTTCTTCTACCTGGAACAAAATTAGCCATGCCTTGCAGAGGCTGCAGCCAGCCAGAGATATTGGGACAGCCACGGCCCCCAGTGTCCAGGCAGCTGCCACCATGCAGCACAAACAGCAATACATTCACCCTGTGGAAACTGTAAAGCTCTCAGCAGATAGTCCTGGGAAATCCTCATGTTCCACACTATGTTCACCTGAATAATCAAAGGAACCTTTATAATAAAGTCAAGCAAACTGTACAGCATGACAGGCTTTGTAAGAAAACAATCTTAGTGTAAACAGCTTCTGTCAAAGCCATTTGCCAAGGCTTTATGCCGCTGTCTAACTAGTCCACTTGGTGGCACAGACTCATGGACATTTTGTCCACATTTGCCACCTGGCCACCCAGGAATTAGGGAAGAAAGACTGGGGAGATTTATTACAGAAATTCTGATCAAGAAGGCAGATAGCTACAGCAAGTCTAGAAATGCTAATTAGGGGGTTTTGCAACTTTTTTTTCTAATTTGTATTCTTTTGGAATACCTTACTCATCTGCTACTAAATAGGAATTCCTCTGGCCTGCCAAATTACCCATTTAAAATAGCATATACTTACATATATTGAGATAGGAATTGGCCCCACTGTCATGCCTGGATATCATCTTGTCTGTCTGAATCCATCTATCAATATTAACAGCTAAATTATCTTTCACTGACACTACTGAGCCTACTCCTGTAAAATTTCAGAGCCCTTCTGCAACATGTTTCTCTAAGTTACAGAAAAGGGCCTTTAATATTTCAAGTAATTAGTTAGATATCAGTTCAAAAAATACTCTTCTGTTTCCCTTCTACATAAAAAATGCTGTCTATTAACTTTGAAAGGGGCATTAAGAAACCATATCTGAAAATATTTTTCTACCAATAAGAGCTGTAAAAGAACTGACTGAACTATCTGTGTACCCAGTGATGCTGAGAATGTGTGAATGGTCGGAAGTTTCGCCTCCATTTTGCTTCAGTCAATCCCAAACTATCGGACTCAACAAAGAACCAATACTGGAGTCAATTTTGGAGCAGTGTAATGGTCTGTGAAATAGGAAAGGTCAGATTAGGTAATGCATTATTCAGTATAGATTTACACTCTGACTGTACGAATCTCTGGAAGATTTAGATCTAAAGCATTTATCAGCACTTTTGGGTGCACTCTTCCATTCAGATTTACAAAGACTGAATAAACACACAGCAATGCTTCAAGAAACATAAAAAGGCCAACATTTAAAAGTTGTCCCATTGATTTGGACTTTCCTGCACTTGTGGAAATTACTGATCTAGAAAGTCACATGAAAGTTGTTATGAGTAACCCTTTGTGAGTTTTTGCTTTAAAAAGTCAGATAATGCTAAACAATGGTTACTTTGGACTGTCCATTGGCAATATATATGAGATACCAGCATTTAATCAATTTTAACAATTGTCATTAACATAAAAATCAGACTGGGAGTATATTGGATAAGTGATTTACTTGTAAAAGTTGTAGAATGATTTCTGGTTTTTTCAATGACTGTTACAGACTTGCCAGGAATCAAGACTAATCACAAGCTTTTAAAGAGTATAGTTTTACATTTCAGTTCAGTAGTAGTAATTCCAGTCAAAGTGCTTCCCACTGTTCCTGTCTGTTTCCAACTCCTTGCTACTACTCACAGCCTATCTGAGCTGATACAAGTCTGTGTGTGGTGCTGCGTAATTGATAAATGGAATAATCAAGAGTTAGGTAGGGAAAAAAAAAACAAAAATGGGGTGGGGGAGGAATATAGAATGTAGACAACTAGATAGATATTGCCACATAGACACAAAAACAGCCATAAGTGTCTCCTGCAGTATAAAAACGTGGCACTCATTGATCTGGTTTACAAATTAAGTTAAACAGAAAACAAAGATTTTGGGACATGATTACAGCCTTGAATTATAGGTTATTCCAGGCCTCTATCTTGACTATGCTAAAGTTAACATGGCACATGGTATATAAATGTTAAAGCAAGAACCACAACAGCAGGGTGCAACAAATGGACTTTCCCTTTTTTTGGAGAAATTTAAGAAAACTGCCCTAATGAGAAAAAAAAAGGATGTTTCATTGGCTGGGTAGGGGGAGGTCTTGGTGAGCTACTGATGGATTAGGCTGAGTAAACCTCTTTGGGTAAGGAGAGAAGCATTACAGAGATGGTCTGAACTCCACCAGTCCCCACAGCAGTGATTCTCCTGAGTGGCTCTGCCCTGCCCAGGTGCCTCTCCAAGAGAAAAAGCAAATCTGAGGCAGGGGACTCACCCTGTCCCAGCATGGCTTACAGAAACCCAAACAGACTGAAAAAACACAAGCCAGATAATCCTAGCAGATATTAGCCACCAGATAACCTGACCCTTACTTCTACACATTTATGACTGGCTTTTTAATTACTGTGGTTTGTGCCTGGATGATGCTTGCAAATAACAGCCATCTTTCCTAACCACCACCTTTTATTTTACAAATATACAGGAGTGAGTTAGAGGCCTCCATACTTCCATTTAATTTTATTATCAAAGAGAGAAATCAAATTGTTTTAAATGCTTTTTTTTGTTTGTTTTCATCCTTGAAGATGCAATAGCAGTCCAATGAGAATATTTCCTTTGTCGGCTCAGCTTCCAAGTCACTACATTAAAATGCTATGGATAGAAATATTTCCAAGAGAATATATGAAGACACCAGCCTCGCCTTTCTAATTATTTCTGCGGCATCTGAGTTCTCTTCTTTCTAAAATAGCTGTCACTTCTCCAGGAAGTATTTTCTTGAATAAATGATCCAGGCCTATCCATCTAATTTCAGCAGAAAAGGCTGAAATAAATACCTTCCACACTATTTTACAAAATTACATGGACTGTAATTTAGCAGATAACCATGAATTTATAGAAAACATCTATACAAAAAAAGTCACTTTATTAGACAATTTTCTGGCTCAGTAAACCATCTTCAAGAATCTCCAAACCCATACTAAGTAACCAATTGTTGCTGTGTCACTGACTCGCCTGACAGACAGCTTTCACTGCATTAATATTCTAAAGATTCTTCCATTTCAATTTTACGGAACCCATTCACCAGTATCACTTACAACAATACTGTCTGAGATGCTATCCTAGCATTCAGCTACAATTTCCAGAGGTACTAAATAGCTTTTCTCACGTTAATAATTCATTACAGAAGCTGAAGTTGCCAGACTCCATCAGTTGAGTTGTTCACAGCCATTGAGGCTGAGGCCTTTTTGGGGAAAAAAATTGTCTACTAGCTTCACAGCTACCTTGTGGAAGCAAAAACCTATATAAATGGTCAGGTTTCCAGCTAAATTTCTATCTGTGCTGTCACACCAGGGTGGAGCAGCTGTGTCAAATCTGTCACTCCTGGAGAATGGAAGACCTCTCAGGATGACTGCTGATAACAGCCACGCATCTTATGGAGGGGGCTCAGACTGTGTGAGGAGGAGTGCCCAGCTGATGCTGGTTACTACATCCCTCTATCATCGACCAGTTGTGGAAAATTTCATTCTGTTTTTACTATTTTGGGACTACACTAAGCATAAATTCAAAGGACTGCATTAAATGTAGTCAATAACAAGGAGAACAGGCAATTCAAAGCCTTAAAAGAAATAATCCCACATTTTATGTCCATGAATTTAGTATGCAGATTCTATAAAGGTCTACATTTAAATACAATAATGCTTTGATAGGACTTGCTTTTTCTGCTTGAGAGCTGGATCTCTATTTTGTATACTTTTAAGTATCTAAATGCTTTTAAAATATCTTGAGAAAGAAAATTCCCACTAGAACTTTCATATTAAGTTAAGCTTTTCAACTGAGAATATTATTAAATCTCACTAAATCCTATTTCCATTCAGTTGTCAGCAGCTCTGTGCATAAATACATGGAAAGAATGCTATAAGGGATTATGTTTGTGAAAGAACTATCAGCCAGCATTCTTGGCTTGTTCCTTAGCAACAAGATAATGATGATTCCTGAAAAAAATTAGTTTTAGATTCCCTAAATCAAGAAGTTACTCATAATACCATTTTAAATCACTTAAGTTCCTTTAAGAACCTAAGAAAGATAAAACCATGAGAACAACTCCTGGAGATGAGCATTTTTCTTGCTGTAATGTAACTTGCATAATGGCCAGGAATACAGAATAAGGGATTATACCAGGTTTGCCCCCAAATATCCTGAACAGTGAAAATTAAGTTGTCATTAAACATATAGAAAGATGTATGAAAAAACTTTTATAACTTTTATATTTGCTTAATAAAATGTGAACTTATCCAACAGGGAGATAAATTTCTCCTGAAACACTTCTGACAAGTGAAGAAAGAAGATGCAAGATGTAAAATATTTCAATAGCTTGTTCTGAAAAGAAGATATTGGGTTTGGTGCTATTCTTTCTTTTCTCTAAGGATACCTCGGTGTCCTTAGAAAATGTTCAATTCAGTACCAACACTGAAACAGCATTTTCTTTTGAATAATGCACTAGTGGTGGCTGCACAAGCAGCCTACCTTTGCTGATGAGTGAAGACAAGCACATGGAGCCAAATGTGTTTCTTATTTCCAGACACCACAGGTTAGGAAGAACTCTGTGGATGCACATTTAACCACTCTAGTGCAAGTCTTCATCTTTCTGAGGAATTTCTTCATGGCATTTTCTATGTTGATTTTCCCATGGTTAAGTTTCATATTTTACAATTTTAATGTACCTTTAGAACTTCATTTCAATAGTTGATATTAACAGCTTTTTCCTGCATTCTATAGCAATTGCAAATGCTCTTTGTGTATGGCCATATTTAGGTTCAAACAAACTGTCCCAGTTTCTTCACACTGGCTAGCAACAAGTATTTCAATTAAAGTTTGGGGGATCTTTAGGGGGCTTTATGGCTGTATTGATAAGACAGAAATAGTGGATTTTTGTGCTTTTGTGGAATTCACAATGTGAAGTGAAACATGACTGAAAATTACAATACAAGAGAGCGCATCATACCACACAGGAACACCATGAAAAATTATAAATCAGATTATTCAAGCAGCACAAAAGCATCAAACCTGAATTGAAGTCAATGTTATTTGTTTAGCCCAGATAACAATTCAGTGTGTGTCATTGGAGTTAAAGCCCTGAAGGAAAGGGAGGTTTTGGCTCTAAAACACTAAATGAGAAATGAAAGAGATGTGTCAGTGTGTGTGTGACTTCAAGAGCAGCCTTCACCATCTTGTGTTTACCTTATAGTGTTCCAGAGGCACCTGGATTAAGGACCATATCCTTCAGCAGTTTCCAAATTCACACTACTGAAAAATAAAGGTGCAGCAGCTGACAAGATAATTGGATGATAAGATACAGTAAACTGTACAGTCTACAGACTATTTCAGAGTTTCATACCGTGCCCATCATTGGTCATGAGGATAAATAAGACAAATAGATTAAATGTGCAGTCTAATGTCCATTAAATTAATAAAACGCAGAGTGCAGTGAAGGTTAACTAACATTGAAGTCCATTCATTCACTTCAGTGCATTGCAAAATCATCAGTTGTGATTACTTTAATAGAGCTCATTTACCCTACCATGTGTCTGGTTAAATGAAATAACTTTATCAAAATATATAGTTACACTGTAGTTGACTGAATCTAGATTTTATTTTCCAGTGCTTAAGTTCAGACAAATGTTTTTAATCTTCCCCTCCTAAAGCTGTGACATTTTTCTATTCTGACCTTTCTACAGCATATATGATGGATAGACACTGCATTGACAATACAACCGTACATAAATTTAAACTGCCACAGCAGGAAGAAAAAAACAATGTGTTAAGAGTAGTCAGAGAAAACTGCCAAGTACTGTATCTATCATTTTCCCTTCCTTGAACTAGAAGAGTCTGTAACTGAATGCACTTAAAATACCTGTCTTTCTTTAAAAGATGACATGGAAAATATTTTGAAAATCAAAGCATCACAATTTTTTTTCATCTTTGGAAAAACAAAAGAGAAATTTACAGTATCTATATGAGTAGATACAGACACAAGCTGTATTCTTTATTCTTTTTTCCTCCAAGAAATGCTAAATACGATTGAAAAATAAGTGTTATTTAGCTACATAATATCTGGTAATAGACAATGTCTGTTGTTCAAATTGCAAGGAGAAATATTTAGCAGCGTTTACTTTAATTCCTTTTTATTTATCCAGTAGTTAGTGTTGTGTGTCAAATAAAAAAAAAAAAAAACAACCCGATAGAGTAAATCCAGACTCAATGTTTCCTGTGACAAAATTCATTTCTAATTAATGAGACTTTCCTGCACTCTAGACTGCCAGAACTAATTTAGCTTTTTGCACCTGCATCGTTCCCTCCTGCATTTCTGTGCTTTGATATAGAGTGGCAACAGAGTCTCAGGCAGTTTAAAATTCACTTCTGCAAAACAGCGAAGAGAAGAATGAGTATCTACTCTAGCTGTGGAACAAGGAGTGCTTTGCAATCATGTCCTCGTGCAACAAAGGTCTTTGGGCAGGTCACCCTCTGTCCTTTCTTCTCTCATGACCCCCAGGCTACTCCAAGTGCTGTTGTTTTTCCCAAACCCGTGGTTTGCCTCTCCAGAACAGGATTCCTCACACACACTGAGGAGCAGAGCACACGTGTGGTGAACAGCACACGCTGGAATTCCCACGCCATTGCAGAGAAGAAAGGATAAGAGGATGAAAAAAAGAGAGAATAAATGCTGCTTTCATTTCCCATTTATACGTAGAAGCTGAGGGCTACAAAAGGCAGCACAGATCAGCCAAATGAATGAAAAACAGACACGACATACATGTGCCATGCCATCCCTCCTCCCAGCGACACTGCCTCCCACTCCTCCTGTCCCATGGACACAGCAGGCCATACACAGCTTTGTCTCATTATCTCTCCACACATATTTCCAGGAGATCAG
Organism: Melanocharis versteri; assembly: GCA_013397845.1. Classification (NCBI taxonomy): domain Eukaryota; kingdom Metazoa; phylum Chordata; class Aves; order Passeriformes; family Melanocharitidae; genus Melanocharis; species Melanocharis versteri. The sequence continues at coordinate 80,741 of VZTG01006664.1, read as the reverse complement.
TAGAGCCACTTAGAGACTTTTTGTTCCCTACTTCCCTGCAGCTAAACATCGGTTTACAGTCACTAGAGAAGTTCTGTCAGCCTCTGTGCACATCTCTGATTCTACATGATAAAAGCACTTTTTATAGATGGTGAAAGATTTAGCTATGCCTAATCAAACACTATGGAGACATTGGTAGTCTCTGTGAAACACAGCACATTGTTAAGCATAGATTAAAAATAAATACCTGGAAAAATTAATAAATGCCTACCTATTTTCCAGGAATTTTAATTATATTTACATCTCATAGCTGTGGTTGCAGAGCATGTGTACACATACCAGCTTTTGGGATATACTGCACAGATTGTCTTTTGTCCACAGAATCAGATCTGTGGAAATAGTCATAGCTTATTGTAATTATGTATCACTTACAGAAATTTTCTTGCAGATGGAAATTATTAAAGTTATATCTCATAAGTCAATGGAAATGCTTCCCCTGAGCAGACTGTGGCAAGAAAATAAAATTAGAAAATTTTATTTTTCTAATAAAACAAGAAACTGAACACATGATTTTCTGATTCCCTTATTGAGAAAGGAGAATAGACTTCATTCTTGCTGTTGATTTACCTGTTACATTTCACAGACTAATATTTCGAATTCATAACATCTCAAATGTGCATTTCAAATATGTGTACATGTGTTTATTGAGGCATAGACTAAAATTAATATCTAGATGTTAAAAAAAGTAATTAAGCATTAAAAAAGCTTCATATTCATCCAGTCCACACTTGAAAGATAACAGAATAGCAATCCATGGCAAATTAACAAAAAATTCAATTCTGTTCCCTCCCTACCAGGATTCAGAAAAATATGAGAGATCAAAATACTGTTTGGATATTCTTGGCTGATATCTATTGTCTATTTCCAGAGGCATCTGAAGTGTTTTGCAAATTCAAAGCCATTAACAATTCCTGCAGGTCTGCTGGCAGACTCAGGCCAGATATTTGATAAAAGATCTGCACCACAGCAACCCCTTGAGAACTCCTGCTTTGCCCTTGCAGGTAGCACTGTACATATGTGTTGCAATATCTGCATACTAGCCTAAGCACAGTCTCCAGGGAAACAAGCCTTTTGTTATGCATCTGCAGGTGACCATGGGCTGCTCTAATTAGACCATAAACTTCATCTTCAGTTGTCTGCTCAAGCTACAGCCCTTTGAGAGCTGACAACAGATACCAAAAGCTACCTCTCTCTTGGAAGAGCAGGAATGCTGGAAGAGAAGAATTCCATGTGAAATCTCAAACCCCTCACTTAAGAATCAGAGGGGTTTTTCCAGTTGGCAAAACTTATTTCTGAAAATCAAATGCTGTATATTGGAAGCAACAGTTACTTACGACTTCATAAAAGAATTTTCAGATGTGTACAGAAACGTACAGAACTGACTCCCTAAGGTGACATGTTTACCCTGCAAAGAAATCAGACCCATGAAAAACAGATACATAAAAACCACTGCTTTGGTATCTCTGGAAAAGCCTCTCTGCTGCTGCACATACCTGTGCATACTCACACTACTCTTCTCATTGCTCAAGTCTAAAATCACATTAAGCAATATCATTAATATTCCTACAATAGACATAAGAATTTTTGTAGGAAAAAAATGCCAGACATAAATACTTTTAAATAACACTGAGAAGTAACATTTTAACAAGTAGCTTACAAACCTTCAAGAATATCTCTCGAATAATAATTCAACAGGGTAAATACAAGGGTCTAAGGAAAGTGCCAAAGTGTTTTATAACAATAACATAGCTATTTGAAGAAATGAAACAGCCTGATAGTTCATTAATTTAAATAGTTCATTAGCTTTTCCTTAGGAAAAATATCTAATAGAATTAGGAATGTAAAGAACATTTAAGGGTGAGGGATGTCTGCAGTCACACTGCCAGCAAACAGCTGAAACCTCTATTTAGGGCTTTCTCAATTTTTCCTATTTGTGCCTCAGCTATGTGTATATGCCAACAGTAATTATTTCAGCAACATGCAGTGTCTCCTGTGTGCCTGATATAACACAAAATACCCATTCTCATTCTTAGTCAATGTTTATTCATTTCCTCTCCACTGGCATAGTTGAATGAAATGTTAGTTCTAAGCATAACAGGCACTGTTCCAATCCTCCAGACAGAAATGTTGCCTTAAGTACAAAGTAAAGGAGAATCTTTAACAAGGCATTTCAGAGACATCTCATCTCTGGTGTATTGCCCATAAAACTACTGCTTCTCAGGTCTGCTCATTTACCACGTACACAGGTACAGGTATTTCACTGTTCCTATTCTTTGTTCATCACACAGGTACTGAGCGTTAAGAGGCCAAACTGATTCTGAGCTTGTAAGGACATTTCCACTGATTAGACCACAAGCATATGTGCATAGGCTCCCTCAGGGTGTAGGAGAAGCACAGATGTGCTTCTGTAATATTCCATTCAGTTTTCCAAGTCTGGAAAATCACAGGCTAGCAATGAGTAAGAAAACAATTAGAACAGTAAATCCAAGATCAAATCAAAGACAGGGATATAATCCATCTTGCAGCATATATTGTTTCTTGGATTAGTAATATATTTTAAAAAAAAATGTGTCTAGAACAAATAAAAAGTCTAAATTTTGGTATGTTCACAATAGTGATCACGTGTGACAGTTAAAGTCTGTCCAACTACTGACATTTCACAGAGTCAATGAAAATGATTTAGAAGTAAAATTTTTTACCAATGTTTTCAAATATCTACTGAAAACAGTTTCCCTTGTCATTTCCTTGTAGAGAAATTTTAAAGAATTAAAACTAGTAATATCAGCCAACTGTGCTACCAGGACAATTTAGCTCTGTCTGAAGTGAATTGGACATGTACTCCCCATTGTTAGCACTAGCTGGGAGGCTTTGTGCTGAAAGCAGCCTTTGGTATAGCACTTCTAATTCATAGCAAACATCACTGCTGGAAAACCTTGCTACATATGTAAGGCACCTCTGTGCCTTTAGGACAAGCAGAACAGGTAATGTAAAAGTATTCCTGGCCCCAGACTCCATGCATACAGGTTAATGCAAAGAGGTAAAACACAGCCAAACCTGAATACAGCCGGATAGCACCTCATTAAAGTCAGACAGTTTTAGTCAGTGCTGCCTAGAGTCATTCCAGCTCTTTAAGTACCCAACCAAAATGATTAACCTAGAGATGTGGCAACCCTGGACTCTGCAGCTATATGAACTCATCCAATCCCTCAGGATAACAGCTTCAGGGAGCTCATATCTTAACTTTGGTGCTGCAGTTCCTTGCCTAGGGATAGCTGAGCTTAACTGATCCCCACCTGCATCAGTACAAGGTTCGGGGCACACATGTATGTCAAGGTGTCTGCTCACGGCTGGGTTTTGGGGAGAGGCCCCTTGAAAGGTATTGTGGAACTATTTAAAACACCCAGAAACTGTGAAAGTGAGAACTGTTCACACTCAACTCAGGACACTGTATTTTGCTACTCATTGAAGGAATGCAATTATCAGAGAATAAAAGGAAAATAAACATACTGGCACTATTCAGAATTTCCCTGAACTATCAATTATTGAGAGCCACCAAGCTGTCTTGCACTGCTTCCCATTCACCCGATCCCAGAACGAGTTTAGGCACACAGCACCCGTGCCTACTGTGCCCAAGGAACAAAACTTCTCTAACAAAGTCACGGCCATTTAGATGCCTCAGCTCTAACCCTATTTGCATTATGGAATGCTGCTTCTATTCCCGAAAACAACAACAACAAAAAACAAACCAACAAGCAAACAACAAACAAACAAAGCAAATTAAAACACAAACAAACAAAGTACAAAATATATGCAACATAGTGCAATAAATATGAGGATTAAATACCATTTTCAGTCTACTATGAAAATACAGGATAGTGATGGCAGTTATTCTGAAAGAAGAAAGGTTATAGTGTTATTCTACAGCTGAAAAAAAAATTGAAACTCTCCTGCTGTGAAAAAAAATTAATCAACTGTATTAATGTACATGTTGATACAAGTCACATAGAAGTAGAGGTGTTAAACAGATACATGAACCAAATCTTACATGCTCTGGGAATTCATCACATGGGCTACAATGCTGTATCTAATTTGCAGCATCCAGTTCAAGGAAGATGAGAAACAACAGGGCAAAGTCCAGATCGTCACATCATCTGAAATCTGGAAAATCTGGCCTCTTCTTGAAAGAGTTTGGTTTCTTTACTGTATGGGAGAAATAAACTCGAGGAGTCAGATGGTGAGAGGTGATTATGAGACTGCAATGAAGAAGAGAGAAGTAAAATCTGCTCGCTGTTCATTGTGGGAAGAAAAGTAACAACCTTAAACTGCAAAAGGAGATTCAGGTTATGGAAAATATTCTCATTAAATAGACAAGCTGCTTCAACTCTCAACCCTCATCTATTTTTTCTGTTAGTTAAATAAATTAAATATGTGGCCAACTCTTACGTATTTTAAAGTGAGTGAGTTAATTTTAAAAAAATTATTAGGCATGACAAAAGTACCTAGTTCACTTAAGACAGCAACAAAAAATTCTATCAACTTTCATAGTTTTAGGATCTTGCCCCTTAAGAAGATTCAATGCTGATATAGCTGTTTTCCAGTTGAGAATGTGGAAAAAGAGACAGAGTAAAAAATACTACTAGCAGTAATTGCAGACTATATATATTTACTCTTTTCTTAGCCAGCAGTATGTCAAGAGCAATTCTGTAATGCTTGGAACAAATCTATTCTTATTTTCTAAAATTAGAGCCACATCTGTATTTTGAAACATATAAAAGGCAATTACTACACTGTTTAATGGGTTTCATTTGGATTATGCAACTTTTTCATACACCTCCTTTTACTGATACTAAAGTAAAATTTAAAGCCTTCATGAGACAGCAAGTGTTAAGCTGACAATTTACAGTTTTGAAGGCCGATAACCCTCTACTGGTGGAGTGTTTTTTTCCCTTTATGGTTCATCTTACATAAAATCCAATTTTATTCAGTTTTCTTAAGTGCCCAAAAAGCAATATCCTGGTAAGAACATTGTTGAAAGCAGTAATTGAGTGAATCAGCTATGAATCCTAGCCCTGTACTCATCTAGAAAATAGAGGGCATTACAGAATAATTGTCTTCACTTTGCAGTTACTCCAAAAGCAATATTTTACAGATAAATGCAAAAACACAGGGTGAAAAAAACACCTTTATTTTTCAGCATTACTTGGACAAGAGCTCAAACCATGTTCTGCGAGCTTTTAACAATTTTGCCCCCAGTTTTGTACATTTGCTATCAGACAGCTTCAAATCAAATCAGGCTGAAGGTCTGTACCTGGGCTATCAGTTCAAAACTGATGGGATTTTTGTTACAAAAGGTTTTCAATTACTTATCTTTCTGAATTTATAAGGAGAAAAACTCCTCCACCTTGGGAGCAGATTTAGATGTGCATTGCCAACAGTACTTTGACTTGATTTTTTTATAGATACATATTTTATTTTGAAAGTGCAACAAATTTTTGGATAATAAATTGACTAACACTAAAGTGGGAGGTTCTCAGAAAGCCAGTAACAAATACGCTAAATTCGACAGCTAAATATGAACATTACCAATTTATTATAGAATATTTCACAGCTAAATATTTGGTCAAGCATTCAAAAAAAATCAACAACATGCTGAAACATTTTGACTGTATACTGCAGCTTGCTAAGTGAAGCAATGGTTTCCATTTATACCTGTATTATTATATTTGGGTTGAATTAAAATAGATTGAACTGACTGTATTTCTGTATTTAATCTGCTGTTGCTATTCACAAAGCAGACATATGGGTAAAATCAAGGCAAAGCTGGATTCTGACCCATCCTTTCCTCCTAACAGTTCCTGAGGCCACAGTGCTGTGGCAGCTGCTGAGGCAGCGGCCAGTTCTGAAGGGGGGCTGAATGGAGACAACATCCAGGAGTGCCCGTGGCTCTGCACTGAGAGCAGCTGCAGATTCGAGAGCTCCAACACTCCTACAAGCCCCTGCAGCACTGGGGTTGCAGTTTTAAGCCTGCCCCTCCAGCCCAGTTACCATGCTCCTATACCACCTCCAGGTTATGTTGCTCTGTACTGGTATTGTGCTGGTGAGCAAGTGCTGATTCCGTGTTTTGTACGGGGATTACAAACAGCATGTTTGAATGCTAAAAAGCACAAGAGAACGATGCTTGCAGATGTTCTAAAAGCATAGCAAACACCTCTTAGGTTCACATTCAGATCTTCTGGATATCTTCATAATTACTGCTGAGAACTAGGCCTAATCAAATTTCAGATTAACATATGCTTCTGTCTGCTTATATATAACAAAGCCTCCCTGATAACAAGTGTTTTTAATTGAAGGTTAGATATTAAAATTCTTGTGGGGATTTTGTTCCCTCTGCCACCACTCTTTGCCTGTAAAATAGAACAATGATCATTACCACTTCCACACTTTTGTAAAACTTTGACTCTGTCTGTCTGAAATTATCTGAGTTTACGGAGTTTTACTGGACAGGCTTCTTAATTTTGAGAACATAAACACTGCATCTTCAACATTTCTTCAGGAAACATCACATTTCATTAATATCAATATAGTATGCTGTACACTGATTACACTTGTTTATATACTCTGGCAAAGACAGGGACAAAGTTTTTCACTTAGAAGAGATATCCTTCTGAAAAAAAAATTTAATGAATGTTGCTAAAATATGTCTAACCATTTCCTTGAATTTAGGCAATAAAAAAAATTGTTTACTATACTAAGCACTTCATTAGGTCTTCAGTGTACTTTGCCTGCTTCTTTAATCGATAAATTGTGGACACATGGGGCCAATCTATTCAATTTATTTAAACTTAAGATCCTTTTGATTCAAAGTTATTTTAATTTCTGTAGTTATATATCATTTATCCCATTTATATATAGAGTCTGTAGACTATCTTCTTACTGAGGTGCAATTTTGTTACTGTTTGTTAGAAATAATTAGTGCTACAATAACGTTATAGAAACATACACATACTTGACACTAATGGATTTGTTTTCACTGCTTTTGGGTATCTCTCTACATGATCTGACAGCTTTATTCTTCAACCGAATCCAGACTAAGTGTTAGTTCTAGTACCAAGTACACAATTCATTTATTTCTAATGAGGTGTTTAATCAAAATATATTTGATATCTTAGCTGTGGAAAGTAGTACTGAATATAATGCAAGCACAGGATCGATGAGCCAGAAAATATCCTTGCTCTTCCTCCTGATATGTTTAGGAAGCAATGGTCTCAGACCATGAAAAGACATCCCTAAATTGCAATCCCAACCCTAGAACTTTAAAATACCATTTAGGTAAATAATAAATTAAATGATGCCACAAACAAACTGAAGTACCAGCCAGGTTGTATTACACACCAAAAAAATTTGGAATCCAAAAATTGGAGGATGTTTTAAGAACTTCAGAACTGCAGAAGCAACACAAACAAATTCTAAGATGTTAGAACTGTGTTTGTTGTCTTAGGAAAATATTTTCCAAGTTAGTATTATGCTGGCACCACATTCTGCATACCTGCAGAATAGATCTGCAGGTTATCTGGGCTACCATTTACATATTCCCTTGCAGGCAGGATGAGAAGTGGCAGATAACCAGTGGGAGGGCACGATGCTACTGTCTGGCTCCTCGCTGTTTTAATTTTGGTCAAACTGAAAGGAGGAAAGTATGAAGGAAACACAAAACTTCTGCTGCAGCCTACAGAGTGTATCTCAGTTCACCCTTACTGCACAAACAGTGAAAGTAAAGGAGCAGGTTGCTATGGGATTTTTACAAAGGCATATCTCAGACAAGAAACTGAGAATGAGAAGGATGAGAAACGCCTAATTCTGCACTCAGTTAAGTGGACAACACCGTATCTACACATTTGCTAAAAGAATTACAGATTTTATAATGCTGGTAGGGGTTCTTTGGCCTTTTAGGTTCCTCCCAGCATAGCAGCTAGAGATAGGAGCAAGTGGAAAAGTCAGGTTCTGTGCGTTCTCCAGACATTGACTGCTGCAGCTACCTTTAACTTCAGCAACATTTGGCTGTTAACAATACATCTCAATCAAATGTCGCAAAATGGCACTAAAGTATGATTTTAAGTGCTCTACAATATGCCCCCAGCTTTCTTAATTTATGGCCCTTTATAACACAGTTTGTGTAGCTATAATCAAATCATGTTAATGAGTTTACTTATTAAATGGTGTAAAAATATTATAAAAGGAAATGGTACATTAGACTTTGCTATAGCATATATCAATGAAAAATTGATCATGTTCTTCAGCATAATATTCTGTATTGTTTCCATTATACCTGTACAAAAAGCTGCCTGAGGGTGACTGGCCAGTCCAATGTCTCATTCCAGACAAAGGAAGATGAGAGTATATCTCATCGCTTCAGCACACAAGTTTTTCTGAGCTCTGCAGATTTTTCTTTCTCTGGATGCCCTGCACAAGTGGAGGGAATGAAGACACCCAAGACTAATTGCTTGTTCAATAGTTAATTGTCCATGAATATCGCGGGCACAGAAATGGATGGAAAGGCACAGGAAACTCGACATGACTAACAGCAGCCTAATGTTGATAAAAATACTTGTTTACAAGCAAATTAAAGAAGTTGAAAAACACTTTCACACAACATCAGCAGAAACATGTAAATAACGGGTTTCTAACGTGACATATGACACCCTTCAGAATAAGACAAATATTACAGAATTTTAAAATGCACTGACAAATACGATGCTGGCAAAAAGAGAAACCACTTGGTATGAAAATTCTGAAAGATGTTTTTAGCTACAATGTTTTAAAAACAGATTAAAATAGGGATGGCAGATATGGATCAGATATGTTTGTCTGTTGGCTTTTTCTCCTTTCACTACTTCTCTTTGCTGGAACAGAAAATCACCCAGAAATCCATGTGCTTTATGGCATAATCTGTCCAAAATTAATAGGGCTATAACCATGACTCAGCCAGCTCTCCTCTGTTATTAAATCTTACTCAAGTATCTCGCCTGCTGAAGTCACAGGTGCAACTAAAGTCATACTTTACTACAAATACATCTAAGGGATGAGACATGTCTTATAGGTTAGAAAATCCTTAGCAACCGCATCTACTCCAACATGGATGCCCAAAGTAAAAGAAATTCTGATATGCTGAGTTGTTCAAAGACATTCCCAAAACCCACAGGGTATTGAAAACCGAAGAAGGCTTGTATCAGTGTTATAGACTGTGGGAATTAACAGCAAGTCTGACAACCTGTCTGATTCCGACATTGATCTTTGCACAATTCGTTTGTATTCATGAGAAACTTAGTAGAATAAATCCAAACAAGAGAGAGAAAAAGCAGGAACAAGGCTGCACTTGGTGTTTTTCTGAATGCCTGGACGCTTTTGCTATAGATGACCAATAGTGAGCGGTATGTCGCCGTTAAATAATAGCCAATACATGTATTGTAGTAGTTAAGGACCCAATGAATAAGTAGCATGATTGATAAACATACAAAAGTGTATAAATGACACTGGCTCTTAGAATAAACAGCTTTTTCTGCCTGAAGTTGTGAGCGAATCTGTATATGTCGTGCCCGCCTCAACAGCGACAATAGACAAGATCAGAAAGCAAAAATGAGCTGTCATTTGCAAAGGAAAACAATTTTGGGGACAGTCTCATCCCCTTGTGCTTGCAAGCGTGCACACAACCTGAACAACTGAGGCCAGAATTTCATCACCTCTCTGATACATACAGGTACAAGCACATAATTGGAACTGCAAACACAAAAACTGGCTTAGTCCCATCTGTATCTTACAGTAAGGGTGACCACGGTAATAGATCCATTTTCCAACTCTCTAACACATTCCAGTCATGCAGAAACCTTGAAGTATTTTGGTTTGAAAAATGGAAGTGAAAGAACAATGTTTGAGGGTGACTTAACATTTTTTTTTATAAGGAATTTTACAGTTTGTGGAATAGATTCATTATGATCAAGCCCAAAAGATTCAAAATATTGTAGTTTTAAAAAGATTTTACCAAGAGTTTGGGAAACGGGGATTTTTTTGACCTAACAAAAAGCCTTGCAGGGACCCTCTGAACATACATATTCTCTGATGTAAATTAGAATAGCTTCAAAGCTATTCTAAATTCCACTTTTCCTGCAAAAGCCACGGAAACTATACCTGCCTAAGGCTGCTAGAAATCCAGTATACTCTGAGGAGGAAGAATAGTGCAGACAGCTAACTTGCTACCTTTTGTCTGTATAGGGATTTATTTTACCAATAGGCAACCTTTGCAGTCCAATTAGAACAATTACTAGACTCTCATTTTTAACACAATGAATGCATATAATTTAGCAGTCCTGGACATGCAAATTTGTTTTTGAAAAACAGCATGATAAAAGGCTATATGGTGAGCGCTTTCTTACACTGATCTATAGAACACAGTTTTTGAAAATATGCCAGACCACAGTGAAAAGGAATCACTTCACCCCAGACTCAGCTGCAGCAATGCCTTTATGAAAACACTGACTGGGATTTGTGGTTATGTGCAATGGCCCACAGTTGATTTCAGACTCTTGAAGAGACACTGCAATAAGCCAGAAAAAATGTTTCAAAAACATTCCCAGGTGGAAAAGCACCTGCACAGAGATTACCATTAACATTTGGTTGTACAGATTTAGACCACTTCCACAGTGTTTTATAGCAACTCCAGAAATTAAGATTTCTCTTGGTAATCCTTTGTAGAGGATTAGATATTATTTTGTAGAGACTGCAGCCTATGCTTCTAGGTTACCCCTGGTCTACCAGTACAAAAGTAGTGGCTGAGTTACAGATAGTACAGCTCTTAGGGGTTCTGCCTGGGCTGAATTCCCACAGCAGGGATTAGATTTCAAAGTTATGAAGAAGGATCTAGGAGCTTCACCTTCCTCAGTTTCTCATAGGACCCAGCATAACCTCAAGGAAGCTCCTGGGGATAAGCCTCCAAGAGGCATGAAATGTGAACACTATCAAACCTATTGTTCTTTCTTAACTCAGGTGGGAAACATCCTTTTCCACAAACAGCCCACTTACCTTCATCATGCCTACCACAGAATTGCAGCATTCCCAATCATGGTCAATGGGGAAAAGCTCAAGTTCATAAAAACACGCCAAGCTTGAGTACCTCTACAGAACATCGTTTTTCTTTTCAAAATGCAATTTTTGAAGTGTCCGAACAGCTCTTTCTGTAAAATATGCCCAAGAGTTGCTCGCCACATCTCAGATGCATAATTCTAAACGAAGATAAAAAATACCAGGCACAAAGCAGCAGGCTGAATCCTGAGACTAGTCTATCCCAGCAATCAGAAAACTCAGGCTAAGGGCTTGTGAATATTCATTCCGGACCAGATTCTGATTGTCATATGCATGCTGAGCACTACCTTATTCCTCAGATTACTGTACTGAAATGGAAGTATTTGTACAGTTCAAACAAAAAAATAGTTTATATTCCCATGTACCTGTTACTTCACCTGGGCCATATGTTGCTGCTAGGAACTTATGAAAATATTTCTGGACAGGCTTCTTTGCCATTAAAAAATACAATCTATTGTATCATTGGGTTTAGACATCATATCTTAACAAGAAGCCTAACTGCTGAGGAAAGGCTGTGTTGCAGCTGCTCCTGCTGGATATGACTGTCCAGATGTATTTCCTTCTGGCAAATTAAAGCCTTCAAAATTATCAAAGTTATTACCATTGTTTTGACAGTTTGCTTAATTTCTAAGCACTTGATGTCACAAAACGCCTGCTGCTTATCTTCAAGCTACACTCAGTGGCAAAACACAGACTACTGTCCACCTTCAGCACAGGTTTTTCATTAGGAAGGGCCTGGTGGCTGTCTTAGCCTTCAGAACAATGGCACGAGCCAAACTCAGTGGTCTGCTGTACATACCATGAAATGTCATCTGTTGTGCTAGTCAGAAAAATGGAGTTGCCATCACATCCTCCCTTCCACTCCCTCCACATCCACTCCACAGGATAGCATTATCTCCTACATGCTCTTTGACTTTTATTTCTCCTGGTGATTATCTCCTGGTATTTCTAACTTCCTCTTGCAATAACAATGAAGAAATAATGTAGTTGCCTTGGGGAAGACAATGCAGAATGGCAGAGACAGCAAGATCCTCGACCACTCCATAACTTCCCCACTTTTATCTGCATTGAGCTATTACCTTGTGTTATGCATAGCTCCCCATGATGCAAAGTAATGGAGAAAGTACATGCATTATTACTTCTAATGGATTATATTTACATGACTTCTGTATCAAATAAATTAGGAAAGGTTTTGCAAAGGTCACCTTGTTAATGCAGTGACGCAGGACAAGCTGCCACCCCATATTAGTGCAGAGTGGAACCACAGCTAATGAAATTTGCAGTTCCTGGGTGGAGGGCTCATTCAGCAAGCTCTCATATTTCCATGCACAACGTGTTTTTGCCAATAGCACTGATACCTCACCACAGATCAACTCAAGCATCTACAGAAGAGATTTGGCAAAGAGAACAAAAATCTCAAGTGACTCTTCAAAAAGGCTTCTTTTTAAAAATTATCTCTAAAAATTCTGATGGAAATTATCACATGATGGCATCTTATTTTTCATATGATAACCATTATGAAGTATCCAGATTTAATCTGGAAAATCTGGCCAAAGTTGTGGGCAAACAATCTAAGAAACTGGTGCTGCTTTAAGAATCTGACTTTCAATCCTTAATGAAAATTTCAGATAAATAAAAATTGAAAACATATATCTTTACTTTCAGGAACCAGCACTTTAAAAAATTTCCTCTGAATTTTTTTAAAACATATTCCTTAGTTGCTTTATGTGGAGAAAATGGTTCATTTTCTCTGAAGTCTTCAAAAATAACAGCTTAAGATGCTCTGCAGGAAGTACCAATTCAGTCAATTCTTAGAATTTAACATCTGTTATAACAATAAATTAAAAAAAAAAAAAAAAGAAGAAGAAGAAGAAATTTAAAACAATTAAACAAAAAAATTCATGTAAAAGTCTCAGTGGAATTTTTTGCTTCCAGGTAGATCTACTGACAATGCATACAAAAGTGTGCTAATAAGAATTGTACCAGAGAAGGTTATTTTATGTTGAATAATGCCCATGACAATTCTAACATCTTCAGGGAGATAATTTTAAGAGATGTTATTCAAAATAGTATATTGATGCACCGCTGAGGCAGAAATTTTAATCCACAGAACTCAGGGAACTTCCTAACCCAAGGCTTGTTCCCATAGCAACTGCAATTACCTAGCTTCACATATGCATTATTGCCTTTTCTTATGAGCTGTCAGAACAGAGTCCGGCAGTCTAAAACTTTACCAGGACACTGCTTTTACTACATTTGTACCTCTAACCCACTATACTCCGAACTCTTAAAGTTATTTTTGCACTCTATTCTGAGTTACATTTATCTTGAAAGTCAGGAATATTGGCACAAATCCAGAGTGAAACAGCAAAACCCCAGCACTTCAAATCTCACTGAAACACACAGCCCAGAGTAACTCATAAGGCTTGTCACATATGTTTTCTATGACAATAAGCTGTTGCTAAATCATTATGCACAAACCACACCCCACACCTCCCC